>CM071932.1:5642066-5978885 GCA_016081115.2 Rehmannia glutinosa | reverse complement strand
TTCTCGTCAGCATATTACAATTGAGCATCATTATCATTTTGATGTTTTTAATGAAGCAATAGATTTTATTTTGATGGAGTTGAATACAAGGTTCAATGATAAATCTGTAGAACTCCTTTCTCTCAGTGTGGCTCTAGATCCTAAAAATTCATTTGAATCGTTCAAAAGTGATGATATTTGCAAGCTTGCAAGAGATTTCTATCCTAAAGATTTCACCGATCAGGACATTGCCACTTTGGAGTATGAGCTAATACATTATAAACATGACGTGGTGCAAAATTTTCATGCTTCTACACTTGTTGAGTTATGCCAACAATTAACTGAGAGTGGAAGGTCGAATGTTTATGTTATGTTAACAAGATTGGTTCATCTTATTTTAACTTTACCTGTTTCTACCGCCACAACTGAACGAGCATTTTCAGCAATGAAGCATGTGAAGTCGGCACTTAAATAACAAGATGGGGGATGATTTTCTTGCATTGTTTGATGCTCTACATTGAACGCGATTTTGTTAATAATATAGATGTAGATTCTGTTATTGATGAATTTTATGCTTTGAAATCTCTTGAGCACAACTTCAATAGATAGATGCTTTGAACAATTTATTATGCAAAATTTTATTGTACTAATTTTTCTTACTTTCTAGCCACCCCATTATCGATTCCTGGATCCGCCATTTGCTTGTATGTATTGGACTTGCATGTGTATGATCTTTAAAATCTATGTTTTGGATGACTTATAACCTGGACAAGTCGAGCATAATTGATTAAATTTCAATTTCGGACTTAAAAATATAAAAATGGAAAGTTGATGGACTAAATTGCAAGAAAATAAAAGTTAAAGGACCCCTCTGCAAATTTCGATTTTTGGGACTGTTCTCAGGTTCATAAATGACTTTTGGACATTTTAATAAAGTTTTAAGAGTTTTAAGATAAATAAAATCAACCTTTAAAAGCCCAAGGACTAGATTGTAAAATTTTGAAAGTTTAAGGGCTACTTTGTAATTTTTAAAACTGCACCAGACCTAAACTTTAAAATTTGAAATTTTTACTCTTAAGGTACTGGGAATTACATATTTTAAAAGTATTCCAAAAATCCAAGTGGTTAGGGCTTGGAAAGCAATTTTACTAAAATTGAGGGACTAATGTGTAAAATACTAAACTTGAGGACCCAAATGAAATTTTCAGGACTTATGCAGCCCATGCACCTGTAAATACTAACTTAACTACAACTTAATTATATTTTGGACCCAAGGTTCAAATTTCATAACAATTGGACCCCTAAAAGCCTTAAAGGCAATTATTTCAAAATGGGACAAAAATGATATTTTCAAAAGTTAAAGGACCTACACTTATTTCTTTTAAAAACTGCTTTTGTCCCAATATCCCACTAACTTTAGTGATATTTTTCAACTGGAATCACATTAAAAGCCCTTCCGGTTTGTGAGTTCCGATTATTTTAAACTTAAGGTCCGAATTGGCAATTTTTACAAATTTAGGGCCAATGTGAGAATTTTATAAAACCTCGATCTCAAAACTTTAAAAACCTGAATCTATGAACAATTTATAGAATTTAGGAACTGACCTCATAATTTTTCAAGTTCGGGATATTTATTTATTCAATTTTTAACCCCAAAAGTGTTGGTTTTTACAAAACGGGGCTAAATTACAAATTTTCTTTTATAAAGGACCTAACTCAAATTATTTTTTTCTTTTACTAAAATAGCCCTGGACCCTCTGACTTGGAGATTTAATTAAAGTATTTTACTTTCCCAAAACCCTTGACTTATCGGATCAATTTGACCGATTAATACCCGATCGCGGAGCGACTTCCCGCCTTGCGATTTTGAATCTATAACGGGACTTATGTTCCACCTAATCTTTCAAGATATCGAAGATTGATTATCCTTCCGATGATCATCTTCATCCAAATACTCCACCAACGCCATAATTGCCACTCGCGCTTTTCAAAATTTTTCCTGAATCGCTTCCTTCCACTGAATCAATAATACTCATTGCCGGTTGACTGCATGTACTTGTATTTACTTTCCGCCTAAGTCAACTTGGTGTATCGAGCTCCAGATCGGAATGGATACGTCGGGGATGGAACCGGGAAGCTCGTCTGCTCTTCCACTCTTCCGCCCCATCGCCCTAATCCCGCAACGAGGGACGGAGTGTCCAAGGGAAGCGGATCGTAGTACTTGAGGTATAATCATGATTATGATAGATCCGAGCCTTACAAGCTCCACTTTGTGGATTTTGTCTTTGCCTATGGAGCGATAAGGTGACCGGTCTTGGACCATCCCGCCTGGGAGTTACAAGGAAGAATGAAGGAATCGCTGTTCGATCCACACGATTCCGGAGTTATCGGACCCGCTTTGGTTGGTGCTACAAATTCGTGACGCAACCGCTACTTGTTTTGCATTGGTTGGCGCTACAAATCAGACGCAACCATTAATTGCCTTGTATGGGATTGGCGTTACATTTCCGTACGCAATCCTACCGTCTTGATTAAATCACATAGTGTCGTGTGACCATGAACTGTTTTTCTCGAATCGTATAAGTATATTATTTAAATATATCTATCACGACGCCCTGCGAATCGTGTGTGAATTCATGCATCATACTCACGCGTTTTCATATAATCATTTTCTCACATTAACTATATTGCGCCACACTTGCACACGATCACCCCATCCACCGAGATTTCGTCTCATCCCCACCTATTTTCTAACCTTAGATGAGGATTTCGTTGAAGATCTTTGAACCGCCCTGGATTGAGACCTTGTATTCCGCTTTTGGATTTACTACTTCTTCTTGTTGTTGATTGGACTCTTTTCTTGTGTTGTTGTTGGACTCTTGTATTTCTTTCCATTCCTGCTTTGTAAATCGAAGGGCGTAGGACCCTTTGACTTTAAGTTGTTGTATTTGGTTGATTTTCGGGTATGTAATTTGGATTATGGATTGTGGACTATAAGTTGTATTTGTACTTGTTATTTATTTCCACGCTATTAAGACTCTATTTCATTGGGTTCTCGTTGATATTTGTCTGACTTTTTGGTTATTGTATTTAAGTTGTGGATCATCGTCGCATTCCGTTTGGGGCGTGACATAATTACTACAAAAAAATCACTAAGATTAGGGGTAATTATAGAGAAACCCTGAGAAATTTTAAAATTACAGAAAGCCCTTTGAGTTTGATTCAGCCCCAACCGTTAATTGGCATGACATAATTTGCCGACGTCATGAAATATTTTGTACTTACATCTTTCAACTTTTCTAAATATTATAAATAGCCAAACTTTTCTAATTAGTATTAAAGTAGCTCAAACTTTTCTCATATTACACCTAAAAGAAGTTGAGGGATGTAATTATAAACATTTGATGACGTCAACAAATTTCGTCAGGTCCACATATTAATAGGTAAAAATATAAGACAAAATTAAATTTTAAGGGGATTTCCGTAATTTCAGAACTTCTTTGGGTATTTTTGTAATTACTCCAAATCTCAAGGATTATGATTGGATTGTCATTTATGATTGGACGTCATAAGTAATATATAATTCTTGTAATCTACTGTTTGAGACCCCGGATAGACGGCCACGACATGGTGCATGGTCGGCCAGGTATGATATCATGCTGCAGCTAACCTTTTCTTTTTTTTCTTTTTTCGTGCAGCCCAGGAACAATTAACTTACTATTTTACCCCTCTAAGTCCACAAGAATGACTTCAATACCCTGTGTTCATTCCAATTTTTAAGAATACATATCAAAATTTGGAGGATGATAGGAGAGAATTCTTCATATATGAAAAGTGAATCTTGAAGATGAGAATTATCATAATGTAAAAGTGTGTTTGATCTGTTGTACATTGAGCTATTTATAGAGGTGAAACTTAACTATCTAACTTCTGTAACCTGTTTTAAACTAACTAATTGTTATTGAATGTTGTTAATTTTGACACCCCCGCAAGTGGTGCATGGATGTCTATCATGCCGAACATGGTTATAAAATGATAAAATAGCTGAGGTGACAATGGTTTGGTCAGGATATCAATTGTCTGATGAGTTGAAGGTATGTGTATTAATTTGATACGACCTTGTTCAATCTTCTCCCGAACAGGATGACTGTCATGTTGAATGTGCTTGGCTCTTTCGTGATGACAAGGATTATGAGTAATGCAATAAGCTAATTTGCTATCTATATAGACGAGGGTTGGATGAATACGCTAATTTGCTATCTATATAGACGAGGGTTGGATGACTGTGCTCAATATGTAAATCATCAAGTAGGTATTTTAGCCATTGAATTTCACATGTTATTAAAGCAATTGCTCCATACACTGCTTATGTGGATGACTTGCTGATAGAGATATTAAATGGTACCCTTAACAGTTTCTAGCCCCAATCAAGCCGGGTTAAACGATTTTTGGGCTGAATGGGCAGCTATTAAACGGGCCGATAATATTGGAACCTAACCTTAACCCTAGCAGCTTCGGGCTAAACAGGCCATTATCGGATTATAAATTAAAAAATTAAAATTATATATTTAAATCTAAAATTTTAAACTTGAACATATATAACATTTAAGTTTAACATTTTAAGTTAAAATATTTATTATAAAAAAAGGTTATGCATAGTTTATAATTACATTGCATTAACAAAATTATAATATTTAAATATTTTATGATCTAAATTTTAAATGTGCTAAAATAATTCGATCATATCCCTATTTTTTTTGGTTTAAACGGTCCGGGCCAACGAGCCGCAACACGTTTAACATCTCTACCCACTGACATTAGGCTGTTTCTTGGCTTTCCATGAGATAAGGGGGTCACCTATGTAGATCACGTAACCACTAACACTCCTAGTATCCAAACATCTTCCCCATTCTGCATCGGTCTATCCTTTGAGTTGAGTTGATGATTCTCAAGAGTAACTGACTCTTAGAGGTATGTTACATGTACAATAACCACAAGTGCATTTGATGATAGGTTAAACCACTCATCCCAAAGTGCGTTAAATTGATTATAATAAGTTGTGACAGATTGACTTCCTTGAACAATCGTACCTATAGATTTCTCTAAATGACATACTCTAGGACCATCAATTTTCACATATCTAGTTTTCAATTCATCCCATGCCTTTTTGGCAGTGGTGAAATATAAATGACTGTGTTGAATTTCCTTTGAAATGAAATTGAGGATCCATGAAAGAACGAGATTATTTGCTCATTGCCATAAGTTATAAAGAAGAAGAGGGAGAAGGTGGTTGTAGTCTTGTAGAGATCCATCCATGAAGCAAGTCTTATTCTTAACATTCAAGGCCATATATGGACACAATCCTACTCCAAGAAATGTAATTTTCTCCCGTGAATGGCTCATACACAATCATCGCCCCCGAATTATCACTGAGGTGAAGAAGGTCATCAACAAGATTAGAAGGACGAACTCCATGAGGAATAAAGTCAGATTCTGAAGTCATGTTGAAAGAGCAGGATTGAATAATAGATCAAAATTATCTGGAAGTCTTAAAGAAAAAGAAAAAAAAACGGAGATGAAGATGATGTGGAATTAAAGATCTTCAACTGATGCCATGTTACAAGTAAAACACCAAATCTGCAGAATACATATTGTTGGGAGAAAAAATGATATTTAATTAATTAATATAGAAATCAGTTTATATATTTATTTAATATTAATTGTCCAATGGACTCTTAATAAAGTAACCCGGTCCAAAAGTATCCGGGACTGGCCCATATGCCGATTTTGTTAGTCCAAGTGGCTACGATAATCTAGAGGGGGTGAATAGATTATGCCGATTTTTTTGCAAATCACCATCATTTTCGAATCAACAAGCAAATGATAAGAATGTAAATGCGGAAATTAAACAACACTCGTTGATTTAAAGAGGTTCAACCCACCTAGGGCCTAATCCTCTACCACCCCAAAGATCTCCTGGATGGATTTCAAAAAGAAAAAGATTTTATTAATTACCACAATTAATACAACATCTTGAGGATCACCACAATCCTCTTACAACACCTTCAAGGAGATTACCACAATCTTCCTTCACCACCTTTGAAGAGTACCACACTCTTCAAACACCTATCACCTAGATCACCCAAGTGTATTCTTACCACAAGAATACTCACAAGGATGTCTTGTGTTGAATGATGGACAAAATTCAAGATTACAACTCTATGAAACCAATACAAAGATTGAGTGCAAGTGTAATCAAGAATCAAAAAGCTAGACCTCAAAGATGTGCAAGTGAAAGTACTTGAAGCTATTACAACAAGAATGTAAAAATGAAAGCTTGAACAATTTGCAGATTTCTTGTTGTGTATTTTGCTTGTATGTGTTGTGTCTTGTGTCTTCAATTCATCCTCTATTTATAGGAGAGTCTTCACCAACATAGGCTCCCAACATAGGCTCATTCTTCTTCACTTTTGTCTACAAAAAGAGGATCACAAGATGTAGAAATATTGTACAAAATTTAAAAGCAAATCTTCTTTCAAGGAGTTCAACGGTACAAATTTTGTCATCAAAAGATTACACAAATGACCGTCGCTCTCCGTATAAGATTTCGAACGTTTGAATGAAAATAGTGCGATTCGGGTAGGGGTTGCGGGGGTGCGACTAGTCGAGGTGGGGTGCAACCGGTCGCCCCCTCACCCTTGACCGGTCACCCTCCCCTTTTCTTCACTGCACTGGTTTCTGTTTCATTTTGTGCGTTCTTTAGGTACCGGTCGACCATTTGCTCGACCAGTCGACTCCAAATTGAAATATTGTCCGATTATTGACAAAAATAACCTCGAAATACTCCTAAAAATTAGTAAAAACATTTTAAATCAATTGGGAGTATTTGGACAACATTTATAAACATAGTTTTGATGTAAAAACCAATTAACACAAAATCATCAAAAGTGTTGTCCAATTTATATCGAATAATAAATTCTAAGAAATACTCCAAAAATTAGTAAAAATATTTTAAATCATTTAGGAGTATTTGGACAACATTTGAAAACATTGTTTTGGTATAAAACTCATTTAAACATAATCATCAAAATCTTGATAAAAATATTTATCTAACAAACTCCCCCTTTTGATGATTACAAACCAAAACAATTTTAGGAAGTTGATTTTAAAACGAAACAAATTTTCCGGTCTAAAACATCAATCCAATTTAAGTAAGATTCATCATAAGTACAAACTCATAAGGATAGGAGCAAAGATTTTTCAAAATCGTTTTTGCACAAGCTCCCCTATCAATATACATATCAAGAACAAGTACAAAGCAACCAACTAAAAGCTAAAAGCTTAGCTTTTACAACTTAAGCTTGAATTATCATGAGCTTATAAGCTCCCCCTGTCACAAACACCCCCCAACCGGTCGCCCCTCACCATTTTATGGTTTAAATCGTTCTTTTTTTCGGTTTCACCATAATATATCACATGGACTAAGTATTGTTCACAACTTTTGGCTTTTAAGAGCCTAGCATATAGCTTTTCTTGCGAGAGATTATTTTCGCTTCTTTAAGCATATGAGCGTTTTTCTGTTTCTCCCCCTTTGGAATCATCAAAAAGAATGTTAGCACGATAAAAACATCATACAATTATATCAAAGTGCGCAATTTAATCGATTTATCGAGCGTTTTGAACATTTAAGATTAAATTCTGAATAAAAGGGAAAAAAATTGCTCATTTGATTTGTAAAAGCTCATTTGATTGATAAAACATGATCTCTATAAACTTATAAGACTTTTCAAATCAAGAGAATCATGTAGGTGATGAATTTTTCATTGAAACATTTTGTCGAACACTTGGCGTGCATTGAATAAAACAAGAGAAATATAACGCCTTTGGGATTCGTTTAAGCCAAAAAATTTCATCACCAATTTCAATACCACAATATACATTCATCATCAATCATCATAAACAACATATTAATACAAGAATTTCAACAATATATCAAGATACAAGCACATTCTCAAGGGTTCAACCCAATTGAGATTTAAAAGAGAAATTCTTACCATCTAATTGGTAAAGATGAACAATGATGATGATAATCGAGCCTCATGAAATCCAAAATATAAAATGTATGCAATAAAACAAATTTGAAGTGAAATTTGTGTGAAAAGTGCGTAGGGGGACGAAAAATAGACAAAATGAGCCAAAATGGTCGAAACCAGCAAACGATTTAATCCATAAAATGGTGAGGGGCGACCTATTTGGGGGTGGGCGACGGCCGACGCGTCATGGGCGACCGGTCGGTCTTCCCCCAACCAGCCCAATGTTCTTTCTGTTTTTCCAAAATCCGAGTTTTTAACCAAAAATCGATTTTTCTCCCCTTAGTTTTAAAAGCGTGCAAAATGCAATCATAGACCTCATTCAATATGCATTATGCCTAACCGAGCTCGTATTGACGCAAAAGTCTCGGAAGATAGCGGTTTTGTAAAAATGTCCGCTAATTGATCTTGAGATGGTACAAAAGATATCTCAATTTTTCGTTTTGAAACATAATCCCTTAGAAAATGATGTCGAATCTCAATATGTTTAGTACGGTTATGATGAACCGGGTTTTGAGCAATGTTTATAGCGGATATATTATCACAAAAGATAGAACACTTTCAAAAGAACATTTATAATCCGCTAAGGTTTGTTTCATCCAAAGAAGTTGTGTACAACAAAATGCCGCGAAATATATTCGCTTCGGCCGTTGAAAGTGAAACACAATTTTGTTTCTTTGAAAACCAAGAAACTAGGCAATCACCTAGAAATTGACATGATCCGAAGTACTTTTCCGATCATCAATATTTCCCCGCATAATCCGAATAACTATAACCTTTAAGAGAAAAATTTTCATTCTTTGGATAGAATAAACCATATTGAATAGTGCCTTTCAAATATCTAAAAATCCTTTTAACGGCACTCATATGAGATTCTTTGGGATTGCTTTGAAAACGAGCACATAGGCATACGGCATGAAGAATATCCGGTCTACTTGCGGTTAAATAAAGTAAACTACCAATCATACCTTGATATTTGGATTCATCAACCGACTTGCCTTTTTCATCTTTGTCAATCTTGACATTTGTTGCCATTGGGGTAGAGACGGTTCTTCCTTCTTCAATACCAAATTTCTTCAAAAGCTCCTTTGTATATTTTGATTGAGAAATATAAATTCTTTCTTGGCATTGCTTAATTTGAAGTCCAAGGAAGAAGTTGAGCTCCCCCATCATGCTCATTTCAAATTCACCTTGCATTAACTTAGAAAATTTCTTGCACAAGGATTCATTAGTAGCACCAAAAATAATATCATCAACATAAATTTGCACTAATAAGCAATCTTGCCCTTTTTCAAAAACAAAGAGAGTAGTATCAACTTTACCTCTTGTAAAACCATTTTGCAAAAAAAAAAGAGCTAAGTCTATCATACCATGCACGGGGTGCTTGTTTCAAACCATACAAGGCCTTTTTAAGTCTATAAACATCATTAGGCCTAGAAAAATTTTCAAACCCCGGAGGTTGTTTTACATAGACTTCTTCTTGAATAATACCATTTAAAAATGCGGATTTTACATCCATTTGGTAAAGCTTGAAATTTTTAAAACAAGAATAGGCAAGTAAAATACGAATAGCTTCTAAACGTGCTACGGGTGCAAATGTTTCATCATAATCAATACCTTCTTCTTGACAATAACCTTGAGCTACTAACCTTGCTTTGTTTGAACAATATTACATTGGTCATCGAGCTTGTTCCGAAATACCCATTTTGTACCAATAATGGTTTGAGATGGAGGACAAGGTACTAATTCCCATACATCATTCCTTTCAAATTGATTCAACTCCTCTTGCATTTCTAAAAACCAATCCTCATCTTCAATGGCTTCCTTAGTATTTTTAGGCTCTTTTTGAGATATAAGAGCTTTCTCGGCAAATTTTCCTCGAGTCATTACTTTATCAAGGGATCACCAATAATAAGATCTTTTGGGTGATCTCCCTTAAATTTCAATGCTACGGGAAGATTCGAAGTATCACCTTTATCTTCTTGAGGAACATTTGAGCTTGAAGGTTGATCATTTTGAGTTTCATCTTGAACAATGGGTTCAACAATATCCTCTTCATCACTTTCATCATTGGGTATCCTTTCAACACCCGAAGCTTCATTGAATTTGATATGGATGGATTCTTCAACAACCCCACTAGTCTTATTGTAAACCCGATATGCTTTGCTCTTGGTTGAATACCCCATAAATATTCTTTCATCGGCCTTAGGATCAAGTTTGTCTAATTGATCCTTAGTATTCAAAATAAAACATTTACATCCAAATATTTTGAAATAACTAATATTTGGAGTTCTTCCTTTCCAAAGCTCATATGGAGTTTTATTCATTTTAGGACGAATATAAACTCGATTAATGACATAGCAAGCGGTACTTACGGCTTCGCCCAAAAATATTTTGGAAGTGAAAATTCATTGAGCATGGGCCGACTCATTTCTTGAAGTGTCCGATTCTTCCTTTCTCGGCTACTCCATTTTGTTGAGGTGTCCTTGGAGCCGAAAAATTATGACTATATCCCTTGGTTTCACAAAATACTCTAAATTCGCCGTCAAATTCTCCACCTCGATCACTTCGAATAGACTTAATAGTATCTTCCTTTTCATTTTCAATAAGACTACACAACATAACAAACCCGTTAACGGCATCGCTTTTATTTGTAAGAAATAGAGCCCAAGTATATCTAGAAAAATCATCAACTATAACAAAAGTGTAATGTTTTCCACTTAGACTTGCCGTACCAATATCCCCATACAAATCAAGATGAAGCATTTGTAGGGGTTTGGTAGTGGAAATTTCATTTTTGGGCTTAAAACTACTCTTAACTAATTTGTTCTTTTGACAAGTGTCACATAAGCCAAGATTTTCAAAAATCAATTTGGGTAGTCCTTTTACATGTTGGTTTTTGTAAATAGTTTGCGCTTTTTGCATCCAACATGTCCAAGTCGCCTATGCCATAAACTAGTTAAATCATTATTGGCGACAAGACAAGAAACATTTTGACTAACCAAATCACTTGTACAAATTTTGTAAAGATTGCCTTTTCTAATTGCTTCACAAATAATTTTATCATTTTTGGAAGTAAGACATTTTTCTTTATTAAAAAGAACATTATAATTTGAACCACAAAGTTGGCTAACACTTATCAAATTGAACTTAAGCCCTTCTACTAAAAGAACATTACTAAGAGAGAAAGAAGAGTTACCAATTTCTCCATTTCCAAGAATTCTTCCTTTGCCATTGCCGAACATGACCATACCCTCTTCTTGGAGCTTGATGTTGGTAAAACGTTCTCTCTTTCGGTCATATGGCGTGAACTTCCGCTGTCCACGAGCCATTTTGAATCTTCCATTGTTGTTATAGCCCCTATAACCTACAAAGGAATTATTTTTAGGTACCCTATAATTTTGGGGTCCATGGGGGTTAGCCTTGAGACCTTTAGGTCTCCAATAATAGCTAAAATTATTCTTCCATTGGGAGATCCGACTTTCTTCCTAGGACTTCAAGTCAAACAATTGAAGGATGTAACCTTCATAAGTCAAACCAAGTATACCGAAAAGTTAATGAAGAAATTTGGCATGAAAGAGAAGTCATCGGTGAAGATTCCCATGAATACTTCAATCAAGATGGATATGGATGCAGATGGCAAGGCTGTAGATCGAACCAGGTATAGAGCCCTTATTGGATCTTTGCTTTATTTGACAGCAAGTAGGCCAGACATCACCTTTGCTGTAGGTGTATGTGCATGATTTCAATCTGCACCAAAAGAGAGTCACATGACTGCAGCCAAGAGAAACCTAAGGTATTTGAATGGATGCCAAGAAGTTGGCTTATGGTATCCAAAGGATGGAGGATTCAAGTTAGTTGGCTACTCAGACTCAGACTATGTTGGATGTAGAGTAGACAAGAAAAGTACTTCAGATACATGTCAAATGCTTGGAAATAAATTAGTTTCTTGGTTCATCAAGAAACAAAATTCAATAGATACATCCACAACTGAAGCAGAGTACATAGCTGCATGCATCTGTTGTGCCCAAGTTCTATGGATGAGGCAACAACTGAGAGACTATGATATAGAAGAAAAAAAATTCCAATTATGTGTGATAACACAAGTGTTATTGCAATTACTCAAAATCCAGTATTGCATTCAAGAACCAAGCACATTAATGTTAGGTATCATTTCATTCGAGATCATGTAGAAAAGAAAGATGTCACCTTGGAATACATCTCAACTGATAAGCAGTTAGCTGACATATTCACTAAGCCATTATGTGAATCAAGATTTGAAGAGCTTAAAAATGAGCTATGATTTATTGAGCTGAGTTAGGAGACTCAGAAGACTCAATCAGCAGAGTCAAAGAAGAAAGAAATGAAAATCAACAAGTTTTATTTTCCAGCCAAGTGAAACAATCAAGATGGATAGGCAGTTGTATCGAGTTAGCTGTCAGCTGAGTGATCATCATGTGAAGAGAGAAGCAGAGTTAAGTCACTTTTGGAAGATACCTAAGTTATTTAAGAGCTAAGTGACAAAACACAGTCATTTTCTGCGAGTGGGAATATTTTTGGGCATTATGTCAGCATAATTATGGTGTCAGAATAAAGCATATACACATTTAACCTATGATTGTATATAAATGCTGATGCATTCAATGCGGGAAAATTAATGTGGTTTCAAGCTTCTAATCTCAACCGTTGATCGTGATCAACATTTTCAAATTCTAAAAACTATCCCCTCACATTCCTTATATACCCAAAAATCAAATTTCTCTCTCCTCACAATACACTCATCTTTCTCCAAGCAAAGGCAAATGTTTCTCTGCAACCAAGCAAAAACCCTAGTTCGTACAACATTCAAAGCTCAAGTTTCAACGTTCATTTTCAAAAATGGCTTCAAGTTTTGACCTTATGAAGATGGCTGAGAAGATCGACTCTGGTTCTACGGTGGATTTTGATGGTCTGGTGAAGCAAGGGGCTGACAAAGTCTTTGTTAAGAAGATAGTTGATAAGTTGGAGAAATCCGGTCTAAAGGGATTTCTTACCATGGAGTTTTCTCATATGTACCTTGAAGAGGTTGCTATGTTCTACGTGAATGCTGAGGTTCACGATGGAGAGATAAGGTCTTCCGTCCACAGCACCAACATCAAGATTACTACTGCAAATTTGGCTAAGTATTGCCACCTTCCTTCGTCTGGATTGAAGGAAGTGACTGAAAAGGATATCAACCTAGCTGCAGCATGGAATGAGATCGCCAAGACAGTCTGCTGCTATGGTTGCTTACACAGCCAAGAAGTCGTTGATCAAGGATGACTATCATAAGCTGATGGATGTTGTGTCCAAGTGTGTGAACATAAAGTTTGGCAGCTTCAATCAGCTGTCTCGAACGAAGCTGACTGTCATGGCTGCCATTCTGGAAGAAAAGAAGGTGAACTAGGCTGAGTTCATCTTCAGCCAAATTTTCCAGAACGTAATAAATAAGACCATAAATGATGCTGGTCTATTTGTGAGTTCACTGGGGTATGGCCTTGTGATTGGCCACTTGATGGAAGTGAAGGGCATTCCCCTCAGGCATGGGAAACCCTTCCACGTAAATAAGAGGATGTTCAAGGCAAACCTCTCAGGTGCTTAGAGGCAAGCCCATGCAAGAAGTGCTGACACCAGTGAAGGTGAGTCAGTTGATCCTATCCCCGAGGACACTGCTGCAACTCCAAAGGCTACCTCTCCAAAGCCTGCGTAGAAGAAGAAGAAAGTTGTTGCAGCAAAGCCTACCCCTACCCCCACAACCATTGAAGACCAAGCACTGCCTCAGCAGCCGAGACTGAGAAGGATACCCAATCACATTCTCCAGTCATGAAGAAAAAGCACTCAACTATGCCCCAAAAGCCAGCTGCAGCTAAGAAGATAAAGATGGTGGAGCCAATTGCCATCGAATAAGCTGAAGATGAAGGGATTCCTTTTGTCAAAACCAAGATAAGGCGATTAGTTAGAAGATCTTCCTTGGAAAAGTCAACAGAGTCTGGAACTTATGTTGAATGGAGACTGCTGATGTCAAGAGCATTAGTCTAAGCAAGTTAAAGGTGGTGAGGAATCCACCACTGTTGTCCAGAAGACTGCTGATGAAGGCCAGCAGACTAAAGAAGAGATAGATGTTCGTGAGACGGCTGAAGAACAAGAAATTGAAAGAACTGACCAAGTTGAGGAGTTAGTTGTACGCTCCTCTCAGACGAATGCTGCAACAACTGAGGAGGAGAGGGCTCCGCTTGATCCCATGCAAGAGGATGATGACCTTGTGATGTTGTCTCCTACATATCGAGTCATACAGGAGAGACTTAGAATTTGGAGGGCCTGGAAGTTGAGCTTGTCTAGGCACGAATTCAAAAGCCTAGAATTCATTAAGGAGGAAGAATACCTCCTAGAATATTTGGGGAACGTTGGTGTACGCACGACTCTGGATGAAGACTGCTACATCAACATTCTGTTTGACAGGAAAGAGAATGAAATGCTTAAAGCTATTGAGAAGTCTAAGGCTGTTGCGGAATCGAAGAAGCCTCATTCTTGTGCCTTCACAGAGGCCTCAGAACATGCCTTATAGCCAGATGACAACATTGATAGTGATGTGGAAGAAATAGACCCTGCTGCTGAAGTGGAGAAAGCTCAGCTCAAGCAAGCTCTGAAAGAATCCAAAGAGCTGCACGAGCATAGTATGACAAAGGGCCCATGAATCTTCCTCTATTATGATTACTCTTAGCCCAAATATAATGGATGTGGTAAGAACAATTGATGTGACCGCATCTCCCGTGCACTCTGAGAATGAAAATTCAAGGAAGATTGGCGATGAAGCTAAGAAAGGTGATGTAGAGGGCACCTTAGCCAAGCCACTCCCTGAAGAAGGTGTTGAGACACCTGCTCTAACGGCTGAATATTCAAAAGGAATCACAGCCATGTCTCAGGTTTCGAGTGACCCCACTGCTCGAGACTCAGCTGGTGCGCCAGCTTAGGGGGAAACTAAAACCACCATAGCCAGGTCGGAGGAGGCTGTGGGAGACCAAACTAAATAGAAGTTAGGAGATGAATGTGAGACCTTAAAAGAACAACAGACTGAGGTTAAAGAGGCTTAGATAGTTTTGACTGTCTCAGCTGAAACTTCAGCTGCCATGCAGGCCAATGAAGCTGCTGATGCAGCCAAGGCAAATGATGGTATTGAGGCCATGGGAGTTGAGACTCTTGGCCATGAAAGTGCAATCCAAGGAGTTGAGACTCCGATGGATGCCACCGAAGACCCTAAAGCAGCTCCGTCTGCTGAAGAGATTTCTGTTGAAGACCCTGCTGCAGTTGAGACTGCAAAAGGGAATGCTGAAGGCCCATCAGCGGTTGAGACAACTGAGGGTAATGAAGGCCTGGAGGAGGTTGAGACTTCCCTAGGTAAAAAGGTCGTTGAACAAGTGCCAACCCCTCAGAAAGAAAACATTGAAGAAGAGGAAATAAGTGCTCTTCATGATTCTCAAGAGAACATTGATGTTGAGTTCTAGGGAACTGATGACGAAGCTGAGTCCAACCCAATTGAAAAATCATCCGCGGACAAAGCTTTTGAGGAGGCACTGGCAAAAAGGAGGCAAGCCAGTGAAAAAGCTGTTCCTGTAAACTTTACAATGATTGATGGCCCACCTCCCATGGTGCTATCACTTTCCAATGACGCTGACAAGTCAGCCGAGGATAAGACTACTCAAAAGGAAGATACTACTGATGTCGAGGAAGTCATTAAGACAATTGAGGATTAGTCACCAAAGAGTAACACAAACCGCACACCGGATGATGACGCTGAAACATCTGAGGTATATAGAGCTGAAGAAATTTTGAAGGAAAGAGAAAGGCTCCACAGGTCGAGGATGTGGAAAATCCTATTTTTCCAGAGGATATTTTTGCTGACTACTTTCCTTTTGAGGAGCATGTACCCTTGGAAGCAGAGTCAACTGCTGAAAGTGCTCGATACAATGCCCAAATCCCAGAAGAAGAACGTGGAACTTCTGCTGATACAACAACGATGTCGATTGTATTTGATTTTGATGTTTTATGGCCAGAAGAGCCGTCCGCTAATGCAGTCGACTTTCGCAAAGCCTTCAAGGCCATCCGTGCAGAAATAGAAAACATGGAACATGGATTCGCAACACTCAACTAATGGCTTGATAACCATGATGCAAACATCACAAGAGATATCCAAGGAACCATTTTGAGAATGAGGGAATGGATTGGAGAGACAAAGGCACTTAGGCGTGAGCAGGTCACATACTTCAAATCTTTATTCGCTAAAATGGTGATCTGGAGCTTTGAGAACGCCAAGTTTCAGCAGCGGCAATGGGACCACATTTTCAGGATGGATCAATCTCACAAGAGCGATATGTAGTTGCTTAAAGCTCAACATAAGTCAACACTTCAGAAGGTGGAGGCCAACATGCAAAAGGAAATCATGGTGCTCAAAACTGAGATGAAGCTGATGTCAGCCGAGACGAAGGCTCTGGGATCAGAATTCTGAGCAGCATACTCCAAGACTCATGACAAGCATGACATGACCAAAAACAATATTGATCTACTCCTAGGTGAAGTATTTCCTCAATTGGCTCTACCTCTTGGTGATGATGCCAAAAAGAGGGAAGATGAAAGTAAGCAGCAGATGAGTGATAAGGATGGAAGTAAGGGGGAAGGCAGTGATGTGAAGAAGCCGCCCTTGAAGATTATGCATGCTAAGACCCCTCAGCAAGGTGAAGTGACAGCCTCCATTCTCAGTCAACTACCTAAAGAATTATCCTTAGAAGAGAAAGCTGATGTGGTGTACAAACAGTCGAGACAAGCCATTGAAGCTAGATTTGAGAAGGTAGCTGAGAAACATTCTGGAAGAATTAATGAATTGAAAGCAAGGTATGAAGGCCCCCCAGCTGGACAACTAAAAGTCTCCCCAGCTGTGAGACCCCCTCGTGAGATCACATTGCCTGATGTAGGATCTGAGCCGAGATCCCTAGAGGAGTTTCAAACTCTAGCTGCAGAAGGATATTTCAAGAACATGACTCTACCCCAGACGTGGGATTTGTATTGGGAGAAAGGACTCGATTTATGTATATCAATTGATAGGCAGCAGAGTTCAAGATGTCAGCCGACTGGCGAATCACTCGTAAAGTTCACTCCTAGAGGAGGAGCTGAGTCGCATCAACGAAGGGGAAGGTTTGGAAGTGGTGGAAGAGGCAGAGGTATTCCATCACAACCAAGGCCAAAATATGTTAGATATGTTGATCCGCAGAAAAAGGGAATCAACTACTGGGTTGGGTATGATACTCTTGCTAACATAGAAGTTCAGAGAAAGAATGAAGAGGCAAGGATGAGGCAAGAAGCTGAAAATGAAAGGCTCGACTGTGAATGGATAGAAAGGCAGAAAAGGGAGGACCCTGCTGTTAAACGACCCTATGAAAAGAAGAAGAGGGAGGGAGAAGATAGAAAGAGAAAAAGAGATGAGGATGAATAGAGAAGAAGGAAGTAGCCGAGGCGTTGGAGACGGCTGAAACCCCTTAAGTGTATTTTACTTAGCTGTAAATACAAAATTTGTAAGTATTCTATAAAGCCTTAAAGCTGTGATACTTATTGTAAAATGTTAAAGGCTTTGATACATTTGTACAAGATTCCATAGCTCTGTATAGACATGTATAGCTCTGATACTTTGTATAGGTTACACTATGTAAAAGCTTTGTAAAGTGCGTTTGTAAAGTACAAGAATGATATGTTCAAATAAAATTGACATATTCTACACATACATTCTTTGTTACTGCACTATTTACTTTGTTGTATTTTATTTAAGTTTTGGCATCATCAAAAAGGGGGAAATTGTTGGGAAAATTTATGTTTAGATTTTGATGATACCGTGTAAAACTTAGATTAGGAAGTTGGCACCCCCATTTTCTCTGTAATTCAACATGTAATAGATAGGGTTGTATAAGCTGAGTTGGAGTCAGCTAAGTTGAAGATTACAAGAGTTGACTAAAGATCGAAGAGGAGATCCAGCTATGTGTCAGCTGTGTGAAGCTAAGTGAATACTTAGTCAAGTGACAAAAAAGTTGTCTCAGTCAGCTAACTGACAACTAAATCATTCCAAAATGATTGGAATCGAATGTCAAAAAGGTATGCAGCAGACAAGACTTGAAGAAAGCTGAAAGAGATCCGTTGTCATGACAAGTCAAGGTTTTGCTGGAAATAGGCCTATGTCAGACTGCCAACAATAAAGTTGTTTTGCTGAAAGAGTTGCAAAAAGCAAGGAACCAATGGGATGTACCTGAAAACCTGCAGAGATTAAGGAAAGGCTGCAGAGCATTTAATTCATGGTACGATTCTCATTAATGCTGCAAGACAAGACAAGCCAACAAATATTTTGCAGTTAACCCCCAACTCCTGCCACACCAGGACTTTTTGCAGTTACTCTCTGTGCTCACCTCCAGAGGAAGATCTAAAGAGGGGCCTCCCCAACTCCTACCACACCTCAAATATTTTGTTTTCTCATTTTTTAAGGTAAAAAAATAAAAAAATATATGATTTTTTTAAGGGGAAAAATAATTGGACTAGACGGAAAAAGTTTTGGGCAAGGGGTAGCCGAGCCGGCTGGCTATGCCCTTACTCATCTCCATGAGTTATACTTAATCCTACTTGTCTTTCTTTGCCCTTTTCTTTTTGTCCAATAATATTTTGTGTTATTGAAATATTTTTCTCTTTTGTTTTTACCTCAAACTAGTGTTACATCCGTGCAATGCACGGTGAGTGTTATATTGGGCATTTGTAATTGGATTGTGTTGAACAATATAGAGTTTGTTGTGTTGAACAATTGGATTGATGTTAAAAGAATAATATTAATAAAATATAAAAATGTAAAATATAATTTAAACAAATAATTTAGATTAAAACACTATATAAAAAAACTACAAATTTTGAAAGACTTCTTTGTACACGACGTTCGTTGTTTGCTTGTTATTTGATTCGTCGTCACCACAGACTAGTATTTTCAAACCCTTCCGATTGGTGACTTGGGAAACAGTAACGTATAATTGGTCATGGTCAAATACTGGATTCCGCAAAAATAGCCCGACGTTTGAGAGAGATTGGCCTTGACTCTTATTTATAGTCATTGCATACGATACAATAAGAGGGAACTGTCTTCGCTGAAACTTGAATGGAATCCTGAGGTCCGATGGGGACAATGTCATTCGTTCCGGTGATAATTTTAGCTTCAAGTACATGTTTGGCGAGCCTCGTAATAACCAGTCTGGTGCCGTTACACAATCCAATAGAATGGTCCATGTTTCTCAAGAGCATAACCGGCGTGCCAACCTTCAAATGCAATTCATGATTAGGAACACCAGAACATTTTATCCCATTCAAAAATTCTGGTGTGTGCAGATCGTGCAAGAAGTCAACATTAGCATCAGATTTGCACGTGCTATCGGAGCTAAAATAAGTATGGCCCTCGGAAGAATTTAAAGACGTCATATACTAATTTATGGACTCAACAACATCGAGGGTCGGTGCCAGTATAGCCCTCTCTTTCAAGTAAGTCGGATCATCAACGGCGTCTCTAAACATCGGATAAGTGCTTTCGACAATAGTTGTAATTGGATCACCAGAAGATTGCAGAATGATATCTTCTGGTATATCAATAGTTGCACAACCATCATTCGATCCTCCGATAGTTCCATCTCCAATACTTGCAATCCATTCAAAAAATTGCACCAACTCAGCATAATCATCGGTTCCACCTAAGCTTTGAAGGCGCATGTTCTTAGTCAATTTTAAAAATGTGCAATTTTCCCACTGATGCGATGAATTAATGGTTGCATTCACAATGTCATGGTGACTTCCCTTTGGTATAACAGGCAAGATCTGCCTGAAGTCTCCACCAAACACAATAATTTTCCCTCCGAACACTATATTTTCCACCAACGGTTGTCTTTTTTAATAGAGCGCGCAAAGTTTCGTCAAGTGCTTGAAAGAAAAACTTGTGCATCATCGGTGCTTCGTCCCAGATTATAAGCTTAGAACGAATAATCAACTCCGCAAGCGGACTCTCTTGATTGATATTGCATGTTGAGTCTTGATTTGGGTTTAAGGGAATAACAAATCGGGAATGCGCAGATCCACACCTGCAACGAAGAGATCTTTATGCCGCTCGATGCAACATTTAGTACAATTTCTCCTTTTGATCTCAATCAAGATAAAGCCCTCCACAAAAAGTCTTGCCTGTCATCCCATATCCGTAGACAAAGAACATACCACACTTATTGGATGCCACCGCATGCATTATTTTTGAGTAAACAAAGACGTTGTTCATCGTTTAGCTTGGCAAGCGGTTCTGTGCTCAACCATTAGACCTTACGATCATAGCGCAACTCGTCAGTATATCGTTTGTTTTCGGTGGTTTTGAAGATTGTCAACATCCTAAATGGCATTGAATCAAAATTGCGTAGACTCTTACCACATTTTCTTAACAATTTTTCAATTTCGAGATAAGGCAAAATTCTTGATTTGGCTCTCACTCAATACCGATCTGCACAAGAAAAGAAATATAATAATATAATAAATTTCATAAAAAAGGAATATCACTAAAATTTATAAACAATGAAAATATCCTCCGAAAAGCAATGACATAAAATATAAAATAGAATACATCAATACCTTGGTGATTTAAAAGTCGTCTTCGATTATATAATATATCATCCGAAAGCTCCCAACACTTCTCCCATACTCGCTTCCGCCTCGCTTAAAGAATCCGATGACAACAATGACACAAACAAACTTCTTAGTGTCTCAGCAGATGCCCAATGACTCGATTCAATGTTGGCATCAATATATTCCCTATCGTCTTCTAACAGACCAAGAGAATAGCAAGCCTCGCGATAGGAACAATGTTGTACACGCTTTACCTTCTTGTAGTCATCGTGACACGAGCCCCTCGGACCACGTTAATGAGACACCTCAAAGAGTACATATCCCCACAACCCGGAGGGACATAAAAACACGCCCTATTGATTTTCCAATCTTCCTCGGCATCCACTTTCTAAGATCTCTTTGAAACGAATTTAGTTGGAGCTTGATGTAAGTCAACTCCTAGCTTCAGGATATATTTTATCGGCTTCCATCCAAGCTAAAAACATACTTTCTTTAACCGAATCTTTCTTCAAAACATCATCTATTCTTTCGAATCGGAGAAAATAACACTCGCTTGTTTGGAAGATGAAAGCTTAGATGTTCAATCGAGGATATTTATATTGGATTTCAAAACCAAGTAATCTCCATGCTGCCTCACACGATGAAATATATCTACAATCGTAAAACATACTAACTTCGTCAACAGTTTTGTCGGATTCCTCATCATTGGTGCTCGTATAGAAGGACGCGGTAACCCGATCATGTCCTTTATTGACATACTTGAACAAATATTTTATGGATCTAGACTGGTTACACCACTCTACATTAATGTGAGCTCCGTACTTTAGCAAAGAATCGATTTATTGTGCGGCACAACATATATGTTATCAAGAGGAACACCATTTTTCTCCACAATTCTCCCATTATTTCTTCGTCTATAATGCGGATAACCTTCTTCATCAATAGTAGTTGAATCCACAAACGTTTTGGGAAAATGTTTCGTGCAACGATCTTCAGCCACACACGGAGAGTTCTTTCTAACATCTCCACAAGGACCATTAATCATGTGGTCTTTTACCACAGCATAATAATACGGATCAACGACCTCATCAGGTATTTCTGCAGATATAATTCGATCTATATCATCTGCTGTTGGATACTTGTCTTCTTTAGACAGGAAAAGCAATATATGTGCATGTGGCAAACCACGCTTCTGAAATTCTATTGTGTATATAACTGCAACAAAATTAAGAAACAAATCAGTGAAAAGCAAAAAACAAAACTAAAAACTCAAATGTAAATAAAGTAGTTTGGAAAAATTATAACCTGCTATTACATTCCCAAACATTTTTTTCTGACGAAGATCTTTTATCAAACAATCCAGTTTCAATTTAAAGATTCTGCAGACAATGTCCGGTCGGTCCTCAGGACTAAGTTTCTTCTTATCAAGAAATCGAACAATCTCTGGTCACTTAGGATTGCAAGTGAATGTTATAAATAAATCCGGATAGCCCGCCCACCTACATATAGCCATTGCATCCTGATAGTTCTGTATCATATATCGAGCGCCTCCAGTGAAACTTGAAGGTAATATAATTCCTCTTCCATGGCTACTTGGATCGATATCTCCATTCAATAAAGCATCCGTTAGACCCTTATATATATCACAACGCAACTTCTTTTGGTGTAACCGAATATACTTCAAACGGGCTGACTCCACCATCATGTAAGCATCGACAACAAATTGTTGAAATAATCTTCTTGATGACAAAATAGTAGAAGCATCTTGTTCCCTGTCGTGTAATCTGTAAGCGAAAAATTCTTGAACACTTATCGTTTCTCTGCTCCTCTGATTAATTTTCTTCTTATTCGAGAATGGTATGTCTTCTCTGAAACCGTCTTCACCAAAAGGTAATAATAACGGATACTGCAATGCCAAGTAGGATGCATTCAATTCGTTGATACGTATCAAAACTCCAGATCTTGTTTCAACTAAAATATCATGATCTCTTAAAGCCTGATCAAAATCTCCAACAATGAGTGCAACAACTTCTGAAGTCGTAGGCATATTGTATCTCCTAGCATCCGTACTCCACTTTCCGAACAGACGCAATCTAACATCAGAATCACCTTGTTGTCCAATCTTATCTTTGGCCATTCGAAAGGTCTGGACTAAAACATTATTCTCATCAAACATTTTCTTTAAGTCACTCACAATAACTTCGTGCAAATTATTCATTTCGTTCCCTTGCTTGTTATTAAAAAAGATATAAAATAAAGAATTATTATAATAATTCATTCAAATAAAAAAAACATAAACAACTTTATTAAACTAAGAATACCTGACAGAATTTAATCGGTTTGATATTTCATTTTTCGTATCATATATATACATTTGTGCGAACTTTGGTGTTGAATCACCGGATGGTAATAACCTTCCAATAAGATGGTAATTTTGTCCATGCATTCTAAAAAACAGGAGGACCACGACCACTATTTATATCTTTGTCTATCTTGCCTCCCATGGAAGTAAAACATAACATTTTGTTATATGATCTTATGTTGTCTTGAAAGTGCTTAGATTTTTTTCCCTCTCCGAATAATAATTCGCAAAGCACATTAGGTGGTTGTTTAACTGGAGGTAGTTCAATAATGCCATTCTTTTTAACACAAAGAGTATCTAGGCTTGTTTTTTGGACCTAAAGATAGTCTTTCTTCATACCAAAACAACGCTCCACAAAATTCACATTTGCAGGTTGGATCACCCATGTCCCAGTACTCTAAAAAATATAACATAACTTTTGTTAAAAATCGATATAAAAAAATAATTAACTATATTACAAATCAAGTTAAAAGAAATAAAACTCACCACTTATTGAGAAGGTAGGAATCTCATTTACTTCAATCTGATCCACACCAGTATTAATTTTTCCATCTATTGTAGTCTTATTTGCGATTGCTTTGCGATTCTGATGAGCTCATCAGTTGTCAAATCAATTACTGTTTCAGCCTTTGAACTCATTGTAGAAGATGACCCTGGTGTTTGATGTTTCATGCTGTTACGATTATTGATTCTATTTCCAAAGTGTGGTCCCACGCTGCAAACTGAATTTTAAAATTGGTTAAATATATGTATTAGATTTTAATAAATGCATATTGTAATTATAAAATAATAAAAAATATATCAACATTAATAATATACTTGTGATGTCACTAAGCGGAGTGTTTGATAACGGATTGATATTTTCACTCGATGAAGCTTGTAAATCAATTATCGTAGATAGTTTTGGAAAAGACCTTTGAGGTGCTCCGTCAATTTCTGTAAAAACAACAAATTGAACCATCAAAAATCAAATTAACGATTACATAAAAAAAATACAATTATAGTTTTCCTTAAGCATGGGACGCAGTATTATTCCACAATTTTTAAACATTTTATAAATTAAATATATTAATGAAATTACCACCTGTAGTGTCTCCAAGAGGGGTGCTCGACAATGAATATATTTTTCCTCTTGATGAGCCGAACAACTCAAACCTTGTAGTCAATTGTGGAGTTGCACTATCATTATCTGTAAAGTAGTAAATCGAGTAACATAAGAAGATTAGATTTTTATATATTTAATTAAATTTAAATTTATTTAACACTTTATTTCATTATTTTTTACTAAGATTATTTACATTCAGATTCAAAATTATTTTGTATACATAAAAAAAATTAGATTTATTTAATTTAAAATATCTCCATTTACATTAATTTATGTATTAAAAAGTTAATAATATATATAGATATCATAAATAGTAATTTGTAATTTATATATTTCAATTTAAATATATTTATGAACTAAATATTTTTTTAATTTAGGAATGTAAATTAATTTGTATTTATATTATAGATATATAAATTTATTTATTTATATAAATATCTTTTATTATAATATATATAGATTATAAATATATTTATAATTATAATTATTTCGTTATTTATATATTTCAATTTTAATATATTTACGAATTGTTTTTTAATAATTTCGCAATGTAAATTAAAATATATTTACGAACTAATTTTTTTCAATTATAACTATAATAATTATGATTATAATTATAATATTATAATATATTATTAATTATTAATAGTTAATAATTAATAGGCCCAATCTAATTAAAACAATTAACAAATACCAAATATTATAATATAATAGTAATCTCAATACATTAACATCCAAAGCCCAAACTTAACCTATATAATCTAATATTGGGCCATATATTTCAGCAAAAAAAAAAATTTAAACAATTCGGCCCAAAAAACGTGTTGATGTGCTGTGATGCATGTTTCAGATTAGACACGATTGCAACACGTGTCCCAATTGACTTCGCTTAAGATTAGTTCCGAAGACTCCATTTCTCAAATCCTAGTTCATTTTTTCAACACAAATTTCGATTCAACACAGATTTTGAAAAACATAATCTCTCTTTCTAAAAAAAACCTAACCCACTGTTATCATTTCTGTGAAATGCTTAAAACTTTTTTCACCGAAATGGTTATTTACTCCGTTTTGCCGAAAAATCATGGGCTTACAATGATTTTTTGGTTCTATGTTTCGTCAAATTTTTTAAGTTTTTCTGGAGATTCATCACATTTCTTTAAGTTTTTGTTTAAAACACAAAAATTTTAACCGATTACTTCTCGCACTCTGACATTTTCTGATCTCCTCGTCATTATATGGCGATGGAGAAGAAAATATTGTCAGATATAAATTGTAAGTGTAGAAACCTGAACCTATTTTCGGTTGTCGGTGTTAGATTTTTTTTTTTGTAAATTTATTTGATTTTGTGTTGGAAAATATCCAGATCTACTATTTTTCATTACGACGATGTTAAAAAAAATGATGGGCTTAATGATTTTTGGTTATCTGTTTAGTCGATTTTTTTGAGTTTTCTGGATATTAATAAGATCAATTTAAGATATTTTTAAAAATAAATTTTTTTTACCGATTACTTTTATTGCTTTGACATTTTCTGATCTCCTTGCCATGATATGGCGATGGAGAAGAAAATATTGTCACATATTTTTTTGGAAGCGTAGAAATCTAAAACGAATACCGGTTGTCGGTGTTAGAAATTTTTTTTTGTGATTTTTTTTGATTATGTGTTGAAAAATATCCAGACCTACTATTTTCCTTGTAAGATATGTTAAAAAAATCTAATATCGTCACCTTTTTATGTCAATTCACCTGAAAAGTTTTCACATATTGTTTTTTTAAATTTTTTTTAAAACAAAATGCGAACCGATTCATGGTTCTTGGACTTCGAAATTATTTTTTTTATACTTTTTTTAGATACTTGGTTCAAAATACCCAGATCTACTATTTAACGTTTTACTGTCATTTCTATTTTTTTTAATATCTGTATTTTTGAATACTCAGATCTACTATTTGGGTTTCATTTTTTCAGATTTGAATAATTGTTGGTGTAGCTCTCAAACATTTATGGAAAAAAAGATAAGTGACGATTTCTATATATATACATATTTTTTTATTCATTATTGATATTTTATCTTGTGTATTTAATAAAATTTTTTATATTGCAGATGAACTACTGTTGGTTTGAAAGAATAAATCCGGAAGACTTGGAGATGGAGAAGGATGAAAACGTCAAAAAAGATAAGTTCATAGCCTAATCCCAGTACTTTATATTTTTTATATATTATTTGAAAATTTCCAATTTCATATCTGAATAATTATTTCTTGTAACTGTTAATTTTTGTTTTGTAAAACAATCGTATGAATAGTTAATTTTGGTGTTTGTTATTATTGTGAAATATTTTAGTTAAAAAATATGTTATTCTGAAAAACTGCATATTAGTTTACTTGTTTATTGAAAGTCAGAAAATGGATCTTATATCCTTTTTTATGTCATGTTTCGAAATATATTAATCCAAGGAAATAATTTAAGATTGTGACCATGCTTGTTATAATTGGTGTATATATTTTGTATATTAATTTGTCCATCTGTATAAGAATTTTAAATTTTTTTATTAAGTTTTAGCTGTTTAGAAGAGGTAAACATATCCATAGAAGACATCTTAATAGCATTTGTTAAATATATTAAAGTTTATATTCTTAACAGTGTTTTTACATTTAATCATCTGTTAAGGACTGATCATTTTGGTCTGTTTTCAGGTCTGCTAACATTAACAAAGACTAAAATGTGAAATTTCGAAAAGCATCCTACACAGGTATGTAGAATTCGTGAAAACATTGATAAATCATTATACCCTGGGGAATGTGTTCATCCCACCTGCGTTTGTTGTCCAATATATTATGCCCTTTAAGCTGTCTCATTGTCTATAACACCCCGACCTTTTATAAGTAAATACAGAGAATTTATTTCAAAATTTTTAGATTTTCGCTATTTTCTTTCAGTATCCCATTTTAGATTCAATAACTGCTTTTATTTATAATGCATTTCTTAACCGTTTTTTTTTATTTGGAGGTCGAGTTCAACTACGCCCTAAGAATAGGGAATGATTAGATAGTTACGACGCAAAAACTTAGAAATTTTATGACGAACTTAAATGTTCGAAAAAGTTTAGTAACAAACTTATGGAATCATTTGAAAAATTTCATAAGGATACACATTATCACGTTTTGGAAAATAGGAGTTTATAAGCAAGGACCCCTTAGTAATTATTCTGCTTATTTGAATGACAAAGGTATAATTATAGGCTTTTTGACTCGTTCAGAATAAGATATAACTTTATTTTATTTTATTTTCTTGGGCTATTTTGTAATTTTCAAAAGTTAAGAGACCACATTACAATTTTCAATTTTCCATTTTTCTACTTTGTTTTTGTAAATGGCAGATTTTCTTCTTTTAAAAAAAAGGGAAATGAAAAGAAAATTAGGAGATATTTTACTAAAGCTTGTCTTGAAAGCTAAACCAATTTCTTACCCCTTAGATAATTAGCTTAATCACCCAATGGATATTAACCAAAACCACCATTTTTACTCTTTAAAAACCACCGCCCCTTCTTCACTTTTACCTACACTACTCCACTAAAAAAAAAAAAATCAAGGTATGCTTTCTCTTTCATGTATCTGGTGCATTGTTCTTCATGCGATTTTATAATGCATGTTGTAGTAATATAAATCATGTTAGAAGTGGTATAATTATAGAATGTTGAAAATGCTTGGTCACTCCTCATTACTGAACACTTGTTCCCCCCTACTTCTTGATTAATGGTTTTTATATTTATGTGCTTAAATGATGATTAACACCTTAAAAAAAATTTATATGATTTAACTAGCAAATTCTTTTAGATTATTAACTTAATAAAAATTTATGTCTTTCCCCCCAATATACCCCTCTGTCCCTTTGAAAATTTTAAGGTGATGATCTTGTTTAGATAAATTAATTTGGTATTATTATTATTATTCACCAAATGAGGAATATTAGATGAAAATTTGAATTACCTTGATTAAGTCTTGAAAAAAAAAAAACGATACTTAAATTTTATTCACCAAGTGTCGGCACCCATGTTTTATTTGGGAGAAGCTTTGGTCTTTGATTTTTTTTAAAAAGAAAAAAAAAACGAAACAAGAGAGACTAAGGTGATGATGATTTCAAAACTAAGTGGACTTGATTTATAATTTTAAAACACATTTTTGGTTTGAGAATTTTATGATAGAAACTTTAATTAGCTCTTTGCAGAGATTCGAATTTTAATTTATTATTCCTTGTTCTATAGAAATACAGTTTAACATTGTAATAAAATATATGTTTTAGATTTCATTTTGTCATATTAAAAAAAAGAGCATTTAATTTGGGTACGATTTCCTTCAGGATTTTTATTCAGTTTTTGATATGTTATTTATGTTAAATTTTCCACTAGTACAAATGAATATAGTAGGTGTATTGTTAATTGTATATAAGTGTGTATATATATATTGGTAATGTTGTAGACATGACATAAGGTGGAGTGGACAATAGTTAATGTAATGTAGTAAAACACATATCACAAATGACATAGGCCAGACTCATGACGTAGATTGAATTTTGATATGAAGTTATCAGTAAGACTTAAAGTTGGTAGGTCTAATAATTATGGTGACTAGTATAACTTTTAGATATAACTTATAGATGATACGAATAAGTTTGATGATGTCGGGAGTAAATTCTAGGATGATAAAATTCATATATTAGTAATTTGGATAAATTCTATTTTTAAATATTTTGTCTGTCGACTCTTAACCTTTGAGAACCATAATAGGTACGGCGACGTTGAGTTCGATCACCCAAACAAAAATTTGCATCACTACCAAATTTTAAACTTCACAGTGGGTAAACTAAATTGTAAGTATGTAGATCTTTATTTTACTCCCGATTGACCTCAATGCTAAGGCCTTAAATGGTCAAGAATTTTTTGGTCGGCCACCCACAACAAGAAACGACGGTGTCACCGACGCAATGAAAAGTGCACTATGGTGCCAGGTGATGGGCCGACAACGATAAAACACGACGGTGTTAGCCTACGAGCCTAATTTATTTTAAATTTCATTGATGGTCTCATGGTATATAATCACTTGCATTTCCCATCGAGTGTCAAAACTCACGCCTTCAAATATTTATGTATTTCGGATAATGATGATGAATCGGGAGGCGAGGCGTAAGGGTGCGACAACATGGGCGTTGCCTCATATTTCCCACTCCTTTTGAAATTACCTGTGTTTTGAGTAAACAATTTTAAGGGTTGATGTAATTTGATATTTTTACTTGATACATAACTCTTATCAAACCATTACCAATTATGCTAGTCTTATATTTAATTAAGAAATTTTAAGCCCACTTTTTAGTAATTAAAATGATCTATTTACGCTTCCGCAATCTATTAATAAATACCCAAGTGTTCCACAGTGATGTTCATAACCTTTAGGGGTTCAGGGTGTAAGTGCAAGCGGCTACGATAATCTAGAGGGGGGTGAATAGATTATCTCCATCTTTTCGATTTTGCCGCTTCTTTTCAAACCGAATGCTCAAAGACAATAATAAAGGTGCGGAATGTAAACAACAAACGCGTCGATTTATAGAGGTTCAACCCACCTAAGGCCTAATCCTCTACCACCCCAAAGATATCCTGGGATGGATTTTAAAGAAAAAGATTTTATTAATTACCAAAATTAATATAACACCAACTTACAACAACACCTTGAAGAGCACCACACTCTTCTTCAACACCACCTTTGAGATTACCACAATCTCTCTTGAAGATTTCCACAATCTCCAACGGCAACTTTGTGAAGATTACCACATCTTCAACCTTGAAGAATACCAAATTCTTCAACACCTCAACAAGAAGATTACCACAATCTTCTTACACCTAACACCTAGATCACCCAGTGTGTTCTTACCACAAAGAACACTCACAAGGATATCTTGTGTTGAATGATAACCCAAAAATTCAAGATTACAACTCGATAATAAATTATACGATTGAGTGCAAGTGTAATCAAGAATAGCCTAGACCTCAAAGATGTGAAAGTGATAAGCTAGGCAAATTACAACAAGAATAATTACAATAGAAGACCAAGTGTTTGCTTGAGTATATCTTGTTGTGTTATGTTTCAATTGTAGTATTGGTTGCTCCAAAACTTCCTCTATATATAGGAGATGATTGATCAAGCATAGGCTCCTCTTGGGGATTGAAAATCTACAGAAAAACACAATTAAAATCAAGAATATAGTCTGTTAGAAATTAATCCCACAATTTAAGGAAAGTTTGTCTGTGTCAAGCGGTCATAATTTTCTTTGTCAAAAGATAGAGGCGGCCAGGTCGCATTTAAATAGACGTTAGAAGAATACATAGCAAAATAACACAGGGCGACGGTCGACATAGGCCTCGACCGTCGATGTCCACCCAACGGTCCCCCTTCCAATTTTATCAAAGAATTTAAGTTACGCTTCAACTCGTTGCTCCCAGTACCCGACGACGTCACGGCCGACACCTGGTCGACCGGTCGACCTGGTCTTTTTCAAGTCCGTCTCATTTTTTTTTGTTCCAAAATTCATCTTCGTGTACACGGATTGCCCTCTACGGCGACGGTTGACCTCGAGACAAAAAAGTTGTCCAATTTTTGTCGAAAATAAAACTCAAGAAATACTCAAAATTTAGTAAAAACATTTTAAACCAATCGGGAGTATTTAGACAACATTTAGGAACCTTGTTTTGAAGTAAAAACTTTATAAACATAAAATCATTAAAAGTGTTGTCCAATTTTATCAAAAATAAATCTTGAATACTCCGAAAATATTAAAACCATTTTAAATCATTTAGGAGTATTTGGACAACAATTAAAAACATTGTTTTGGTGTAAAAATAAAATCATCAAAATTAAGATAAAAACATGTATCAAACAATCTCCTCCTTTTTGATGATTACAAACCAAAACAATTTTTAGAAATATTAGGAGGACAATTTTTAAAAACGATTTTCCGGTAAAAACATCTAACCGTTTAGAAGCAGCCAAAATTTCCAAAATACATAAGCAACCAAGTAAAGGAGTAAATATATTCAACAATAAGCACAAGCTCCCCCTATCAACAAGCACATCAAGAATAATGTAAAAGCAATTAACCATAAGCCAAAAGCTTAGCTTTTACATTTTGTTCAAGAGCTTATAAGCTCCCCCTGTCAACAAAACATCATTAGACAAGTATATTAGTCCATCAAGCAACAATTGGACTAAATATAATTCACAACTTATGGCTTTAAGAAGCCATAGCTTATAGCTTTTATAACGAGCTTTTATTAGCTTCTTTGAGCTAATGAGCCAATTTCCTGTTTCTCCCCCTTTGGAATCATCAAAAAGAATGTTAGGATGAAAAAAAACATCATATGAATTTAACAAAGTGCGCCAACAAACGATTTATCATCCTTTGAAAGAATTAAGCTTGGAATCCAAAGAAAAATAGGAGAAATGTATCATAAGAAATCCATAAGCTCATTTGTTAGCCAAAAACATGATCTCAATAAGAATTTAAGATATTTAAAAATAAGAGAATCATGTAGGTGATGAATCTTTCATTGAAATATTTTATCGAAAACTTGGCGGGCGTCAAAGTTTGAAGAAAATGTAAATAGCCCTTGCAAAAAGAGATGAAGCCAAGTTTTTATATCATTACCAAAAACAATTTTTCAACATATATCCAACAAATAATAGGCCTAAACAAAGTAAATTCTCAAGGGTTCGACCCAATTGAGATAATTTTAGCCAAATAAGAGATCAAGGCATTACGAATGCCATCAAGCAAAAATTAAAGAGCCATCAAGTAATACATTTCAAGCATCAAACAATGCATATTAGACAAGTACAAATGTCCCAAATTATCCATCTAAACAAAATGATCAATGCATGTCAAATGCATTTAAGCAAAAATTAAAAGAAGCACTTTTACCATCAAATACTTCATACCAACTATCAAACAAGAGTATTTTTACCATCAAATACTCTATCAATATCATGATCATCCAAAAGCCATTTTCAACTTGCTATTTTAACCCTTTCAAGAAAACAAGCAAATCCATTAGTGCAATAGAGTTTTACAAGATAGTTCATAGAAATACGAAAAAAGATGAACAAGAGAAAATGCTAAGATAATAAAGATAAACAAGGGGTGGGGACATCAATCCTCATCCGAAGAGAAGCATGTTCCTGGGATAAGCTCTTTGATAAATTTCTTCAATTTTCCCATAGACTTTTTCAATCTAGAATTTTCTTCCTTCACAACTCGGAGCTCTTTTCTAAGAGAGGCTACATCCCTAAATGTATCTCTTTCCACTTTGTCCATTCTCTCATTGAGACTTAAATCTTCAACATCCTAGCTCGTTTTCATCTTCTTCCTCATTTCCTTCATTGAAGTGTTCTTCCTCATTTCCTTCATTTTCTTCCTCCCCATTTCTTGTTCATTCCCCACATTCACTTCTTCTTCATCTTCTTGTTCCTCAACATTTCCTCAACCAATATTTTCAACCTCATTGTCATTAAAGAAATCATCTCGAGGTTGTTGTGGATTTTGAGCACGTCCCCTAGCGGCTTTGGTGGGAACTCGTGGTAAATGTTGTCGCATTCTCACCATTTGTAGAATGTTGGCATTATCATAGTCATTTTGCCGAATTTCGGTATTCATCTCACTTTCCTGGATATCCCGAAAGGTATAGTAGTCGACAAATTAAATTTCCCAACGTATATTTTTTTCTTAGTAAGCCTTCTTGATTCCGACAACAATATACAAAAATAGCCCCATAATTTACTCTTTCTCCTCGGATAATCTCATAGGTAAGAAAGAGTTCAAGATTACTCGTTTTATTTCTTTACCACAAACACAATAGGAGCAAATAATTGATACAATCCGATAATTTGGTGGCATTGCCGAAGCTTACTTCCGGAAAAACTCCTAAAAGTTTTTACCTCATAGAGTGAGACACCAAAAAGATCATCATCCCAATGAGCACAATCCACATTTTCAACAAAGACCATTCGGCACATTAAAATGATTACAAATATCGGCCAATGTCCACGAAAAGTGCCTACCATTAACGAATGTGTGAAGTTCCAACGGATTATCTACCGTAGCATCAACAATCCACATATTTGCATAAAAAAGTTTTATAAGCTCGTCATCATAATGCAAACACGGATTATCCGATAATGAAACCCAACCTTGAATTTCAAAATAAGCCCTAATTTGGATATTCATCATGAAATGCTAAAAATCGAACCATACGAGTGCAAGCAATTTTCTTATCATTCAACCCAATGTTTTCATAGTGCTCTACGCAAGATTATTTAGAAATCGAAATCTATTAACTCTAGAGGAGGCTCGTAAAGAAGTGATAACTTACTAGAGTCCCAATGAATATTCGATTTTGAAATCCCGCTCTCAATTCAACAATCTCCTCTTCCGTAAGCCGCTTTTGGTTATCTCCTTGTGGAATATCATCTTGTTGAGGTTGGAGGAAGATTCTCCCCTTTGCTTTCTTCTCTCTTTTTTGAGGATTTCGTCCATGAATTGACGTGGTGCCATGAAAACAATATGAATATGAGTGATATAAGCACAAGGATGAAACAATTTGAGAAGTATTGGGATATTTTGAGAGAATTTTAGGGAAAAATGGAGCTAGGGTTCAAGGATTTGAAATGAGAAATGAAAGAAGAAAGCCCCATGTTTCAAATAAAACCTTTATGTCCGTCTGTTTTAACCCGACCGACCAGGTCGATGGGGTCGGACCGTGCACATTCTTGGTACCGTTTACGTGCATTTCCATTTTTCTTAATTTTTCAAAATTCGATTTTTACCCCAAAAGTTTTAAAACTTTGCAAAAAGATAATTATGGACTAAATCCAACAAATATGAGTTTCGAGAAAACACTTATACGAGAAAAACGAGATTTAACGAGTAGTGCCCTTTTAAGAAAAATTTACAAAATCATTTAGAGGTACTTAAGAGGTTGAAATGAAATATTTGAAAGACATGTGTATAAACATGACATGAACATAATATCTAGTTCTAAGAAAAATACGAGTGAACATACCTCGATGGTTTAAGAGTCCGATAGCCAATAAATAGGAAATATATAACCTACACAATACTTTAAACAAATTTTGCACAAGATATAATAGCACAAGTGTAGGCAAGTAATAAGAGATAACACAATAAAAATGCTTATGCTATAAAAATCCATAAGAGTTTAAAAACAACATGTAAGGTCTCATTTTCAAAGAATTTTTAAAAACACAAATATATATTGAGAACCTTAATTTTTAATGAAAACTCATTTGGCAATTTAGACACAAATAAAAACATGCATACTAAGTTAAAATGCATATGTAAGTAGGGAGATACGGTTTACCAATTACGCCATTTCCATGGGCTGTGTCGTTCCTATTGGTGATGATATCTTCCCGTTTGAAAATCTTCATGTTGATGGTGGTTTCTCCAATTACTCCATCTCCAAGGATTATATCCTTTCCTTTGTTGATAGTGTCTTTCTCTTGGAAATTCATTGTGGGGATATCTTCTCCTTTGATCAAATGAGACGCTCATTTGATGTCTTCTAGGCGGTATGAATTTTCCTTGATTTTTATTCCGACGGGTACCTAATATAACATTGTTTTGTGGTACCCTCAAGTGCTTGGGTCCTTTGGGATTAGTCTTGAGACTTTTAGGTCTCCAAAAATAATTAGAGCTATTTCTAGCCCGACAAGTATTTACCGTATGACCCTTTTTACCGCAATAGAAGCAAGTAATAATTTTTGGAGCATAATGACCAACATGCATAGGGACTTGATTTCTTTTCACATAATTTACAATACTAGGCTTATGATCAAGTCCTTTATCACAATCATGAATATCAATAATCTTGGTCATTTTAACGGTACTCGAGTTGGATTTTGATAAATCCTTTTTCATACAATTAATCTCCTCAACAAGAGTACTATTTTCTTTTTCAAGGTTTCTAACCTTGTCAAGTGTGGTGGTGTGAGCACATGATAGTGATTCATAGGAAGTAAATAAACTATCCTTTTCATTTTTCAAAACATTGAATTCCTTTTTCAAATTTTTGTACTTAACTAGTAAATTTTGGAATTCATTTTGAAGATCATCAAAATCATTTTGCAAATCACTATAATCATTTTGAATGACAATATCATAGGAAGTAGAGGGTTTAAGACATACCTCGTTTTCTTCTTCGATGCCCATAAAACATTGTTCGACTACTTCATAGTTGGAAGTTGTGAAAGGCTTGTTCCTTAGATTTGAACTTGTATCCCTTTGAGAAGTAGATGCTTTGTTTGACTCCTTTCATTTGCAAATACTCCATAGATGGCTTCTAATTTTTGCCATACTTCATGTGCCGATCGAATTCCTACAATATGTTCATATTCCAAATTAGTAAGTGAACAATATAAAATATTGAGAGCTTTACCATTTAAGGAGATGATTTTCTTCTCTTCATCATTGAGCTCTTTGAGGCCTTTGGAGGTGTGTGGTGTGTCTTTCATTGGAATGGATTCTCCATTGATGATGATGTTCCAAATATCGAACGCGCAACCTTGTAAATAGCATTCCATTCTTTCTTTCCAAAATATATAATTTTTGGAATCAAATAGAGGTGGTTTGGTGGTGGAGGTCTTTGGAAAGATGAGCTTCGTTCGTAGCCGACGACGTTCGTCTTCACTTCACGATGTGAAACGAGCTTGCCAAAGAGTTTGGCTCGATACCACTTGTAAGTCAAGCGGCTACGATAATCTAGAGGGGAGTGAATAGATTATCTCCATCTTTTCGATTTTGCCATCTTTTTCAAACCGAATGCTCAAAGACAATAATAAAGGTGCGAATGTAAACAACACACGCCGATTTATAGAGTTCAACCCACCTAGGGCCTAATCCTCTACTACCCCAAGATATCCAGGGATGGATTTCAAAAAGAAAAAGATTTTATTAATTACCAAAATTAATACAACACCAACTTACAACAACACCTTGAAGAGCACCACACTCTTCTTCAACACCACCTTTGAGATTACCACAATCTCTCTTAAAGATTTCCACAATCTCCAACGGCACCTTTGTGAAGATTACCACAATCTTCAACCTTGAAGAATACCAAATTCTTCAACACATCAACAAGATTACCACAATCTTCTTACACCTAACACCTAGATCACCCAAGTGTGTTCTTACCACAAGAACACTCACAAGGATATCTTGTGTTGAATGATAACCAAAATTCAAGATTGCAACTCGATGAATTATACAATTGAGTGCAAGTGTAATCAAGAATAGCCTAGACCTCAAAGATGTGAAAGTGATAAGCTAGGCAAATTACAACAAGAATAATGACAATAGAAGACCAAGTGTTTGCTTGAGTATATCTTGTTGTGTTGTGTTTCAATTGTAGTATTGGTTGCTCCAAAACTTCCTCTATATATAGGAGATGATTGATCAAGCATAGGCTCCTTTTGGGGATTGAAAATCTACTGAGAAAAATATAATTAAAATCAAGAATATAGTCATAAAATCAATCCCACAATTTAAGGAAAGTTTGTCTGTTTGTCAAACGGTCGAAATTTTCTTTGTCAAAGATAGAGGCGACCGGTCGCACGAAATAGACGCGTTAGAAGAATACACAAAGAATATAACACACGGCGACGGCCGACATAGGCCTTGACCGGTTGACGTTCATCCCAACCGTCCCCTTCCTATTTTATCAAAGAATTTAAGTTCTCGCTTTCAACTCGTTGCTCCCCGGTGTCGGCCGACGCCACCGATCGACGCTCGTCGATCGGTGATCGTCGACGCCACGGTCGACACCCTCATCGACCGGCGACCTGGTCTTTTTCAAGTACGTCTCATTTTTTTGTTCCAAAATTCATCTTCAAGTACGGGTTGCCCTATACGGCGACCGGTTGACCTCGAGACAGAAAAGTTGTCCAATTTTTGTCGAAAATAAAACTCAAGAAATACTCAAAATTTAGTAAAAACATTTTAAACCAATCGAGAGTATTTAGATAACATTTAGGAATCTTGTTTTGAAGTAAAAACTTTATAAACATAAAATCATTAAAAGTGTTGTCCAATTTTATCAAAAATAAAACTCAAGAAATACTCCGGAAAATATTAAAACCATTTTAAATCATTTAGGAGTATTTGGACAACAATTAAAAACATTGTTTTAGTGTAAAAATAAAATCTTCAAAATTAAGATAAAAACATGTGTAGGTCCAAGGGGTGTGAGTGTAAGGTTTAGAAGGGGGTTGAATAAACCTTACCAAATTTTCACTTTTGGTCCTTTTAAAAGTTCGAGTTGATACTACACACCGTGTGTCCTTGGTGGACAACCAATTTAGTTAATCAAGAGAGTTAGTCACTCAACGGACTCACCGAGTTTGTTGATAGAATAACTCAAATTGTTAAGACCGAATTAGCTCAACTGTGGTTTGTTTTTAGCGGAAGATTTAACACCCATAAGTTTGGTTTAGTAATGATTTAATGCTTGGTTTTAGTACTTAGAGATTATCGATTGGATATCAAATATGTCACAGAAATTAAACAAATAAGATGCGAGGAATTAAAGTCTTTGAAATGTAAATGACACGATAAGTTTTTATAGAGGTTCGAAGATGGGGTAATTCTTCTACTCCTCTCTTCTCCAACTCCTGGAGGAATCCACTAGGTATTGATCAAGATACAAAGTGGTAATACCAGGATACAAGTCTTGATCACACAAATGACTTGATCCTTTGGGACTCGATCTGAGATGCCTTGATCACTCACCAAGGCTTCTCGTATGACTCGGCTTCTTCACGGGGCGTTGCGCTTGCTACTACACTCACTTGCTCAAGCTCTTTGGATTTGATCACGAAGCCCTCCAAAAACTCGAGACTAGTTCGACCTTGAACCTTCCTACAATCCTTAGTGGAATGTAGACCCTTGATTCTTCAACAATTTCCTCTTCAACTCGATTGAAGTTATCTTTCCTTCACAGGTGAGTGTTGGATTGATTTTCTTCGTAGTGTAGGCTTGAGGATTAATCTTGAATGATTTGAGAATATCTTAGGTTACTGATTAAAATATTTTCTTGAATGTTCATGGTTCGTAACCTTTTTTTTTTTTTTTTTCGTAGTCATTCCTCGGCCTTTTATAGTGATCTTTCAAAAAATCTGCCCGTTGAAGAGATAGGCTTATTTTTGAAAGTCACTTGTGGTCGTTGGCTTGTCTTGTTGCGAGTTCTTGGAATTTTCATTTCCTCGTATGAATTGTTCTTGACTTTTCGAGTTCGACACGGTATAGTGCTTCCCATTGTTCATTCCTTTGCACGCTTCTTGGGTGAGCACTTGAGAAAGGTAGCATGGAGGTATTACTTGTTTAAGTAATTCTCTTGATTTACTCGTACAACGGATCTCTTTCGATTATCTCGACTTGATCGCGTTTCCTTGCTTTCCCCAGGTGACTTTGAGTCGACTTTCAATCATTGAATGACTCTCTTGTCACTTCAACTTGAGACTTGGCTATCTTGAGTTGACTTGACGATATCTTTACTCACCGCATCTCACCGCACCTTGATCGAGTTCCGTCTTCCCTTCTTTGCCATACTCACTTGTCTCTGCGAGTCTTTCTTCTAGTCTCCGTTGTCTTCTTGCATGTTTAGGCATAGCCGACTTAACTCGGCTTGACCAGCTCTATTTGTTACAATGCGCTTTACAACAAAAATGAGGTGCCAACTTCCTATTCTAAGTTTTACATGGCATTCATCAAAATCTAAACAATAAATTTCCCAATAATTTCCCCCTTTTTGATGATGCCAAAACTTAAAACATTCAAAATGTAAATAGCAAAGATACATACTGAGATAGTGCATTCACAGAGAATGTATGCGTAGAATCAATCCTTTTATTGATCATAACATTCTTGTTCTTTTGCACAATTGTTTACAAGGTGTATCAAAGCAAACATTTATGTCTACGCAAAAAATAGAGAATTTACTGATTTATTAAAAAAAACTTACATAGTATGTATTTACATAGTAAAATACATGAAAGGGTGGACAAAACAACTTCATATCCTTCGCCCGCCTCCTTCTTTCATCTTCTTCGATTCATCATCTTGTCTTTTTCTCTTTTTCTCATCTTGATCGCTTCTTCTTTTTTTCATATGCTTTCCGCAGCTTCATCTCTTCTTAATCTCTCTTGTCTCTCCTCCCATAGCTGAGTTTGTCTTTTATTTTCTTCTTCGATTCTTTTCACATACTCGGATTGTTTTTAGCCACTTGCGATTGGCTACTTGGTCAAGACCGGCCGGTAGATCCCTCCTTTCTTGCCGGATCTATGTACTCAATGTTTTTGGGCGAGGCCTGGTCCGAAACCTCTTCCTCCACCACATCGCTTCTTCCTCTTCCTCTGGGCGTGTATTGTATCTTCTTTTCTTTTCCAAATTGAGTGGCCGAGAGAGATCGTCGGTAGTCCGTCGCTGTCGCCTTCTTCACATAACGTGAGACCTTTTTCCCAAGATACAAGTCCCGGCTTGAGCCATAGACATGTTTGCGAAGTATCCTTCGATGCGGCGTTTTAAATTCATCAACCGATCGTGGCTCGGTCCCGACATCCGAGATGGCATAAGTGTCTCTCTCTTGGAATGCCTCCATGTTGTTTCAAGATGTCCATAACTCGGGCATTCAACCTTCCTTCCACTTCCTCCATCCCTCGCTTCAACTGTTTTCTCTTCTCGACCATAGATGCATCGAGTGTTGGAGTGGCGAGTCACTGGGAGTTTGTTGCTTGATAATATCACCGTGACAAGACCTTGTTGGGGGGTTTGTGCAATCATCAATGTCATATCTTTCGATTCTTCCCCCTCAACTGACTTTCCTTTCTTTTGTTTTGACACTTCCTCATTGTCTTTCCCTTTGCAAAAGCTTCTTCCTTTTCAACATCGAACTCTTGGCCGACTTTTAGGTATTCCTCTTCCCCTTTTTGGCATCATCAAAGGAGAGGAACCCTGAAACATACTTGCAAGCGAGAAATCAAGCCTGCGATAGCCGGGAGTTCTCGCCGAGTCTCACTTTGCGAGTATGCGGCGCGAAATTCGGAAGCGAGTAAGCGTTGTAGTCTCAAAATTAGCTTTATCTCACCCATGAGAAGGGCTGAATTTTCTATCCATGTTTTCTTCCATACGCTGGAGATCACTCTTATTTTGCTCACGCAGCAGCTTTATCTCAAAGAGTGTGTGAGCTTCATGCATGTGCTCAATGTGTTCTCTAAATTTCGTCTTTGCATCGGATTCTCGGCTCTCCATACCAACAACTTGTTGAACAATGTCCTAAAGTATCTAGCTTGTTCCACACGCATTGTTTCTTCTTTGTTGCCACCATTCCCCGATTCTCGACTATTATGCCTCTCAAGTCGCAGCGAGGTTGGCATCTCTGTTGTCCAGATCTCATGTCCATCGAGGCCTGGTGCCTATCCATCCGCTCAATTTCGCAAATAATGCTTTGAACACCTCCCGAACTTTAGTCAGGTTCTTCACATTGCGGTGATGGCCAACGCGTCAAAATCATAAGCACTGGAATGATGGTATCGATGGAATGACAGGATCTCGTGCGTGGAAGCGCGCAAAGATCGTTTTTCGACTCGTCGGGAGGTCGGGTACCTCTAGAGAGAAAAGCAATGATTCTACAAAGGAATCATCACGCCAACCGGGATTTGTTCAATGATGAGAGGGCGCGTGAAGTTCCTTGTGGAGTCGAACTCTTCTTTGCGCTTGGGAGCTCGCGCAGGTGGACTCTGTTGCTGGGTCTTTTGTGAAGTGGACCCGACTTGCCGAGAGCCTCACTGTCTCAACAACTTCGTCGGTCTCAAATTTTTTTCCAATTGAGTTGATCGTCCTCGGCCTTATCGGAAGCGTCATCGGACGATGATGAGATTTCCATGGGTGGCTCATCATCAAAATTGAAAGTTTGACGAGTAGTCTTGAGGTCGACTTGCTCGTGGTTGGAATATCCTTAGGCGAGTCTTTTGGATCGATCCGGGGGATGACTCCTTCATCGTTCTTCCGATCCTTAAAAAGTTACATCGATTATCCCGGGAGTCGTGAAGTGCGCTAATCTCCTTTTTAGATGGATCAATGATAGCGGGAGGGATGTTCTCTACTTGACTTCTTTTTTACCCCGAAGTCTCAACCTCCCGTTGGCCTTCATTACCTCCTGCAGCCTCAATCGCAATGAGGCTGGACCTCCCTTTCGACGTGTCGGTGTCTTAGGGTCTTCGTGGTGGCATCCATTGGAGTCTCAACCCCATGGATTGCACTTTCATCGCCAGTGTTAACTCCCGGGTTGTTCCTTCATGTGCCTCGACTACATCGCAGTGGCGTCATTAGCCTTGAGCGATTGACACCTCACCGAGACAAGATCTCAACTATCTCGAGCTTCGTTGATGGCAACTTTGTGTATTTTGTGTTTGTACTTTCTCCACTTCGCCTCCTAGATTCTTTGTGGAGTCATCTGCAAAGATCCTCCGACCTTGCCGCAGCGGTGGAGGAGTTTCCCCTCGACCTGCGCATCACCGAGTGACTTGGAATGGGGTCACTCGTCTCCAAACTCCCACTGCTTTTCTCTTGAGTGCTCGGCCGTTGGGCGGTGGTAAGACACCTTCATTAGAGGTTGGCTCGATCGGGTCCCCACTAACCCGCTTTCATCACCATTTCCCTTAATTCTTTCTTCCGAGTGAGCTGGGGAAGTGGTGGCGGAAAAATCGTGGCAATATGCTTTGCACCACTCCCATTGGGTCCAATTCGGTTTGTGCTTTGGAGGACTCTCCGGTCCCTCCATCATTCTTTTCTCATGAAGAATTCTGCGGATTCGTGCATTGCTTGCTGCATTTGCAACTCTTCTCCGTGCGGAAGGGTCCGTGATCCTCATCACTTTCGATAGAATGTCGAGGTGAGGATGTGTATGTTCTGTGGTGCCGTGAGAGGGCGATCTTGGCCTTCTCTCGTGCCTCGCCTTCCTCTCTCGCGATCTCTCCTTCTCCTTGTCCTTGAAGATCCGCAAAATATCATGCGATTTTCTTCATCCAATGCTTGATCACAGTGGTCAATCCAAGAAAGTTCAACAGCTTCCTCTTCTTCTTCGATAAACTCGGCCGTTGGAACTGCTTCCCGATCGACTCAATTTCCACTTCCTCCACTCTCGCAGATGATTTTGGATGTCCGGATAAGGTGGGGATAGGATCATCACATCATCATCTCTTTCACTTCTCCTTGTGTCTCAATTGTTCGAACTACACTGGGTCTTCGCTTTCTCATTGACGCTTCAGCAGACTTGGTCAATGTTTCATCAATAATATCCGAGACTCTACTTCTCTCCAAAGCCAGTCTCCGTGTTCACTGTTGCGGTGAGTGGTGATCACTGTTTTTCAAGTTCGGATTGCTTGATGATTCTTCTTCGTCTCTTGGTTCGTACTAGAGGATTTACGGTTTGGAGAGAGTGTCTTCCGAGTCTGGGGCGGGGGGCCGTCTTTGAGTTTTCTTACGAGGAGCAGCCGTCTTGGCTTATTAGTTCTCCTCTTTTTTTTGACGAAAGAAGGTATTTGAGATTCCTTCTCGGCAGCTTCAGAGGCGGGAGACACGACTGCGGAGCAGCGACTCGGCCAGGCTGGGCGGGAGCAGTTTTGTTTTTCTTAGGCTGAGGGCAAGATTCTCTAGCAGTTGCGGGGGCAACTTTCTTCTTTGGTGGAGAGGAAAACAATTTTGTATCTTCGTGGTCACCGATTCCCCCTCACTTGTATCGCTCTCTTTGGCGTGGGCTCTCTTCTCGTGCGCGCAGAGAGGTTTGATCTCAACATCCTCTTGTTTACATTGAACGCCTTTCCATGTTGAAGAGGGACTCTTTCACCTCCATCACCCGCCAATCACCAGGCCATATCCCGTGGATCCTCCAAATGCACCATCTTCCTTGAAGGATTTGTTCCTCTACATTCTCGTGCGTAGTCACGTAGACAAACTCAAATTGGTTATTTTCCTTTCTTCAATGATCGCAAATGCCATTACGATCAACTTTGCTTTTGATAGTTGGTCAAAGTCACAAATTTGATGTCTATGCATTTGGCAACTATGTCCAACAAATTTGTGGTAGTCCTCCTTGTGAGCCTCTTGTTTTGTTTGTGTAGACTATTTTATCAAAGATAGTCGGTTTGGCTACTTCCTCCGTGCAAGCCCCAGTGTCTACATCGGCCGTTGATTTACGATGCTCCTTCCGCTTCAGTCGGTAGTGAGCAGTGTTCAGCCAAATCCTTGGCAGAGATGATGAACTCCTTCCCGTGAACAGAGGATTTAATCCCCTCATCGTGAATCTCAGCGTTCACATAGAACTGTGCGACCTCTTCCACATAGGTCATCGAGAACTCCATCGTCAGAAATGGTTTCAGCCCGGACGATTTGAGCTTTTCAGCGATTTTCTTTATGAGGGCGTCATCGGACCCCTGTTTGACCATTCCCTCGAAATCCACTGTAGACCCAGTGTGGATTTGCTTCCCTAGCTTGACGAAATCATAAGTTGGTGCCATTTTTTTTTTCAGTATTTCACGAAAGGAAACTTAGAGGTTGATTTGAATATTGATAGGGTTTTGAGAGTGTTTTGCCTTTGCTTCTGAGATAGAAATGAAACGTTTTGGTAATATGTGAGAGAAAACAGACAAAACGTTTAATTATGGTTTCGAAAGGACGTGCGGATAGTTTTTGAAATGTAATTGAAATCAACGGCTTAGATTTTGCACGCCGATTAGCATTTAATGTCTCGAATTTAATGAGGCAAAGATTTATATCCAATCATAAGCTTGGTATGCAGCTTTTTGTCTGTACACATCATCATTATGCGACGTCATTCTTAAAAATATTCTCGCTTAGTAAAACGATCGTTTTTTTGTCATTTTGCTCATAAATGACTCAGCTTATCTCTTAGCCGATTTAACTCTTCTCGTCACGTTCTCTCAATGACTCGGTGACTCGGTACCACTAATTCGATATAGTGCTCTTTTCGACATGGTTGATTCATTTAGGCGATTTTGAGAATTCATCATTTCTCTCTTTTTGTGTTTCATTTCTTTTCTTTGAGTCTTCCGAGTGTTAGCTCGGTTCAATTAACCCTAACTCATGCTTGAGTTCTTCAAATCTTGATTCACATAATGGTTTTGTGAATATGTCACCAACTTGTTTATCGGTTGAAATATATTCCAAGATGATGTCCTTCTTTTCAACATGATCTCTTATGAAGTGATATCTCGACATCGATATGCTTTGTTCTTGAGTGCAACACAGATTCTCGAGTGATTGCAATTGCACTTGTGTTATCACACATGATTGGAATTTCCTTTTCTTCAACTTCATAGTCTCTCGATTCTTTGCCTCATCCATAGGATTTGGGCACAACAATGCCCGCAGACTATGTATTCTCGTTCACCAGAGGTGGCTATTGAATTTTGCTTTTTGCTAAACCAGAAATTAGCCTTGTTTCCAAGCATTTGACATGTGCCGAGGTGCTCTTCCTGTCAACTCGCATCCAAAGATAGTCAGTCCGAATAGCCAATTAGCTTGAATCCACCTTCCTTTGGATACCATAAGCCAACTTCTTGGCTTCCTTTCAAATATCTCAAAATCCTCTTAGTCAGTCATATGGCTCTCTTTTTGGAGCAGATTGAAATCTCGCACATACACCTACAAAGAAAGGTGATGTCCGCCCGCTTGCTTTGTAAGATAAAGCAATGATCCAATAATCGCTCAGATCTTGTTTGATCTACAGCTTGCCATCTGCATCCATGTCCATTTTGATGATGTATTCATTGGTATTTTCACGAGAAGACTTCTCCTCCATACCAAATTTCTTCATTAAATCTCTGGTGTATTTTGTTTGACTTATGAAGGTTCCATCCTTCACCAATTGTTTTTACTTGGAGTCCAAGGAAGAATGTCGGTTCTCCCATCATGCTCATTTCAAATTTGCTTTGCATGAGATTTGAAAATTTTTCACATAGCTCTTTGTTTGTGGATCCAAAAATGATGTCATCCACATATATTTGAACAAGCAAGATGCTCTTCTTGTCTTGAATTAAAAAGTGTTCTATCTACTTTTCCTTTTGTGAATCCATTCTCGCTTAGGAATTGTGACAAAGTATCATACCATGCTCAGGTGCCTGTTTCAATCCATACGAGCTTTCTTGAGTTTGTATACCTTATCTCCAAGAGTCTTCTGCTCAAATCCTGGAGGTTGTTCAACATACACTTCTTCTTCCAATAGACCATTTAGGAATGCACTTTTACGTCCATCGATATACAATAAAATTCTTGTGAGCCGCATAGGCAAGAAACATCCTTATAGCTTCCAATCTTGCTACAGAGCAAATGTTTCATCAAAATCTATTCCTTCTTCTTGGCAATATCCTTTGGCTACTAGTCTTGCTTTGTTTCTTACCACGAACCCTCCTCGTTCATCTTGTTTCAACACCCTTTTAGTACCAATGACATTTTGATGGGTGGGTCTTTGAACTAATTCCCATACTTCATTTCTTTCAAACCGATTCACTCTTCTTGCATAGCTTGAATCCAATGTGTGTCATCCAATGCTTGTAACACGTCTTTAGGCTCTATTTGTGAGATAAAGCATGTGAACATAGCTTCTTGTTGAGTTCGGATCTTGTTTTGACGCCTTCTCTTATATCTCCAATGACAAGTTCGTGGATGGTCTTTCACCATCTTACATCAGGTTGAAGTAATTTAGCCGATTCGATCGTCTAGCAAGGTGTGTTGCTTTGATCAGCTCTCTCGCAATCACTTAGCGCAAATTTTCCAAAGATTCTATGGGACTCGGCTATCTCATCTTCATCTGAGTTTATAATTCCAGCTTGACCAAAGATAGGGATTTTTTCGTATGGTTGGATGATTCACTTATCACCGACTCTTCAATGTCTTCTCCATTTACATTTGGCTCATCGAATATCACATGAATGGATTCCTTTGCAACCATAGTCCTTTTGTTGAGTACTCTGTAGGCTTTGCTTTCACCGAGTATCCCAAGAAGATACCTTCATCGACTTTAGCATCGAAAGCCTTTAGATTGTCTTTGCCATTGTTGTGGGATTTAAGCATTTACATCCAAATATTCTAAAATATGCAACATTTGGTTTTCTCCCTGTCCAAATCTCATAGGGAGTCTTTGTCACCGCTCTGTTTTATCATACATCTATTTTGAGTGTAGCAAGTCGTGTTGATTGCTTGACCAAAATCTCTTTGTAACCCCCGCTTCGCTAACATGGTCCTTTGCCGCTTCTTTTGAGAGTTTTATTCCTTCTTTCTCGCAACTCCATTCTCATTGTGGAGTCCTTGTGCAGATATTTCATGACCAATGCCATTTTCAATACAATATTGAGTTATTATACCATTGACAAACTCGGTTCCTCTGTCGATCTTATTTTGATAATGGTTTGGCTCTTCTCATTTTGAATCCTCTTCATAAGTCTGCGGTAGTTTCGTAGAGTTTCTTTCTTCTTACACATGAATGTTGTCCATGTATATCTTGAGTAGTCATCTACTACCACCAAGGTATATTTCTTCCCACTTATGCTAGTTTGGTTCAACTCGGACCAAATAGATCCATATGTAGCGGGTCAATATCCTTGTTGAAGATGGGCATATCTTTTCTTTGAATGATGATTTGATCTGCTTTTCCTTCCGCATGCGTCGCATATACTCTCCTTCTTGTATACTCGAGTCCGGAAGACCTATCACAAGATTACTTCTGCAAGCTTGTTAAGTGTTTTGAAATTCAGGTGACTCGGCTTTTTGTGCCACGGCCAACTTGATTCAAATTGTGCTCTTTGCTAATAGACAAGTCTTTGGTGTAGCGGTTGACCAATCTACTACATACATGTTCCTTTGTCCGCATACTTGCAACACAACTTCATTTGATTCAATATCCTTGATTTGGCATATACCCATGTTAAATCCAACATTTAGCCCTTGTCACGAGTTGGTGATGCTTAGCAAGTTGAAGTTGAGTCCTTCAACATATGCAACATCTGTGATTTCTAATCCGTTCTTCTTGATGGATCCAGATGCCTCTTATTTTTCCCCCGAGCTTCATTTCCTCCAAATATGACTTTTGCTCCTTTAACTTCCTTGAATTTTGACAGATTTTTCTTGTTTCTGTCATATATATGTCCGAATGTGACACTATCCATGTACCAGGTTCCTTGGCACTCACTGCCTTGAACCCGCAATCAAGGAAATTAAGTTTTAGGTACCCATACTTGTCTGCAGGGTCCTGAGGGGTTAGTATTGTAAGATGATCCAACCAGCCTATAGCCAAATGATCCGGCTCTAAGGGGTTGTCATCTATCGCTGCCATAATCATAATTAATTTTGGCAAATTGCTTGGGGATTCTAGGTTCATACAAATTTGTCTCTTTTGTCTCAGTATGCTGTATATGTGTTTTAGCAATTGCCTTCTTTGGGTAATTGTGGTGTCTCCGAGTGTAGTGCCTAGGTGCATATGTGTCTTTGATGAAAACTCTTATACTTTTGGAATGGCCTTTCTTGAGTTCTAGCCTTTGCCATTTGGGCTTATATTCCATAAGTTTATCTTGATAGTTGACATCGTTCCAATCAGCTTGCTTGGATATTTTCTACCATTCCCATCATATGTGTTTCTTTTATAGAACTTTTGGAGTTTTTGGTAGCTCTGTTTCTTCTTTCTGAGTAATTCTGTTGGAGTTTCTTTGAGGAACTTGGTGAATTTCTTCTCACTTGTCCTCTCAACGCACCTAACCTGGCCGTTTTTTCTTTTCCTTTATAACCAAGGCCGCTTGCACTTGTAATTGTGCTTTGGAGTGAATGTGTGTGCACCATTTGGAGTTTTGGATTTTTTAGATACTTCATTGCTTGAAGATCCTTTTTCCAAAATTACTTTTGGAGTTTGACATAGCACGGAGGAATTAAATCCTAAGCTCTTGTCTTGTCTCCACATTCTCTTTGACTCATAATAAGATCATCCAATGATTTAGATGCCTTAGTGAATGAGGCAATCACATTTTTGAGGTCATTCTCCCTCTTTTCTATGGCGGCAATTTACTGCTATTAGCTTGGCATTTTCGGCCTTTTAAACTTTTATTCTCATCGGCTATTTAACTTAGAGTACTCGGCTCCTTAGTCACCGTGAGTTTTGGCTCTTAGTAGGTCTGTTTTCCTCATTTAGTAGTGTGTGTGAGGATTTAATGTGTTTAAAATCTTTCATCATTTTGCCTAATGAATCATAAAGATCGCTGTGGGTGATGAAGTGTGTGTATCACGTCACTATCACACTGAATCGAGTTTGATGAGTTAGAGTGTACCTCATCTTCTTGGTCGAGTTGATCTTGTTCCTTGGCCATCAAACAGATCGAGTTTCTTCTTCGAGTCACTTGAGTAGTCGCCTTCATTTGCTCTCTGCGAATCACTGTCTCTCTTGACTTGGTTGTCTCGGCCAGTCTCTGCAGCCAACATTGCCTTTTTCTTTTCTTGTCTTCTTTCTCTGAAGACCTTTCTTTCTTCTTCATTCCTGTATTTGTTGACTACAGGATATGGACAATCAATGGCATAGTGACCTGGTTGCCTACGATTCAGCCAAAGATAGATATTCAACCTTTTGATCACTCTTTCCATTCTTGGATTGTCGGCCCTTTGATATTGACTTTTTGATGATCTCTTCTCTTGGTTGGCCTATCTTCCCTTGACTTGGAGGGAGCTGAGTGTCTTCCGAAGATTCGCCCTTGCCTCTCTTGTACTTTTATTGAAGAACTTGTTGAACCTTTTAACCATCGTGGCTATTTCTTCGGATCAATGACTTCTTTGATCTCAGCTCTCTTTCCATCCTTAACAATTAGAGCAAATTTTTTGGTTACGAGATGTCTCTTCCTGATCTTTTCTTCTCAGCTCAAATTCGTAGGCTTTGAGATCTGAGAATAGTTCATGGTTGGAGGTCTTCGATAGGTCCATGGAATGTCTCAGTGCCATGACCTTCATTTCCCATTCAGCTGGGAGACTTTTTAGGATCTTCATACACATTTCCTTCTGTGTATATTCCTTTCCAAGTGCAGATAGCTCGTTGGTGATTTCTATGAACCGAGCATCCAGTTGATCCAGGTTTTCTCCTGCGATCATTTTGAAATTCTCAAATTTTTGTACAGCCACTGATAATTTATTTTCCTTGATTTGCTCTGAGCCTTCACAAATCAATGTTAGCTTATCCCAGATTTCTTTAGCCGTTTTGCATGATTTGACTTTATTGAACATGGCTTTATCCAAGGTTTTGTAAAGGATGTCCTTGGCTACATTGTCCAGGTTGTATCTTTTTCTGTCATCATTTGTCCATTCGCTTCTTGGTTTTTCAACCATAGCTGGGTCTAGGGGCAACATCCTCTTCACCTTCATCTGTAGCTCTTCTTACAGCTGTGTTCACTTTTAAGATTTGCAGTGGCCCATCCTCTATCACTATCCACATCTCATCATGTAATGCTGATAGATGAGCCTGCATACGAATTTTCCAATCATCAAATTCTTCAATAGTGAACATAGGGATGCGTGTCAAATTTGCTTCCATGATAATAACTTTTAATGATAAAAGGAGTTTTGAAAACTTAAGTACTAAAACAGACTTTGAAAAGTTTGGAGATCTAGTTCAAGAACTACGGAAGGCTCAATGAACCAACCGCTCTGATACCACTTGTAGGTCCCAAGGGGTGTGAGTGTAAGGTTTAGAAGGGGGGGTTGAATAAACCTTACCAAATTTTCACTTTTGGTCCTTTTAAAAGTTCAGAGTTGATACTACACACTTTGTGTCCTCGGTGGGACAAATTTAGTTAATCAGTAGAGTTAGTCACTCAACAGACTCGACTGAGCTGTTGATAGAATAACTCAGCTGTTAAGACTGAATTAGCTCAACTGTGGTTTGTTTTTAGCGGAAGACTTAACACCCTTAAGTTTGGTTTAGTAATGATTTAATGCTTGGTTTTAGTACTTAGAGATTATCAGTTGGATAGCAAATAAGTCGTGCAGAATTAAACAAATAAGATGCAGGAATTAAAGTGCTGAAATGTAAATGACACGATAAGTTTTTATAGAGGTTCGAAGATGGGGTAATTCTTCTACTCCTCTCTTCTCCAACTCCTGGAGGAATCCACTAGGTATTGATCAGTATACAAAGTGGTAACAGTCCAGATACAAGTCTTGATCACACAGCTGACTTGATCCTTTGGGACTCAGTCTGGAGATGCCTTGATCACTCAGCTGGCTTCTCGTATGACTCGGCTTCTTCACAGGCAGTGCCTTGCTACTACAAAATACTCACTTGCTCAAGCTCTTTGGATTTGATCACGAAGCCCTCCAAAAACTCGAGACTGGTTCGACCTTGAACCTTCCTACAATCCTTCGTGGAATGTAGACCCCTTGATTCTTCAACAATTTCCTCTTCAACTGATTGAAGTTATCTTTCCTTCACAGGTGAGTGTTGGATTGATTTTCTTCGTAGTGTAGGCTTGAGGATTAATCTTGAATGATTTGAGAATATCTTAGGTTACAGTTCAAATATTTTCTTGAATGTTCGTGGTTTCGAGTAACCTTCGTTTTTTTTTAGTCATTCCTCAGCCTTTTATAGTGATCTTTCAAAAAATCTGCCCGTTGAAGAGATAGGCTTATTTTTTAAAGTCACTTGTGGTCGTTGGCTTGTCTTGTTGCAGTCCTTGGAATTTCCATTTCCTCGTATGAATTGTTCTTGACTTTTTCGTAGTTCGACACGGTATAGTGCTTCCCATTGGTTCATTCCCTTTGCACGCTTAACTAAGCACTTCGAGAAAGGTAGCATGGAGGTATTACTTGTTTAAGTAATTCTCTTGATTTACGTACAACGGATCTCTTTCGATTATCTCGACTTGACCGCATTTCCTTGCTTTCCCCAGGTGACTTGAGTCGACTTTCAATCATTGAATGACTCTCTTGTCACTTCAACTTGAGACTTGCTATCTTGAGTTGACTTGACCGATACTTTACTCACTGCATCTCACCGCACCTTCAAATAGTTCCGTCTTCTCTTCTTTGCCATACTCGGTTGTCTGCAGTGAGTCTTTCTTCTAGTCTCGATTGTCTTCTTGCATGTTTAGGCATAGTGACTTAACTCACTTGACCAACCCTATTTGTTACAATGCGCTTTACAACAAAATGGGGTGCCAACTTCCTATTCTAAGTTTTACATGGCATTCATCAAAATCTAAACAATAAATTTCCCAACAACATGTATCCAACACGAGGGGCATTACAAGTGGTATCGGAGCGGGTCTACGTTTAGATATCGATCCCAATTTTTTAAAATATATATAAACCTTGAGTGGAAAATGAGAATGCGACTACGTTAGCAAATCTACGCCCGCTCCGAGGTATGTTTTCTACTTAAAGGTGTTCATTGCATGTTGCTTTTAATATATATATATATATATGTCATGGCATGTAAAATTTATGAGTTTTGGTCTTATAATGAAAGTGATTACGGATTTAGGAGAATTTAAAAAAAAATGTTGTTGGGTATCTATCTCGCCTCTTAATAGATCGATACACGAGTACCGAATAACCAAATATTACGACTCGATCAAAAGCCTATTAATACAAATATACTCTAGACTCGATTCAGAGAATGTAAAGTATAAAAATGAAACCAAAAGTTACAAGTAAAAATAAGAACAAATCGTAAAAGGATAAAACCCTAAGATCCGAATATTGAAAGATTCCGCTCAGGGACCGTAAACCCTTTAGAACTGTCACCACGAATCACAACCCGCAGAACCAAGGAAGAAGCCACAAAGCCTCGCCACAAGACTAAACCTCACGGACCTTTCACCAAGAAACCCTAGAAACCCTAGATCGGAATCGAACCACCCAAAACCCTAATCCACTCGGAAAAAGATCTTGTACACGAGTTGGTGAACAAGACAAGAGTAGGCACAAAGATATCACCTCTCACACAGAGAAACCCCAAAGAAATCCGGCCCGAACTGGAGTTTTAGAGAGAGAGAGAATAGCACAAAGCAGAGAAAGATCGAGAGAGTCGAGAGATGAGAGAGAAACGAAAGACAAGATAATGAATCGGGGTTTCAATAGTACCATTAAATAGACAAGGATTCAACGGCAAGGATTCAACAGAGATCAATGACCGGATCAAGCCGGAAGGATCCGCAGATGATAAATTCGGATCCGCGATCCAACTCCAAGACCGAGTCCACATATGGGTTAATGGAATTGGGCTGGTGGCTTTGGTCTTGGGTGCCATTTTGGGCATACGAAAATGGGCCTAACAATGGGCCACTTATATCAACAATCTCCACCTTGGCTCATTGAGTGATTCAATTAGACATCGATGGGAAATACCATCATCATCATCGCCGATTGCCTTCCTAAAGATCAAGCGAAGGACTTGAGTTCTGAAGCCGAAAGCTAACTATAACTTAAAAAGGATCTCAACAAGCACACAACAAGTCAAGTTCCCCATTGAATTAATATAAGCACACAAAGAAACATTAACTCAACGCTTTTGGATTCAACAAAACACATAGTAATCGTTAAACCCAACATAAGGGCAACTAACCGGGTAATCAATCACCAGTGTCAAAATTTAGAATTTTCAAACAAGTTTTGAACTTTGATAAGGGTAGACACTTAGTACCCATATCGGGGTTGTATTCGATGCCACTTTTTCAAGACAGGATAAGGCCTTTAGAAACAATATCCCTTATAAAATGAAATCTAACATCAATATGTTTTGTTCTGTCATGAAAAACTGGATTCTTACAAAGCTAAATACCAGATTGGGAGTCAGAAAATACAACAACATTTTGTTTTAGAAAACCAATTTCAGAAACAAGTCCTTTTAGCCATAAGGCTTCTTTTTAAAGCTTGAATGGCGCAACATATTCGACTCGTGGTAGACGATTGCCACAATGTGTTGCGGTTGGATTTCCAACTTATACAAGAACCACACAAAGTAAAAACATAAGAAATTGTTGATTTTCTGTTATCTTTATCATTTGCATAGTTGGAATCCACATATCCTTTTAAAACAACACCATTTTCACACTTAGAAAATTTAAGGCAATAATCAGTTGAATGTCTAAGATATCTCAATAACCACTTCAAAGCATTCCAATGCACCAAACCAGGATTAGACATAAATCTACTAAGACAAGAAACAACATAGCAATGCGGTCTAGTCTAAGATCGACCATTAAGTACATAACAGATCCAATGGCATTAGCATAGGGAATGTTTTGCATAGAAGATATTTCAAGATCAGTTTTAGGGGACTGATCCCTACTTAACACAAAGTGAGCAGCAAGTGGGACATTCACAGATTTTGCATTACTCATAGAGAATTTTTGTAAAATTTTTCTCAACATATGAAGATTGATGAAGATAAAGCACGAGTTATTTCTATCCCTATCAATATTCATACCAAGTATTTTCTTAGCATCACCTAAGAATTTCATGTCAAATTTAGCACTTAAGCGGAGTTTTAACATAGTCAATAGCCTTAATGCATGGGCTACCAAAAGCATATCATCAACATAGGTCGCAAGAAGAATACAGAGAATTAGCATCAAGTTTGAAATACAAACAATGATCAAATTTGCTTCTACAAAATTTCAAATCAAGCATGCACTGGTCAAACTTTTTATTCCACTGTCTAGGTGATTGCTTTAAACCATACAAAGATTTTTCAATAAGCACACATGGTTTGGTTTGGATTTATCTTCAAAACCTTCCCGTTTGTTTCATAAAAATTTGTTCTTCCAAATCACCATGTAAAAAGCGCTTTTAACATCAAGTTGCTTTAGTTCCCAACAAACCGAGCCACTAAAGCTAGCATAATTCTCACAAGATTACAAACTTCACAACAGTGCAAAAAATCTCGATAATCAATACCTTCTTTCCGAGTGAAACCTTTTGCAACTAGTCTAGCTTTGTATCTAAAACCTTCCTTCTCTTTGTTTGATTTTAAATAACCATTTACAATCAACAATGGAACAATTAATGGTTTTGGGACAAGTTCCCAGTGTTATTCACATACAAAGAAGTCATTTCATCTTGCATAGCACTCGGCCATTTCACGAAATTCACGAATTCACAAGATCAAGATAGGTTTTAGGCTCGAATTTTCAATTGATTCAAACACAGAGAACACATAAGAGAGGTTAAGTGAAAATCAAAGAAACTTATTAGGGATTCTAATGTTCCTTCTTGTTCTATCTCTTGTTAACACATAATCATTCAAGTTATCATTTTCAAAGATGCTCATGATTCAATTCGGTGTCAACAAGAGGAAATTCATCATGCTCATTATCATTCAATTCAAGATTATCATTCTCAATATCATTGTGCACATCATTAGCATTCATAGGATCATGCTCGATCAATCATATCGAGTTATCATCCACAGAGATAGCATGGACATTAGAAAGCTCCACCTTATTAGGAGTAGTGGGGTTTTGGTTTTGAAGCGCTTTTAGAAACATTAAGGCGGGAAACTCATTTTCATTAAAAACCACATCCTGCTAATCAAGACTTCAAAACCATTTTGATTTAGACCACAATCTGCCCTTTAACCCCATCGGGGTATCCCAAAAAAACACATTTTAAAGATCTTGGATCAAGTTTGTCAACCTTTTGGTGGACAAAGGCCGAAACAACCAAAAATTTTAAATTTGAAAAGTCCACAGGTTTTACTGCAGACCAAACTTGTTCGGGTATTTCCCTTTCAAAGGTACAGATGGTGATCTATTAATCACATAAGCAAATGTGATGAATGCATTTCACCCCAGAACTTTTTGGAAAGTCCAGATGTACTTAACATACTTCTCACCCTTTCCAAAAGAGTTCTATTCATCCTCTCAGCAACACCATTTTGCTGAGGGGTGTAAGGCACAGACTTGTGTCTTACAATACCTGAATCAACACAAAGTTGATCCATGAGTTGGTTACAAAATTCCAACCCATTATCAGTTCTCAAATACTTAATCTTTTTCCCAGTCTGATTTTCTATCAAGATTTTCCAATTTTTAAGTTTTTCAAAAACATCAGACTTGTTTTTCATAAGAAATACAAACACTTTTCTTGAAAAGTCATCAATCACAGATAGAAAATACCTATTCCCACCATGGGTGGGAACATCATGGGCCCCAAACATCAACATGTAAGTATTCAAGAATTTCGTTGCAAGAAGATTGTTTTGGGTAAGAGGAAGTGGGAAAGTTGACCTTTTGTTGTTTACCAAAACACAAGAGTCAGTCACAAAGGCACACAACTAAGTTTATCATTACCAAAACAACCTTCCTTATGCAACAATTCAAGTCCTTTAGAACTTATATGACCAAGCCTTTTATGCCAAAGTTCGGTTTGTCATTCACGAGTTCAAATTGGTCACGAGTTCACATTGTTCACAAATTTTGCATGCAGGGTACAGACTCAACATAGCAAACATACAAATTCCTTTTCTTTTCAGCTTTAGCAATAATAAGGGAACCTTTCATGATTTTCATCAAACCCTTACCCCACCTTCCCTCATAACCATCATGCTCAAGCATAGCACAGGAGATCAAGTTATTAGACAGATCAGGAACATGCCTTACATCATTCAAAGTCAAAACAAAACCAGAATCAAGTTTCAAGCACACAGTGCCAACACCAATCACTTGACATTTCTTATCATTTGCCATAGAAATAGATCCATTTTGCACAGAAGCATATGAGGCAAATAAGTGTTTAAATGGTGTCATGTGAAATGTGCAAGCAGAATCAATAAGCCAATCATTTTCACTGAAAGAATTTGAAGGCACAAAGATTCACGAATCATGCACTTCATGCACCATAAACACATAACCCATGTGATCATTTCCGATTTGTCAAGTTCAGAATCATTGGTTTGGATCTTGTTATTCGATTATTGTTTTGATTATTATTCTTTATTCCTGGGTTTAGTACATTCTTTTATGTAATGGCCATGTTCACCACGCTTATAACACTTCCTATTGTTCTTAGGTCTAAACCGGACCTCCCTCTGTTTTTACTCCTCTTTCTACTAGAGTTTCATTATTGTTATTCCCATTCCTCCTATTCCGAGGTCTACCCCGACATGCATAACCTTCCCCCCTGTTCATTCCCCTTGGATATTTTCAGATCTAATTCCTTACTCTTAAGGCCATTAATCACAAGATCAAGGGTGATAGAGTCTCTACCATACTTAATGGCGATTTCACATCAAAGATATGAATCGGGAATGGCATTCAACAAAGACAATAGGGTGTAATCATCAATGTTTTTATCACCAAGAAGTTTGATATCTTGTATCAATTTTGTAAAAACATCCAAGTTCTCATCCATATCCTTAGTCAAGTCAAGTTTGAATCTAAAAAACTTTTCCGTGAGAAAAGAGTTTTGAGGGTAGAGAAGTTTCAATGTAAAGTTCTTGCAATTTTTCCCAGAGGGCCTTGGCGAGTTAACTTGTCAACTTTTCTCAAAACAAAGATCGATCGAGATTAAGGATAATGGATGAGTAAGCAAATTCATCAAGTTGATTTTATTTCAAAGATATCTTTATCGTAGTACTTTTGATCAATAGCTTTAAAACATTTCTGCTGAATTAAAATCCCCTTCATTTTTTGTTGCCAAATAGAAAAATCACTTTTCCCATTAAAGGGTTCCAAATGATAACCAGATGCACCATCCATATTCACGAGATAAGGCCACAGAGGATATCACAAGAATATAGCACAAACCGTATCACAAATATCAAGTAAAACAAATAGACGCAATGAGATAAGTGGACCACACAGTCCAATGACAAATAAAAATAAGAGGCAAATAATGGACCACACGAGTCCAAAGCAGAAAGCAAGGTAAGCAAGAAAGGCACACAGACCACCACGAGTCCAAGAAACCCGAAAACCAAAGAAGAAAATAAAGCTAGGTGGATTCCTTCGCACCTCAAGATTCCACCGCACTCAAGGCACGGGTCAAGAGGCTAATGTTTAGGGTTTCCTAAACTAAGTACTAAATCGAAAGTAAATAAGAGAGAAAGGGTAGAGAGAATCTTACAACCAGGAGCCTGTCACGGGTTCTCACCACAACCAAGTACACCGGGGATCCACAAGATCACCAAGAAGCTCAAGAACCGGAAGCACCAACCCACCACGAGGCGGATAGGTGCTCGATACCACCTTGTTGGGTATCTATCCGCGCCTCTTAATAGATCGACACACGAGTACCGAATAACCAAATATTACGGACTCAATCGAAGCCTATTAATACAAATATACTCTAGACTCGATTAGAATGTAAAGTACAAAAATGAAACAAAAAGTTACAAGTAAAAATAAGAACAAATGTAAAAGGGATAAAACCCTAAGATCCGAATATTGAAAGATTTGGCTCGGGGACCGGTAAACCCTTTAGAACGTCGCCACGAATCACAACCCGGAGAACCAAGGAAGAAGCCACAAAGCCTCGCCACAAGACTAAACCTCCACTGACCTTTCACCAAGAAACCCTAGATCGGAATCGAACCACCCAAAACCCTAATCCACTCGGAAAAATGATCTTGTACACGAGTTGGTGAACAAGACAAGACGCACAAAGATCTCACCTCTCACACAGAGAAACCCCCAAAGAAATCCGGCCCGAACCGGAGTTTTAGAGAGAGAGAGAATAGCACAAAGCGAGAAAGATCGAGAGAGCTGGAGAGATGAGAGAGAAACGAAAGACAAGATAATGAATTAGGGTTTTGAAGATAGTACCATTAAATAGACAAGGATTCAATGGCTCGTTTCAACAGAGATCAACGGACGGATCAAGCCGGAAGGATCCGCGGATGATAAATTTGGATCCCGCGATCCGACTCCAAGACCCGAGTCAACATATGGGTTAATGGAATTGGGGCCGGTGGCTTTGGTCTTGGGGCTGCCATTTTGGGCATACGAAATGGGCCTAACAATGGGCCACTTATATCAACAAATGCTTCACGAGAACTTTGCATTAGAAACATTATGAAACTTTTACGAGAACTTAGAAGACTAGCGATACTTTAGAAAATTCAAACTTGCGCATTTCCGAACTATATGTTTATATTTAAAAAAAAAAAAAAAGAAAATCTGGTGAACATAGTCCTCGAATAAAACTAGCACGTAGATCACTTAGGAGGAAATCCTAGCTAGATACCCTAACATCCAAACATAGGTAAGCAATTTCGAGGACAAATTTTTTTTTTTAGTAGGGGAGATTATAACACCCCGACCTTTTATAAGTAAATACAGAGAATTTATTTCAAAATTTTTAGATTTTCGCTATTTTCTTTCAGTATCCCATTTTAGATTCAATAATCTGTTTTATTTATAATGCATTTCTTAACCGTTTTTTTTAACATTTTATTTGGAGGTCGAGTTCAACTACGCCCTAAGAATAGGGAATGATTAGATAGTTACGACGCAAAAACTTAGAAATTTTATGACGAACTTAAATGTTCGAAAAAGTTTAGTAACTTATGGAATCATTTGAAAAATTTCATAAGGATACACATTATCACGTTTTGGAAAATAGGAGTTTATAAGCAAGGACCCCGTAGTAATTATTCTGCTTATTTGAATGACAAAGGTATAATTATAGGCTTTTTGACTCATTCAGAATAAGATATAACTTTATTTTATTTTATTTTATTTTCTTGGGCTATTTTGTAATTTTCAAAAGTTAAGGGACCACATTACCATTTTCAATTTTCCATTTTTCTACTTTGTTTTTGTAAATGGCAGATTTTCTTCTTTTTTAAAAAAGGAAATGAAAATAAAATTAAGAGATATTGTAAGTCCAAGCGCTACGATAATCTAGAGGGGGTGAATAGATTATCTCCATCTTTTCTAATATACCCTCTTTTTCGAATCAAATACGCCAAGACAATAATAAAGGTGCGAGAATGTAAACAACACGCTGCGTCGATTTATAGAGGTTCAACCCACCTAGGGCCTAATCCTCTACCACCCCAAAGATCTTCGGGATGGATTTCAAAAAGAAAAAGATTTTATTAATTACCAAAATTAATACAACACCTTACAACATCACCTTGAAGAGAACCACACTCTTCTACAACACCACCTTTGAGATTACCACAATCTCTCTTGAAGATTACTACAATCTCCAACGGCACCTTGTGAAGATTACCACAATCTTCAACTTTGAAGAATACCAAATTCTTCAATACCTCAAGAGCACCACACTCTTGAAACACCTATCACCTAGATCACCCAAGTGTATTCTTTCCACAAGAATACTCACAAGGATGTCTTGTGTTGAATGATGACAAAAATCAAGATTACAACTCAATAATGAATATTACAATTTGAGTGCAAGTGTAATCAAGAAATAAAGCCTAGACCTTAAGATGTGAAAGTGAAATACTTAGGATATAAATACAACAAGAGTGTTGAATATGAAAGCTTGGAAATTTGCGGATTTCTTGTTGTGAATTTGCTTGTGTTGTTATATCTTGTGTCTTCAATTCATCCTCTATTTATAGGAGAGTCTTCACCAACATAGGCTCCCAACATAGAGCTTCTTCTTCACTTTTCTCTATAAAAAGAGGATCACAAGATGTAGAAATATTGTACAAAATTGAAAAGCAAATCTTCTTTGTCAAGGAGTTCAACGGTACAAATTTTGCTATCAAAAGATTGCACAACACGACGGTCGCTCCCTGTATAAGATTTCGAACGTTTGAATGAAAATAGTGCGATCCGAGGTAGGGGTTGCGGGGGGTGCGACCGGTGGCCCTGGGGTCCGACCACTCGGCCTCACCCCTTGACCGGTCACCCTCCCCCCTTTTTCACGCGCACTGGTTTTGTTTCATTTTGTGCGTTCTTCGTGCAGATTGCTCGACCTTCCATTGATCGTCGACCTTCAAATTGAAATGTTGTCCCATTTTTATCAAAAATAAACTTCAAGAAATACTCCAACAAATTAGTAAAAACGTTTTAAATCACTTGGGAGTATTTGGACAACATTTATAAACATAGTAAACTCATTTAAACAAAACCATCAAAAGTGTTGTCCATTTTTATCGAATAATAAACTCTAAGAAATACTTCATGAAATTAGTAAAAACATTTTAAATCTTTTAGGAGTATTTGGACAACATTGTTTTGGTGTAAAAACCAATTAACATAAAATCATCAAAAGTGTTGTCCAATTTTATCGAGTAATAAACTCTAAGAAATACTCCAAAAATTAGTAAAAACATTTTAAATCATTTAGGAGTATTTGGACAACATTTATAAACATTGTATTGGTATAAAAACTCATTTAGACATAATCATCAAAATCTTGATAAAAACATTTATCTAACAAACTCCCCTTTTTGATGATTACAAACCAAAACAATTTTAGGAAGTTGATTTTAAAACGAAACAAATTTTCCTATCTAAAACATCAATACATTTTAAGCAAGATTCATCATAAGTACAAACACATAAGGATAGGAGCAAAGATTTTTCAAAATCATTTTTTCACAAGCTCCCCTATCAACAAGCATAGCAAGAGTAAGTATAGAAGCAACAACTAAAAGGTTAAAGCTTAGCTTTTACAACATAAGCTTGAATTATCATGAGCTTATAAGCTCCCCTGTCACAAACATCATTAGTCAAGCATAAAAGTCCATAATACATCACATGGACTAAGTATTGTTCACACTTTTGGCTTTTAAGAGCCCTAGCTTATAGCTTTTCTTGCGAACTTATTTTCACTTCTTTAAGCATATGGGCGTTTTCTCTGTTTCTCCCCCTTTGGAATCATCAAAAGAATGTTAGCACCATAAAAACATCATACAATTATATCAAAGTGCGCAATTTAATCGATTTATCGAAATAAGTTTTGAAAAAAAGAAGCTTAAATTCCAAACAAAAGGGAAAAATTGATCATTTGACTTGCAAAAGCTCATTTGATTGATAAAACATGATTTCTATAAACTTAGAAGACTTTTCAAATCGAGAGAATCATGTAGGTGATGAGTTTTTCATTGAAACATTTTGTCGAACACTTGGCGTGCATCGAATAAAACAAGATAAATATAACGCCTTTGTGATTCGTTTAAGCCAAAAATTTTCATCACCAATTTCAGTACAACAATATTCATTCATCATCAATCATCATAAACAACATATTAATACAAGAATTTCAACAATATATCAAGATACAAGCACATTCTCAAGGTTCAACCCAATTGAGATTAAAAGGAGAAATTCTTACCATCTAATCGGTAAAGATAAGCAATGATGAAGATAATCGAGCCTTATGAGGTTCAAAATATAAAATGTATGCAATAAAGCAAATTTGAAGTGAAATTTGTGTGCAAAGTGCGAAGGGGACGAAAAATGAACCCAAACGACCAAAATGGCAAATCTTTGAAAAAAACATTTTTAATCAAATTTTTGCTATGGTCGACGGTTGGGGGCATGGGCAACCGGCCGATGTCATGGGCGACGGGCCGACCTTGCCCCTACTTGTCATCCAGTTTTTATTCTATTTTCCAAAATCCGAGGTTTGAACCAAAAATCCGATTTTTCGCCCCTAAGTTTTAAAAACGTGCAAAATACAAATGTAGACCTCATTCAATATACATTATGTCAAAGTCAAGCTCGAAATGAGGTAAAATACTCGGCGATTAACAAATATTCGCAAGTTATCTTTGAGACGGAATTAAACACATCTCAAGTTTTCGTTTTAGAAACGCAATCCCTTAGAAAAATATATTGAATCTCAATATGTTTAGTTTGAATATGACGAACCATATTTTGAGAAATTGTAATCACCGACTTGTTATCCCGAAAAATAATAATGTTTTAAAACTTTGGATAAACAAGTCATAAGAAGAAGTGCCTTACAAATATTTGAAAATTTCTTTTAACGGCACTTTAAAGAGATTCGTTGGGATTGTTTTAAGTCGAGCATATAGACATAAGGCATATAGAATGTCGAGTCTAAGGAATAATAAACGAATGAACATACCTCGAATTCGTTTGTCAATGCCTACTTCAACCTTTTGTCAATTTTCGCATTTGTAGCCATATAGGTTGAAATAGTTCTTTCTTCTTCAATGTCTTACTTCTTCTTTTGGGTGTGGAATATAATCACCTTCTTGGCATTCCAATGATCAAATTTGTGCTTCCCTCATCATGATCATCTTAGGTTCACCTTGCATTGACTTGGAAAATAACTTGCACAATAATTCATTAGTAGCACCAAAAATAATATCATCAACATAAATTTGCACTAATAAGCAATCTTACCCTTTTTCAAAAACAAAGAGAGTAGTATCAACTTTACCTCTTGTAAAACCATTTTGCAAAAGAAAAGAGCTAAGTCTATCATACCATGCACGGGGTGCTTGTTTCAAACCATACAAGGCCTTTTTAAGTTTATAAACATCATTAGGTCTAGAAAAATTTTCAAACCCCAGAGGTTGTTTTACATAGACTTCTTCTTGAATAATACCATTTAGAAAATTGGATATAACATCCATTTGGTAAAGCTTGAAATTTTCTTAAAACAAGACTGAGCAAGTAAAGTACAAATAACTTCTAAATGTGCTATGAGTGCAAATATTACATCAAAATCATTATCTTCTTCTTGACAATACCCTTAGGCTACTAACCTTGCCTTGTTCATCAAACTTGTTCAAATATCAAAAATTTCTGCAAAATCTTAACAAGATATTTTGCACACGAGCATAGTAATATCGAATGATAGAGACACTAGAGCAAGTAACATATACTATGCTTAAAGACAATCATCAAGAGTATAATACAACATGCAAGTTCAAATAAGCTTATAGAAAGCTATATAAGGTCTCTTTTGAAATATGAAAATGCGAGAGCACATAGTTGAGACCTTATTTACAAGAATCATATAAATAAGAGCTTTGACATAAGCATCCAAGAATAATGGCATTTATATGTGCAATAAAATGCATAACTTAGTGAATCAATTGTTTTATCAAAAACAAAATATAACCCTTTACAAAACTTGGATAAAGCAAGCTATGTCAAATAATGTCGTTTCAAAAATCAAAACATCCTTTTAATAAGCACATAGACATATGGCACAACATGTATCGTGTCATGATATGAATAACAATAATGAGTGTACCTCGATAGTTCATGTTACTCTTGATATATTATGACGTAGATGGCCATTTGTGATGATGTATGAATCCTACACAATTCTTAAACAAGACTTGCACGAAACAAAAATGATACAAGTGTAGAAACAATAAAAGATATCGCAAGTAAACTCATGCCATAAAAATTCATAAGAGATAATGATCATACAAGTTATTGTAAATACACAAGAGATTTTAAAAACATCATGCAAGGTCTTCTTTTTCAAAGAATTTTAAAAACACAAATATATATTGAAGACCTTAATTTTTAAAATATTTGAAAACTCTTTTTGACACTTAAGGCACAAATAAAAACATGCAAAATAACAAAATAAAATACATATATAAATAGGGAGATACGGTTTACCAATTACGTCATTTCCATGGGTTGTGCCGTTCCCATTTTTGATGATATCTTCCCCTTTGAAAATCATCATGTTGATGATGGTTTCTCCAATTGCTCCATTTCCAAGCATTGTGGCCTTCCCATTTTTGAAAGTGTCTTTCTCTTGGAAAATCATCTTGTTGATGATGTCTTTGCCACTTCCAAGGATTTTGTGTGATGTCTTTGCCACTTCCAAGGATTTTGTTCATCCCATTTTTGATTATTTCCTCTTCTTGGAAAATGATTTTGTTGAAAATGGTTTCTCCTTTGATCAAATGAAATGGTCATTTGATGTTTTCTTGGCGGTATGGATTTTCTTCGATTATTATTTCGCCGGATACCTAATATGACATTATTTTGTGGTACCCTCAAGTGTTTGGGTCCTTTGGAATTAGCTTTGAGACTTTTAGGTCTCCAATAATAATTAGAGCTATTTCTAGCCCGACAAGTATTAACCGTGTGACCCGTTTTACCACAATAAAAGCAAGTAGTAATTTTGGGAGCATAATGACCAACGTGCATTGGGACTTGATTTCTTTTCACATAATTAACAACACTAGGCTTATGATCAAGTCCTTGTTTCAATTTATCACAACTATGAACATTAATAATATCGGTCATTTTATCGGTACTCAAGTTGGATTTTGATAAATCATTTTTCATGCAATTAATATCCTCAACAAGAGTACTATTTTCTTTTTCAAGGTTTCTAACCTTGTCAAGTGTGGTGGTGTGATCACATGAAAGTGATTCATAAGAGGAAAATAAATTATCCTTATCAATTTTCAAAATATTGAATTCCTTTTTCAATTTTTTGTATTTAACAAGTAAGCTTTGGAATTCATTTTGAAGTTCATCAAAATCATTTTGCAAATCACTATAATCATTTTGTAATTCATTATCATAAGAAGTGGAGGGTTTTGAACTTACCTCGTTTTCTTCTTCGAAGCCCATAAGACATCGTTTGTTTTCATCGACGTCGGAAGTTGTAGGAAGCTGATCCCAAGTTGGGTTTGTATCCATTTGAGAAGTAAATGCTTTTGAGTGGCTCCTTTCATTTGCATATACTTCTTCTAATTTTCTCCATACTTCATGTGCCGATTTAATTCCTACAATTTGATTATATTCCAAAATGGTAAGTGAACAATACAAAATATTAAGAGCTTTACCATTTAAGGAGATGATTTTCTTCTCTTCATCATTGAGCTCTTTGAGGCCTTTGGAGGTGTGTGGTGTGTCCATCATCGGAATGGATTCTTCATTTACGGCGTGTTCCAAATATCGAACCCGCAACCTTGTAGATAGCATTCCATTCTTTCTTTCAAAAATGTAAAATTTTTGGAATCGAATAGTGGTGGCTTGGTGGTGGAGGCGCCGGTAAGGTAGACTTCGTTAGTAGCCGATGATCGTTCCTCTTTACTCGTGATATGGAAATCGAGCTTGCCAAAAGAGTTTGGCTTTGATACCACTTGTAAGTCCAAGCGGCTACGATAATCTAGAGGGGGGTGAATAGATTATCTCCATCTTTTCTAATATACCCTCTTTTTCGAATCAAATACGCCAAGACAATAATAAAGGTGCGGAATGTAAACAACACGCGTCGATTTATAGAGGTTCAACCCACCTAGGGCCTAATCCTCTACCACCCCAAAGATCTCCTGGGATGGATTTCAAAAAGAAAAAGATTTTATTAATTACCAAAATTAATACAACACCTTACAACATCACCTTGAAAAGCACCACACTCTTCTACAACACCACCTTTGAGATTACCACAATCTCTCTTGAAGATTACCACAATCTCCAACGGCACCTTGTGAAGATTACCACAATCTTCAACCTTGAAGAATACCAAATTCTTCAATACCTCAAGAGCACCACACTCTTGAAACACCTATCACCTAGATCACCCAAGTGTATTCTTTCCACAAGAATACTCACAAGGATGTCTTGTGTTGAATGATGACAAAAATCAAGATTACAACTCAATAATGAATATTACAATTTGAGTGCAAGTGTAATCAAGAAATAAAGCGTAGACCTCAAGATGTGAAAGTGAAATACTTAGGTTATAAATACAACAAGAGTGTTGAATATGAAAGCTTGGAAATTTGCGATTTCTTGTTGTGAATTTGCTTGTGTTGTTATATCTTGTGTCTTCAATTCATCCTCTATTTATCGGAGAGTCTTCACCAACATAGGCTCCCAACATAGGCTCCTTCTTCTTCACTTTTGTCTATAAAAAGAGGATCACAAGATGTAGAAATATTGTACAAAATTGAAAAGCAAATCTTGTTGTCAAGGAGTTCAACGGTACAAATTTTGCTGTCAAAAGATTGCACAGCGCGACCAGTCGCTCTGTATAAGATTTCGAATGTTTGAATGAAAATAGTGCGATCCAGGTAGGGGTTGCAGGGGGGTGCGACCGGTCAAGGTGGGTGCAACCGGTCGGCCTCACCCTTGACCGGTCACCCTCCCCTTTTTTCACGCACTGGTTTCTGTTTCATTTTGTGCGTTATTCGTGTACCGCTCGACCTTCCTGTTCGACCGGTCCACCTTCAAATTGAAATGTTGTCCCATTTTTATCAAAAATAAACTTCAAGAAATACTCCAAAAAATTAGTAAAAACATTTTAAATCACTTGGGAGTATTTGGACAACATTTATAAACATAGTAAACTCATTTAAACAAAACCATCAAAAGTGTTGTCCATTTTTATCGAATAATAAACTCTAAGAAATACTCCATGAAATTAGTAAAAATATTTTAAATCTTTTAGGAGTATTTGGACAACATTGTTTTGGTGTAAAAACCAATTAACATAAAATCATCAAAAGTGTTGTCCAATTTTATCGAGTAATAAACTCTAAGAAATACTCCAAAAATTAGTAAAAATATTTTAAATTATTTAGGAGTATTTGGACAACATTTATAAACATTGTTTTGGTATAAAAACTCATTTAGACATAATCATCAAAATTTTGATAAAAACATTTATCTAACAGATATTTTACTAAAGCTTGTCTTGAAAGCTAAACCAATTTCTTACCCCTTAGATAATTAGCTTAATCACCCAATGGATATTAACCAAAACCACCATTTTTACTCTTTAAAACCACCGCCCCTTCTTCACTTTTACCTACACTACTCCACTAAAAAAATATCAAGGTATGCTTTCTCTTTCATGTATCTGGTGCATTGTTCTTCATTTTGTTTAGCAATTTTATAATGCATGTTGTAGTAATATATATCATGTTAGAAGTGGTATAATTATAGAATGTTGAAAATGTTTGGTCACTCCTCATTACTGAACACTTGTTCCCCCTACTTCTTGATTAATGGTTTTTATATTTATGTGCTTAAATGATGCTTAACACCTTAAAAACAATTATATGATTTAACTAGCAAATTCTTTTAGATTATTAACTTAATAAAAATTTATGTCTTTCCCCCAATATACCCCTCTGTCCCTTTGAAAATTTTAAGGTGATGATCTTGTTTAGATAAATTAATTTGGTATTATTATTATTATTCACCAAATGAGGAATATTAGATGAAAATTTGAATTACCTTGATTAAGTCTTGAAAAAAACGGTACTTAAATTTTATTCACCAAGTGTCGGCACCCATATTTTATTTGGGAGAAGCTTTGGTCTTTGATTTTTTTAAAAAGACAAAAAAAAAAAACGAAACAAGAGAGACTATATGGTGATGATGATTTCAAAACTAAGTGGACTTGATTTATAATTTTAAAACACATTTTTGGTTTGAGAATTTTATGATAGAAACTTTAATTAGCTCTTTGCAGACATTCGGTTTTTAATTTATTATTCCTTGTTCTATAGAAATACAGTTTAACATTGTAATAAAATATATGTTTTAGATTTCATTTTGTCATATTAAAAAAAAAGAGCATTTAATTTGGGTACGATTTCCTTCAGGATTTTTATTCACTTTTTGATATGTTATTTATGTTAAATTTTCCACTAGTACAAATGAATATAGTAGGTGTATTATTAATTGTATATATGTGTATATATATATTGGTAATGCTGTAGACATGACATAAGGTGGAGTGGACAATAGTTAATGTAATGTAGTAAAGCACATATCACAAATGACATAGGCCTGACTCATGACGTAGATTGAATTTTGATATGAAGTTATCAGTAAGACTTAAAGTTGGTAGATCTAATAATTATGGTGACTAGTATAACTTTTAGATATAACTTATAGATGATACGAATAGGTTTGATGATGTCGTGAGTAAATTCTAGGATGATAAAATTCATGTATTAGTAATTTGGATAAATTCTATTTTTAAATATTTTGTCTGTCGACTCTTAACCTTTGAGAACCATAATAGGTACGGCGCACGTTGAGTTCGATCACCCAAACAAAAATTTGCATCACTACCAAATTTTAAACTTCACATGTGGGTAAACTAAATTGTAAGTATGTAGTACTGTTATTTTACTCCCCGATTGACCTCAATGCTAAGGCCTTAAATGGTCAAGAATTTTTTGGTCGACGACCAACAAAGAAGAGTAAACGACGGTGTCGCCGACGGTCAATGAAAAGTGCACTACGGTGCGGTGATGGGCCGACAACAAGAACACGACGGTGTTGGCCTATGGGCCTAATTTATTTTAAGTTTCATTGATGGTCTCATGGTATATAACTGCTTGCATTTCCCACTGAGTGTCAAAACTCACGCCTTCAAATGTTTATGTATTTCAGATAATGATGATGAATCAGGAGCCGAGGCGTAAGGGTCTGACAACGTGGGCGTCGCCTCATATTTCCCACTCCTTTTGAAATTACCTGTGTTTTGAGTAAACAATTTTAAGGGTTGATGTAATTTGATATTTTTATCGATACATAACTCTTATCAAACCATTACCAATTATGCTAGTCTTATATTTAATTAAGAAATTTTAAGCCCACTTTTTAGTAATTAAAATGATCTATTTACGCTTCCGCAATCTATTAATAAATACCCAAGTGTTCCACAGTGATGTTCCTAACCTTTAGGGGTTCTGGCATTACATTGTTCACTTCATCTTTAATTTCTTGGTGCTTCTTGTGTTCTTCTTGACTAAATTAGTTTCTCGGTGGTTTTTGAAAACAATTGAGCTGAAAAATGAAGGTGTTAGCTATGTCATTTATATGAAATGTAGATATATGGAAACTTGATAATAAAAAAAAGAAAATTCTTTGATTACCATTTTTATATTGATTTAGAAGATCAAAATCGTAATAGCTAGTCCAAATGATGTGTTAATGCTAAGTCCGAATTTTCATGTCAAAATATGGTAATTTAATGAGTATATTTTCTAAAAATGTTTATATTAGAATTTTGAATTGATTTATATGAAAAAGAAAGATATATGTCATTATTTAAAGATTTTAACTGATTGCAAATGCATGTAGAATGCGTATGAATTTATTTATGATATTCTTACCTATCTCATTTATATGCACTGATCTGTCTGATAAATGTTATTCCACAATGATGCTATTTTTTGGCTCAGATATCCTGTCAATATTTGTCTATATTTATTCATTGAATTTTTTACTTATTCCTTCAACTGTTCATGGTAGTCCTTTATTGTATTGTTTCTATGAATGTCTTTATGTTGTTACTTAGCTCATTTATATGTAATACTATGTTTGATACAAAGATCCTCTGCAAAAAAAAGCCACTTGACCCTACATCATGAGTGTAGTAGAATCCTGTTGGTGCATGGATCATTGTTTTAATTTTTTTTAAGTTATTTTTTTTAGTGGATTTTTCATTATGCTAGTTAAATATATGAAAAAGGCATCTGCTAAAGTATAAAATTTAATTTCTCTTTTTATAATTTTTCATTAGTAATCAAAATAGTAAATCAAACTGAATACTTAGATTCTTAGTGGATTTTAGTTCGATAGTTATAATTAGTATTGTCATCTTCATTTTTGTATTAACTTTTTTGTCAATAAAAATGCAAATGTAAATATTTTTATTTTCTACAAACATAATAGTTATTTAAAAGATTTTCTATAAATTTAAATAACCATAATATTACTGCAAGACTGAAAAAAATATAAACTTGAAATGAGTAATGCCATTAACCAAAAAACAAAAAACTGGAACCTAAAATACTAAGATTGTTCAACTGAATACTAAAACCAAACTAAATTCAAAAATTCAAGCCAAACCAACAAAAATTAAATAATATACTAAGATCAAATAATCCCTCCAACGTTTCTATTCATCTTTCTCGTTCTCCTTCTTGATAACGCTCTTCAGTTTTTTGCAATTGCTTGAAGATGAAAATTCTTCAAGCAAGGCACGCTTAGTACTAGAAGCTTCATTTTCTCTGTTTTTTTTCTCGACACTTTTGTTCGGGGTGTTCACTTCATCTCCTGGACGAATAATCCTGTAATAATAGAAATAAAATTTATAAACATAAGTATTTATATTACACAAAATATAATAATTCATGATAAATGTAATATAAGTTCATTTAAAAAATTGAAAGCTATAAATTAAAATTTGAATACCTTCAACTGTTGTAATCATCCGCTGCGGTTTTTGTAAAGAAATCCGACTCCTACAAACACGACTCGAGTTAATTAAGTTTAATATCGAAATTACATGAAAACACCATGTAAATTTTTCATTTACCCGACTCTCAAAAAACCGAGCATCCATATTTGAAGATTAAAGCCGGATCATCTCACAACTAAACAACGCGTGAATGCTCCCGTATAGTTTCGAACTTGCTCCCATATAATCTAAACTTTAAAATGCAAATTTTTCTCAAGTAGGCGCATATTTCTTGAGAATTTAAATGCGTGTTTGATTTCTAAACAAAGAAAAAATCATAAAATTTAATGTGATTAATCTAGACTGAAAATTAAGAAAATATAAACTCAAACACAAAAATTTGGTAAAACAAAATGAAAATTTACCCCCATGGACTCTTTCCGCAACACGATTGCACGGTTTTCCTATATGTCTCTCACGGTCCCTATCCCAACAAAGAAGAGACGCACAAGTAGTCTCATCCACATCGAAATCGAATTTTGTACCTAAAAATTCCATCGTCGTGATGATTTGTCACATTTAGCACAATATAATCTGTTCACCGCTTCTTCCAATTTTTTAAGGCATTTCTTGCATGAAAGGTACCACCATTCTCGTATAAAAGAAACAGTCTTTGCACAAGCCCAAAAACTTCCCACCTATAAATAAAAATATATTATATATCTATATATATATATATATAAGATTAATAAAAGAAAACATTGCTATAAATTTAAAATCTACAACCTCTCCTCTAGTGTACAATTCATCCAATGTTCTAAATGAAAAAATTTCATTCTAAATCTTCTACGGCAGTCTTTGTCGCTGACTTTTCACACAAAGCTTATTGACCTTGTTTGAGTGCTTGTTTCAGGAATCCTACAAAAAAAACCAGATAATTTTATAAATATAACTAATATTTGAAACGATAGTTAGATGAAAAATAGCACCAAATTTTATTATCTCTCTTTAAACACATTTATCTCCTCAAAACTGCCATCAACAATCATTTTTGTGACATGAAACGAATTTGTCACCTTAACCTGATCTGAAAACTCGAGAAAAAAAATTAGCCTCCAAAAGAAAAAAAATATTTATTTTATTAACATACACTTGTTAATTTTTACCTCTATAAACTTTGGCCCTGCACATTTGAAGTATAATTACTATGGGCTCCAAATTTTGGGTCTCTAGATGTTTAAGAATCAAATCCACGTATTCCTCCCATAACGTGCACTTATACGATTATTCCTGTAAAATTAAAATAAAAAATAATTATAGGATTATTTAGAGGGTAATTTTGTTAACAATTAATTTATTAAAATACAATTACTCCAAATCCTCTAGTGTCAGCTCTATGAATCTGGTTATTTTTCTCCCAAATTCATTGTTTCTGTGCAGGCTGCATAGATACAACCCTTCCAATGATATCTGTAAAATTTTTGACAAATAAGCTTCTGAAATAAAATATTACATATTAATTGAAACTGCATTGTAAAATTATTAGCAATATAAAATATTCATACCAAATAGCATTGTCTCATCAATAGTAGCAGCATTTGTCAATTCAGAAAAATTCTTAAAATTGAACATGAATCGTGGGAATGAATTGTCAAACATCTCAAAAATATGAGTTCTTAAAACTGTATTGTAAAATTATTTTGTGAGATGATTTTTAAGATTTAATTACCAATAAAGAAATTGTAAATGTGTACACATATATTTATTGTTTTAATTATTCTCTTTGTAAACAATTCAGAAGATTATTATTGTAATTAAGTAATTTAGTTTTTTTCCTATTGTTAATTTTGTATGCATGTCAAATTGGAATGTTATTAATTAGATAATCAACAATCAATTATCAGTTACGTTGCCATATTTATTTTTTTCTTGCGCCGAAATTAAATAGATTGCCAAATATAAGCAATTAGGTAAATTTTGGAATTATTATTCTTGTAATATTTCATTGATTATCAAATTTGAGTAAATCTTGCGGTCCAATTTGGTAGGTTGCCATATTATCGCACATCTTTCACAAACATTAATTTTATGCAATCAAAAAAATAAAGAAAGTCAAATCTGTGTATACAGAATCTGTACAAAAGGAAAGTTTAAAATTGAATTAAGTTTGCACAATAAATTCGGCAATGCATAGATTTGTAATCAATTGTTCCATAATTAAAAAAACGCATGTAACAACTAAAAAGAAAAACAACAGTGCGTATAAACCAAAAAACGCGTTTTACAAAATTAGAAACAGGTTTTTGAGCGGGAAACAAATTTAGCAAAATGATTGTTATTATACATATATAGATTATGAATTTTGGTTCTATATTGCATACGGAGGAAGGAATGTGTGTGCGTTGGATTCAATTCCGGAGGGCTTTGGAAATGAAATGTGGGAATCCCGACCTTTTTGAAGAGAAGAATGAATTAGAGGTCTTCTTTTCGGAGAAGAATGAGAATACGATGGGTAATTATATTTGATATGTGACATTAGTTAAACACAAAAAATTATATGAGACGGTCTCATGTATATAATCAATGAGACGAATCATATATTTAAATAGAATTTCGACCCAAATACATGAAAATCCATATTTTTTAATGTTTTAGGATCCGTCTTATTAACTTAAGATCCATAAGACGATCTCACATAAGAACTCCTCTAAATTAAATGATGGGTAATTTTAATATTTACTGTTTTTTTATCTTATGTAATCAACAATGTCAAATGAACTACTTTTATCCTACTCAAATACCAAAATAGATACTCCTACAATCCAAAGTTTTTTTTTTAATTATATCATCCCTTTGGTTTTTGTAAGAGGTGCACGACCAGAATAAAATAGAAAAAGAAAAACAAATATTGATCACAAGACCGATCAACTAGCCAGATGACCGGGTCTCATTAAAATCTATTAAAGTAAAATCCACCATTGTGGGAAAAACCCTTAATAGAAAAAAAGAGTATCCCAAATAAAAGAAAATCCAGTGTAAATAAAAAATATATAAGTAACCACAAGCCAATGAGAAAGCTGAGAAATTCGGAAGTAGTAAACATAAAAAAGGTACTATGTTCTAATATAACAAAGAGGAGACAAATCCTTGCCATTCTATGTTCACAAACATAAAACACATTTATTCATTACATTATTCTCTTTGATGATTGTACAAATTATTGCACTCGGAAAATGCATATAGTAATAGCGACGAAAAATGAAACTTAAAGAGGGGATGAGATTTGTGTTTTCTTGAAATTAATCGATAAAGAGGTTTTATATTTTTTATTTAAAATGATAAGATTTTAAAATTTAATTGCTGTATATAAAGTGCATATTAATTTTAAAAACTTTTTCGAAACTGAGGGCGGCGGCGGCAGCCCGCACCCTATAATAAAGTAATTAGCTAAGTATTTGCCATCCTTGACATACTTCTATGATTTTCGAGGAGCTCAACGAAATTGTCTATGTATCTACTATGTAATGTCGTATCACCAAATATGGTTGCCACTTCTTTAGTTTTCTCCCTGAATTTCTTTCCATTGTTTTCAAGCATCACGAGTTTTACCGAGTCAGCAACCGAGTTCCGTGTGTACGATCCGTCTTCCTCATTTCTCGGAATTTCTACGCCTAGTTGCTTTTCGGCAACCACCCTTGAATTCAAACCTTGGTCTACCAAAAAGGGCAGTGTAATCAAGGGATGACCAAACAGTAGTCCCTCCACAATAGAACTCCAACCACAATGAGTCAAGAATCCACCCACCGAGTCATGACTCAGTATCTTCAGTTGAGGAACCCAACTTCTCCACACAATCCCTCGACCCTTCACTCTCTCTTCAAACCCACCTGGAAGCTCCACTGAGTCAATGGACTCAAACCGTTTCCTTAGAACCCAAAAGAAAGGGACCTCAGATAACTCGAGCCCATGAGCCAACTCACTTAGTTGATCTTGACTTGGAGTCACCTCACTCCCTAGTGCAACATAAACTACTGACTCTTTATTTTGACCATCAAGCCAGTTTCTAATGGAAACCCAAATTTCATTATCACCATCTTTATTAGTATTATTATGATCTTGCACTCTAGGTGGCATTAACCCAAGTGGAACTACTGGCCTATGATGAAGCTCTTCAAGTAAATTTAACCAATCAGGTTCAAATTCATAGCAATGTCTCACAAGAATCACTTCAGACCCAATTATAACTTTTCCTAAACGATAAGCATCTGAAAATTCCGAATCATTCTTCTTACCCGCCCCAACAATCCAGTTAGTTTCAAAGCGACGATAAGCCACTTTGGTCTCGAATTTGACCCACTTTGGTGGGACCATAAAATCTTCGGGCTTGGTCCGATAACCTGGGCCTCTAATCAAGTCATCGTATGGTCCACAAAAAGCTAAAAACCAAGCATTGATGATCGAGAAGAAGGCACTGGAAATCCCAAGCCGGGCGCGACAGGAGGCAGCCAGTGAGCAAAATCGTAGATGATCCAGTCCGGGTCGGATTCTTCCAAGAAACGGGTCAGCTCGGTTTCAAGGCCATCGAAGGCTTTCTTGAGATAGCCCATTTGTCCGCCATGGATGTCCGTGGTAGCCTCTGCATTTTCTGGAAGTTCAGCGAGTTTTGGCAGTGGAATTTTGACTAAATTAATTGAAGAAGTTAAATGTGGAGGAAGTTTAGGAGGCGATCTATGTTTCTTGGGGTGGAAACGAAGGAAATTTTGTGTCCCTTTTGGGCAATGAGTTTGGAGAGGTCGAGGTATGGGATAATGTGTCCGAAGGCAAGCCATGGGAACATTACTATGTGCAGGCTCTTCTGATCTTTGGCCGCCATGGATGGATTGGAAAAAAGCTAAAAGAGGGTTATGAGTTAAAATGCCATGTGATTTGGGCTATTAATACTTAAAGCAGATTCGAGAAGACAAGTTGTGAGTATGTTATGTAATACTCTCAGCTTAATTGCAAAATATGACCTCTACAATTAAGGAGGTTTGGCAGAATTAGTTCTTTTATTTGTTGTAGTGGCAAATTTAGACGTCTAATATTATTACTCATAAAGAAATTCGAACGATAGTTGCGGAAATGAAAATCTTGCAAAATTTTGTATTATCTAATTTAGAGCTCAAGTGGTATCGTTTAATGAGGTCAAATTAATGTGATGAAATGCAGTGGCGTATGAAGATGGGCACATGAGGGTACAATTGTACCCCAAATTAAGAAAAATCCAAATTTTTATTAAAATAATAATGATAATGATGGTGCTTTTTAGGGCAGATCACTCCAAAAATAAAGTTTATGATATAATCTTCTTCCCAAGGGGAAAGTCTTCAAGTCTTCTTCTCTGGGAGGTGGAAGTTCTTGAAAAAGGGAACTTGCCTGCACACACGCACTACAACATAAATGACATTATGTAACACAAATTTTATAGCATTTTTACATAAGGTACATATGTAACCCATGTTTGTAACACTTTTTACATTACAATATTTATGTAACACTTTTTGTAGCACTTTATCAATATGTAACACTTATATTTAACACTTTTATATAAGTAACACTTTTAAATATCGCTTTTTTTTTGTTATTTCTTTTGTAACGCAAATAAGTAACACTTTTATCAATATGTAACACTTATATATAAGTAACACTTTTATATAAGTAACACTTTTAAGTATCACTTTGTTTTTGTTATTTCTTTTGTAACGCAAATGATATCACTTTATTTAAGAAACACTCTTGTGCAAAGACTATATTTTATTGATTGTAACACTTTTTAAGCTATATTTTAGTAACACAAAATTATATAACTATCATTAAATCATGTCAAAGATTTATTTAATTAATTGATGTCACCAAACCTAAAAATTGTAGACATCATGTACTCTGTTTTTTTTAACTGAATTTTTATTTTCTTTTTACAAAGTATTTTAGTTTTGCTTTTATTTTTTCATTTTTTACGAAGGGAATTAATTCCGTCTTAATATCGACGGAAAATGCGCATGTATATATTTTATTATTATTATTATTATTATTATTATTATTATTATTATTATTATTTATTTTTTAAATTTCTTGTGAATACCAATTTCATCGGTAATCATTTTTTAATATTTTTTTTACTTTTTTTAAAAAAATTACCAATGAAAATTGATGTTGTCGGTAATTACTAAGGAATTTTTTCCATCGGTAAATTATTTTTTCGTTATTTGCTTTATTATTTTTTTTTTGTTGTTAGAACTTTTTTACCTCTCAAATTAATTTTATATTTTTATATATTTTTATTTTTATCGATTGAATATTTATCAGTCGATAAATTTATTTTATATATTTTTGATATTTTTAATTTGTTGTGTCCTTTAATATAGAGTATAATATAATTTTCAAACTATATACTATACAATATAAAATTTGATATATACAAAGTGTATAATATAATTTCATACATATATTATAAAATATAATCTTTATTATATAAAATATATTATATATACATATAATATATATATATATATATATATGTGTGTGTGTGTGTATATATAAAAAACAAAGCAAAAGTTGTAATAAAAATCATCTTAGCTTAGTGCCAAATTGTCACTTCCATACATAACAGTCATGGGTTCAAACCTACTTGGTGGCAAAAAATAGTATTTCTACGAAGTGCTACAAAAAAAGTGTTACATAAGATTTATATGTAACACTTTAGAATTATTTTTTTAAAGTGTTACAAATATAAAAAGTGTTACAAAAAAGTGTTACATAAGATTCATATGTAACACTTTAGAAATATTGCTTCAAAGTGTTACCAATAGAAAACTTAATGTAACACTTAGAAAAAGTGTTACTAAAAGCTAATAAAAGTGATATCTTATATTATAGGTAGCACGGGCAAGTGCAGGCGCCATAAAAGTGTTACATATTGTCTATAGTAACATTTTATGGCCATTAGGTAACATTTTTGAGTGTTACCTAATGTCATTTATGTTGTAGTGACGCAAATATTAGAGGGCCCCGGCTTTATCCCTAGGAGGCCCCTCCGACACTCAAGTCAGCACAATGATCGAGAGAGAATAAGACAGTAAACGAATATGAATTAAATGCGTAGGAGTAATTATGAGAGAATGTACTTACAAATGATGAGGAGAGACTTTTTTATACCCGAGTAGCAGGCCCTATGGGCCGTGTAGGAAAATTCGGTCTATGGGCCAGTCCCAGACTCTTTTGGGCCTGGATATTCCATTAAGAGCCCATTGAGAAATTAATATTGAATTAATATATAAACCGACTTATATATTTAATTATTAAAATCGTTTTCCTCCAACATAAACCCCCAGCTCCGGTACTGCGGAGGTATGTAGCAGTGCGAGATCTAAACCGGTATCATGCCTGGCTTGTCTTGTGATTTGGAAATTTATGAGGACCCCTCCTCTCCGGGGTCTTAGCCGGAGAGGGTTTAACTTTATGATAACATCGAGTGGATCCCCATGAGGAGACCCCTTCCCTCCGAAGTCTTAGCCGGAGAGGGTTTATTTTATGAGGACCCCCCTTTAGGGGAGCTCAGCTTTGACCACAATTTCCAATTCTCTTGCTTGGTAGAACACTTAGTAAATTTTTTTAAAAATTTGAGGAGAGTGCACATGGAGAGTTATAAAGAGGAGTGGAGTACATCGAGTGAGGATAGAGATGAGATACCGAGAGTTGAGAGATATTGCTCTGGGGTGCCTCCTCGGAGCGGGCAAGGGCACCCTCAAGGGCGCCGCTGCGTGCCCTCCTGTGTGGAGGAGGGCGCGCCTCCAGGGGGAGGCCCAAGCTCCCCGGTCCTTCCTTCATTGCATTTTTCTTCGCCTTTCCTGGAGTCCTTACATATTTTGGGTCGGATTTCGGACTTCGGTCTTTCTACATTCTGTACTCGGGGGTCGGGACATCACCAACCGTTCGGTCTTTAGTTCCATTATTCTATTTCCACATTTGTCCATGGACTTTGATGTTCTCCCTCTATCTCCAAAGTTATGTTATGATTGTGAGGTTGAAATAGAGCTTGAGGATTCGAGTTCAAGTGATGAGGCTTCTGAGGAGGAGTCCGAAGGGGATAGCCTAGGAAAGGTCCATCGACCTAAGTATCAACATAGTCCTCCTCCCGGATGTCGAGCAGTTGTCCCAAAAGAGTTAGGTAACAGAGTTTCATATCTTTGTCTTCATAAGTTGAGGGAGCCGCTAGAGCTTCCTTTGACATTTTTGATGTTGGCCCCGGGCTTGGGCAATAGACTCACTCGTCCTCCCAAGGGCTTCATCACGGTATATCTTTATAGTTTCTGCATTGGCTTTGTTCTTTCTCCGAATAACTTTCTTGTTGCGATCCTTAGATCCGTGGGAGCAAACATTTGGACAGATAGTTTCTCAAGCTCATACATGCCTCCGGGGATACGAGTGTGCTATGCGGAGGTTGGATAAGTCTCTGATTGTGGACGGGTTCCACTCTTTGTTTTACACCAAGATGTCTTTTGGCAACACCTTCTTCCACTTCTTCCCTCGCCCTCATTGCAAGTTATTTACAATGCTTCTCTCTCCTAGTGGGTTGTGGAAAGAGGACTTCTTCTACGTGAGAGACAATGGTAGGGAGCTCCCTCACGAATGGGTCTCGGAGGCCATGTTGGCCCGAGGCACTCCCGCTTCCCGTAAGGAGATGGCAGAAGTTTATAGATCCAAATGATTGTTCAAGAGTCTTATGAATGTTAAGGATTTCTTTAGTGCTCCACCATGCTTTACATCTTTGTATTGCTTCTCGTTTTACTTGTATATTTGCATATGATTTCTTATTGGTGGAGACTTGTTCATACATTGTGTGGAGATGGATCTTTCCCTTTAGAGGGTAGCCTTTTATTCCTCTGGAATGGCCAGAAATACTTGTATTTGATGTTAGGGGACGTTATTCCGTAGCTCATCTAGTGCACCCTTCCGGAGCCCAAGGGGTACCTTCCGGAGCTCGGGGAGTGCCCTTCTGGAGCTTGGAAGGGTGCCCATCAAGCCCGTAAGGGTGCCCTTACGAGCTCGGAGGAGGTACCTTTCTAGAGCCAAAGGGGCACCCTTCCTGAGCTTGGAGAAGGCGCCCTTTTGGAGCTTTCCCAAGCTCTTGTTTTAGCGCTTTGATCTCTTCCTTACATGTGTTTGTATTTTTGCCTTCTTTTCATTGCAAATTATTGTGACTTATGTTTACGAAGACTCCCCATGAGGGAGCCCCCCCCGTGGAGCAAAAAGCTTCTCTAAAAGACTTTATTTGCCTCACGGAGCAAAAAACTTCTCTAGAGGACTTTATTTGCCTCACGGAGCGGGAAGCTTCTCTAGAGGACTTTGCTTGCCTCATGGAGCATAAAGCTTCTTTAGAGGACTTTATTTGCTTCATAGAGCCGAAAGCTTCTCTAGAGGACTTTATTTGTCTCACGGAGTCGAAAGCTTCTCTAGAGGACTTTATTTACCTCACGGAGCGGGAAACTTCTCTAGAGGATTTTATTTTACTCACGGAGCATGAAACTTCTCTAGAGGATTTTATTTACCTCATGAAAAGGAAGGTTCTATAAAGTGCTTTATTTACCTCATGGAGCGAGGAAGCTTCTCTAGAGGATTTTATTTACCTCATGGAGCGGAAAGCTTCTCTAGAGGACTTTATTAACTCACGGAGCGGAAAGCTTCTCTAGAAGGTATTATTTACCTCATGGAGCGGGAAGCTTATCTAGAGGACTTTGACTTTCCTCGGGAGCATTGGGGAGAGTCTCTTCTTTCCCCAGAGTGCTTGGGGAGCCTACTGTGTAATCATCTCTCACGTTGCGAGTAGGAGTAGTTCCGCGGAACCGCTGTAGGAGGGTCTCTACTTTCGGGAGTGCCGGAAGGGAGCTTATTGCAATAGTTGGTTTTTAAATTACATATATGTAGTCAATAGAAATGGTGAAAACAAATTGTAACTTGTATTATTTGTTCGAAATTAGTGCAATAATGAAACGTGGCTCGCAGACTAGGAAATACTTATAATAAATCTGTTTTACGCCACGTGGGTTGAAAGAGCTAGTATTGAAAAGTAAATAAGCATGCAAAGGCCCCGAGGAGGGGAAAAAATTGGTTCATAGGGGAGATGGCAAGTCCCACAGCTTCAAAGGTTGTGGGGCTCGATCAATGCCTTCTCTAAGGAGCTCGTCTCTCTCCGGGGTCTCTGGAAATCATGTTGATGGCTTCGACCATATATAAGTATTTTGCCTTTCTTTAGTTCGCAGCTCGGGCCAGCGTGGAGCTTGGTGGGGTCCGTCTTCCTCTTGCCTAGGATCCTCGTGCCATCTGCCTTGATCCACATAATCATTCAAGTAGCCTCCTTGGATCAACTTTTCGATTTCCATCTTCAGGTGGAAACAATCATCAGTAGTATGACCCTTGTTGCGGTAAAAATGACAATACTGATTGGAATTGAGTTTCATATTGTCTCTCATTTTCCTTGGAGGTTTTATGATCCTGTCCATGAGCGTCAATCAATATTTCAGCCACATATGCATTTAAGGGAATAAATCTCGCCTCGTATTTCTTTCTTCCACCATCTCTTTTGTTGCCTCCTCTAAGCTGGTGTTTGTCATCTTCTCTAACTTTCCTTTTATGGCTGGGCTATGGCTTGGTAGATTCTTCTACTCGGATGTGTTTCTCTGCTCAGTCCAGAAACGCTTCCAGGGTGGAGGGAGGCTTCCCAGACAAAGACTCTTTCAAATGTCCCTCGCGGAGGTTTTGCTGTAGGATTCTGACCAATGTCTCGTCCTGGACGTTGGCAACTTCGTTGACAGCTTCCACAAATCGTTTCACAAATTCCCGTAGTGTCTCTCCTTCATTCTGCCTCACCTGAAAAAGGTGAGCAATGATCTTGGGCACTTTTTGTTGATGGAGAACTGTTGCATGAAAGCTTCGTAAGCTTTTCCATCCCATCGATTGATCCTACTGGGAGCTAATAAACCAAGTTAATGACCGCTTGGTCAAAGTAGTGCAGAACACCTTGCTGTAGGAAGCGTCCGTCATGTCGTAGAGATCTTCCTTGGCGTGGAATTTGTCCAATTGTTCCTGGGGATCTCCAGATTCATCGTACTATGGAAGATTGGAAGTCTTGATTCCGGAAGGTAGAGGCTCAGTCAAAATAGCAGGGGCCAAAGGGATCCTTTTCATTATGGTGGTAGCTTGCGAGTTAGATCATGGCTAGGTTGTCTTGCTTGCAACTCGTGGCTAGTGGAGGCTCTTTACGATTCTCGCCACATCCTTCATGTTCTCTTCCTTGACCTCGCTAGTCGGGGTTTTCAAGAATGGGCGAGTCTTGAGCGAGCCATCCCCCAGTGGTTCTAGGCTCGGTTTGAAGTCTCTGACCATTCCGAGTGGCTTCGTCAAGCAAACTGTGGAGGGCTTCCCGGGTCAGACGAATTTCCTCAATGGGCGGAGGCCCCCTACGAGGAGGGGACAACGACCTTCTTCCTTGCGGGGGAGGTGGCGCCCTTCCCGCGGAAAGGGAGCTGGCCTCCCGTTTTCTTGGTGGTTGTTCCTCCTGCCGGTATATGTCCCTATGGCATGCAACTTGGGATCCACTCCATGCGCTTGAGGTGTGGTGTGCATCTTCGTGTGATTTGGCTATTTTCCGCAAACGACACCAAAATCATGCTTCTATTTAGGACAGATCACTCTAAAGCTAAGGTTTACGATAAAGTCATTCTTCCCAAAGGGGAAGTCTTCAATTCTTCTTCTTTAGGAGTTGGAAGTTCTTTAGACAAGAACTTCACTACACAGACGCAAACGTTAGAGGACCCCGGGAGTTATCCCAGAGATGGATTGGAAAAATACTTATAGAAGGTGGTGAGTTAAAATGTCATGCGAATTGGGGTATTAATACTTCAAGCAGACTCTAGCAGACAAGTATATATATATATATATATATATATAAAGCAACTAGTTTTCATTTATATTTTTCCGCCTAAAAGCACCTTCTAAAAATGATTTTCGATATATTTATTAAAAATTAAATTTGTCTGACAGCTTTCTAAAAATTGTAATAACTATAATAAAATTCTAGCCTTTTATTTCCATCAACTTTGGTCAGAAATCAATCGAGTTTAGAAAATCTATTTCGTAATAAATATCTATATATATAATAAGAGACTATTCTTAGAATAGTAACTCTTGCTTTTCCCGCCTATTTTTCAGTTTCTAAAAACAATACTTTTTTTGTTTTTTTGGATTTAACTAATAAATGATATTTTATTATCTTTTGTGGTCAATTTTCTTTAAATAAATCACTTTCAAAAGTTATATAAAAGATAGAGTTATATAAGCTTTTCAAATCTGTGTATGTACTGCATTAATTATTATATTTGTTTTTTTCTTTTTATTTTAAACTTTAATATTTTTTTCCGTTTTATATCTTTTTTTGACGTATAATATATACAATTAATCATCTTTTTACAGTCTTCAGTTTGACACCTACATTGTATATATAAAATAAATAAAATAAACATGATAAATAAAAGAAAATATATGATACATTTACTCATTATTTTATAATGGGCTTTAAAAATTATGCATTTAAGCTCTTGGATATCATTTTGTATATTCATATATTTTGACTATCTATAATACATTTATAGTTTATATTTGACCTTATCTCATTTCTTCATATTATACAGAATTGTATTTAAGTTGATTAAATTCAATCAAAAAATATTTATTTTAATTAAAGAAAATATCTCAAAATATATATCCAAATACCATTTATATATATATTATATATATCCATACATATCATCATAATTATATATATTCATGTAAGAAGAAACAAAATTTTTATTTAATATGAAATTATATTCATAATAATGTATATAGAAAATAACTTCTTATATTAATTAACATACTTTTCATGTTAATAGATTTTTTTAGTATTTATCAGTGTATTTTGATATCCAACTTTTGAAGTTGTGCATTTTGACTATTAGATATGAAGTTGTTTGTTTGATATATTTTTTGATATATACATTATATAAAAATATAATAGTTTTTATTTTTTGAAATATTTCATTTTTCCCTAAAATTATGTTGCTAAATATGAAACAAGATTTTTGTTTAAACCCTAAAAAATGTTGGAATTTGAAATGACTTTATTTGTTGATTATATTGAAAATATAATACATTAATATTTAGCATTGGGAAATTGTAATTTTTTCTTTCAAATTGTTACTTTCTTATAGATAAAACATGTTTAATAAATAGATACAAATCACATTCACAAAATTTATCATCAACCAAATTTATTGTCCATAGAGAGTGTTTTTAATATAACAATTTATTTTTATATTGTTTAACTATTTTATTTAAAATCAAATTATTTAAATTTCTATTTTAATTATTTATTGAAATTCTGAAAAATTTACAATCAGTAAAGATTATTTTTGTACAAATACAATTCATGCATCGCCCATCCTGAAAAATACAAAATATGAGAACTCGAATAGAACATAATAAATAGAAAATCCAAATAGTACTATACAAATCTCCACAACTAAATTTTCAAAAAAATTAAAATTGACTTAATAACATGAATAAATAAAACACATGGTAAAATCGGCAAAAAAAAAATATCTCCAAAAAATAAATCTAATAAAAACAATAATGTTGTACAAACTATGTTTTGTTGACTACTATTTCATTAATTATTGTAATTAGTTCTCATATTATCGTATATACACGTGTTAATATTTTATTTATTTTACAAAAAACTTTTGCAAAAAGCTTTGCCACCAATTTACACATACAAACAACTTTGGAAAATAAATTTTCATCCCAATTTACTACTATAACCTTGAAAACAAAAATATGACACCAATTTTTACACTTATTAAAAATTTAGACATGACTAAAACGAAATAGGCGATGTATGTGCGCTTGTGCAGTTCTATGAAAAATCACTTTTCGAATATGGAACACAAATACACAGCCTTGAATGTATTATTTATAATTATGAAGTATGATATTTTTTTCCTTTTTGACTTTAATAAAAAACATTAAATAATATTTCATGTCTATTGTTTGATGTTATATCAAAGTTACTAAAATGCAGTAGATATAATTCGTAAAATTATTAGGAAAATATACACGTCACAGTACAATACCAAGGCCTCACAAATATACACTCGTGCATCGCACGGGTAAAACACAAGTTGCATTAATAAGAATCATACGATTAATAACAAATTTCACTAGATTTGAAAACACAATTGACGTTCCATTTTAAATTCAATCAATATAAATTGTTTACCTTATTCAGATAATATATAAAGAGTAAATCGACTTTAAATTATTGGTCAAGTAATGTGTGTGTATATGTATATATATAATTGGCATTAATTTTACAAATAATCAAAAAATAAATTAATTTATTGTGATATATTAGAAAATAAGACTTCCTTTTTAACTCGATTCAATAATATTACAAATATTCTTGTATTACAAAATTGATGGTCGAATTTACCATTGAAAACATCACATTTATTGCAATGCAATAAAAATAATTATGACCCAAATAATTAAAATTATACCTTATTTTATTAACATTCGTATACTCATATTAAAGGTAGAGTTGAATAAATATTATGAATTTATCGAAAAATTAATGAAACCTACTCATAAAAAATATGATTTTGGCATATTGCCATATTATATTCTGGATTTCCTATATATATGTACGATTAGTTCATTAGTACTTACACATTCAAATGAAAATACAAAATAAAGACTGATCCATCATACAAAAAATTCATAGATCAATGACACCTATGATTACACTAATCTGTGATCTAAATATGAGCAAGACCCTATGAATCGTAAAACTTCAACTTGTGAGAATGTATGAAAAACATGCGTACAATGATAAAAATTAAATACAAAGCCTTGAATGCATATTTCATTATATCGAAGTATGGTTTAGATTTTTTTAATTGTTGATTTTAAATATTTCTACGTTGTGTTGATATAATTTATTTTATAGGGAGATCAAATCCACAAAAGTGTTATTTAAATAGTTTTTGCATCGGATGGGATCGGCACTGGGCCGACCCATTTAACAACTATACCGATTATTAAAATAGTCCATGCATCGCACGGGGGACTCATCTAGTGTTATGTAATACTCTCAGCTTAATTGGAAAATATGATCTCTACAAGGAGGTTTGGCAGAATTGGTGCTTTTATTTGCTGTAGTGGCAATTTTAGACAACTAATATTATTACTCATAACGAAATTCGAAAAATGTTGGGAAAATTAAAACCTTGCAATTTTTGTATTATTTTATGTGGTAATAGGCCAAATTGGCCATTTATGTTTTGTGAAATTGAAAAAGTAGCAATATTTTTCAAACACATATGTTTTAAGCCATTTTGACTAAAAAATGACAGTCATACCCTTCCTGTATTCTCTGTAAGGTACTTGGCCATTTTTCAAAAAATTGATGCGGTAAATAACTCGGTACCGAGACACATGACTAGGTACGGAGTCATGTAACTCGATACCGAGTTATGTACCGGGAAAAAAGGGCAAAGTGGATATTTGATCTAAAAAATGGCTAGAAAATATTTTGTTATGAAGAAAGTACCAAAGATCCGATGAACTCTTATTTTATTCATTGGATAGTTTTCGGAAAAAATAATTAATAGAAGATAAAGTATTATTTGATATGCTCAGTGGCCATGGGTATTACTCATAATGATATGACCCGGGTTGGTGTACGTGCAATGACGAGGCCGAACTTTTGAAAAAAAGTATATTATTTGATATATTAAAACATACACAAAGTAATATTATGAATTTATGACACGAAATTTATTATATAAAATCATATGAGATATTTGTATATAATTTATTGGCAAAAACTTGCATAAGACCATCTTACGGGTCTAGATCTGTAAGACGGATCCTATACAATCGACCCGCGACAAAAACAACCCATACCCGTTTTTAGTTCAATTTTTTCTTTTTCTGTATCTTTTTTAATTAGGGTTTTTTCGTTTGTTTTCTTTTTATTTTATTTTCTCGCATTTTGTACGTGCTTCTTCTTCGACTAAACTCAGTTTTTTAGATCATTTTTTTTCCTGATTTTGTCATCGGGTTTTACCGATCGTTCATCATCGCACGAGGAATATCTTCACATCTAGTGTGTTTGTTGTTCGTGAAAATTGTTCTCTATTGTTAAAGGTTGTAGGTAGTTGGTTTTCTGAAACTTGTTTGCACTATTTGTAAATATTTTGCGATTTTCTGAAGTTTTTTTATGTTTTTCTTTTGGTTTATATAGTGTACTGAAGTGGAAAAAAGTGTTTTTTCATGGTTTTCTGAAGGCTGTAGTTTTGTGTTTAATTTTTCCTTAACCTACATGTTTGTTAGGGTTTGTTTGTGTAGATGGTGAGTGGAAATCCTTTTACGCATTTTCTTCATTGAACATATATTATATCACTTTGCATGTAATTAGAAGTATCAAAAATTACTTTAAAAGTATCAGAAATTATCTTTAAAATATCAGTTGTTATGTCACTGTATTATATCACCCTACATATTAGAAGTATCATAGATTATCTTAAAAGTATTAGAAATTGGCTTAAAAGTATCAGTTTTACGCCCATATATCTTTTGTGCACTTTTCAACATTGACTATATATTATATTTGCACGCTAGTAGTATCAGAAATTGGTTTAAATATATAAGAAATTGGCTTAAAAGTATCAGTTTTATGTCCATATATCTTTTGTGCACTTCTTATAATATTGTTCATGTATCACTTTCCATGCTAGTAGTACCAGAAATTGCTTTAAAAGTACTAGGAATTTTTCATTAAAGTATGAGTTTTTATATTACTGTATTATATCATTCTGCATATTAGAAATATCAGAGTTTTTCTTAAAAGTATTAGAAATCGGCTTAAAAGTATCGATTTTATCCCCATGTATCTTTTGTGCACTTTTCAACATTGACCTTATATTATATCATTTTGCATGCTAGTAGAATCAAAATTGGCTTAAAAGTATCAGAGGTTTAAAAGTATCAGTTTATGCGCCTGTATCTTTTGTACACTTTTAATATTGAACATATATCATTTCGTATGCTAGTAGTATAAAAGTATCGAAATTGTCTTTAAAGTATCGATTTTATGTAATCAGCTTGTTAGATTTTTGGTTGAGGTGTTTACTGTGTTTAACTGTGATGTTCACAATGTGCAGGTTCCTTGTTAAGTTTTATTTCATATCTGTAGATGGAACGACATAAACAACTGATATATAGTAAAGACAGTAGAAGGGGAAGAGGCAAACCCGAAAAAGAGAGTCCAAAAAAAATTGTTGAAAAAGTTGATGAAAGGAAACCAAGTTTAGTGAAGGAGAAGATTGTTGCAGTCGAGTTGATAGTTTTATGTTTAATCCATTTGGGTGCTTTATAGCTTGCAAGTCTGTAGTAATTGATTCATTTTCTTAAGTATTTTTGTCTTGGAATATTTCATGTCCTTTAAGTATCTCGGATGTGTAACATGCAAACATGTGAAATCTAAAACCTGTATTTCAACATTTCTCATATATCATATCATATAGAAGTACCGATCGTTCATCATCGCGTGAGGAATATCTTCATATCTAGTGTGTTTGTTGTTCGTGAAAACTGTTCTATATTGTTAAAGGTTGTAGGTAGTTGGTTTTCTGAAATTTGTTTGTACTATTTGTAAATATTTTGCGATTTTAAAGTTTTGTTTATGTTTTTCTTTTGGCTTAAATGTGTCTTGAAGTTTTAAAAAGTGTTTTTTCATGGTTTTCTGAAGGCTGTAGTTTTGTGTTTAATTTTTCCTTAACCTACATGTTTGTTAGGGTTTGTTTGTGTAGATGGTGAGTGGAAATCCTTTTACGCATTTTCTTCATTGAACATATATTATATCACTTTGCATGTAATTAGAAGTATCAAAAATTACTTTAAAAGTATCAGAAATTATCTTTAAAATATCAGTTGTTATGTCACTGTATTATATCACCCTACATATTAGAAGTATCATAGATTATCTTAAAAGTATTAGAAATTGGCTTAAAAGTAGTATCGAAATTGGTTCAAATATATAAGAAATTGGCTTAAAAGTATCAGTTTTATGTCCATATATCTTTTGTGCACTTCTTATAATATTGTTCATGTATCACTTTCCATGCTAGTAGTACCAGAAATTGCTTTAAAAGTACTAGGAATTTTTCATTAAAGTATGAGTTTTTATATTACTGTATTATATCATTCTGCATATTAGAAATATCAGAGATTTTCTTAAAAGTATTAGAAATCGGCTTAAAAGTATCAATTTTATCCCCATGTATCTTTTGTGCACTTTTCAACATTGACCTTATATTATATCATTTTGCATGCTAGTAGAATCAAAATTGGCTTAAAAGTATCAGAAGTTTAAAAGTATCAATTTTATGCGCCTGTATCTTTTGTGCACTTTTAATATTGAACATATATCATTCTGTATGCTAGTAGTATCAAAAATTATTTTAAAAGTATCAGAAATTGTCTTTAAAGTATCAGTTTTTATGTAACTGTATTTTGTTAGATTTTTGATTGAGGTGTTTACTGTGTTTGACTGTGATGTTCACAATGTGCAGGTTCCTTGTTAAGTTTCACGACGTAAACAATTGATATATAGTAGAGACAATAGAAGGGGAAAAGGTAAACCCGAAAAAGAGAGTCCAAAAAAAATTGTTGAAAAAGTTGATGAAAGGAAACTAAGTCTGGTGAAGGAAGGTTGTTGCACTAGAGTTGATAGTTTCATGTTTAATCCATTTGGGTGCTTTATAGCTTGCAAGTCTGTAGTAATTAATTCATTTTCTTAAGTATTTTTGTCTTGGAATATTTCATGTCCTTTAAGTATCTCGGATGTGTAACATGCAAACATGTGAAATCTAAAACCTGTATTTCAACATTTGGCATATATCATATCATATAGAAGTACCATCTTTGATACTTGAAAGTATCAAAAATTGCCTTAAAAGTATAATGTTTATGCACCTGGTAAATTTCTAATGCTTGTAAGTATCATAAATCTCTAATGCTTGAAAGTATAAATTTCTTGAAAAGTAACACTGTCTGCAGCTAATAATTAATTCAACTCTGACTCAACTAACAACTCAACTCAGCTAACTCAAATAATAATTCATGATACTTTCAATTGTTAGTTTAGTTAGTTGAGTTTGGAGTCTTTGAACCAAGTTCATTGGCTTGAGAATAGTTAGGCACATCAACAGGCTTCTTCTTTTCTTTTGAAACTTCCCTTTATCCCTTTTCTTCTTCCTTTTATAACAGACCGAGTGACACTATAGAATATTTTTTAGCCATTTTTTTGAAACACATATTTTTTAGTCACTTTGACATGTGGAAAACCCAAAATTGATTCTCAAGCCATTTCACACTAATTCGAGTCACACACACACTCATAACTCGACAGAAGTAACTTTGGACCAAACATTGATATCGGCGACTAGCAAACATGCATGGATTCGACGATGACAGTATCTGCAGTGCAACATGTAATTTTCAACATTTCATTCTATTCGTTTAATTTAATTCATATTTTCTTATTGATTTAGTTAGTTTATAGTTGTTTAAATTATGATTTGTTGTTCGATTTGTAGAATTTGTAGGTTTACACAATTTAGGTTTAATTTAAAAAGTTTGATACTTTGTTAATGGTGGTTATGGGTGAACGGGAAAAACGACGAGGGTTTCCATATATCTAGTTACATATTGTCAAAATGACTAAAAACATTTGTTTTCAAAAGATGACTAGTTTTCATTTTGTCATTATAGAAGTGGCCATTTTGGCCGATTTTCACTTTATGTTTTGTGAAAATGAAAAGTAGCCAAGTTTTTCAAATACACGTGTTTTTAGCTATTTTGACTAAAAACTGGCAGTCATACCCTTCACGTATTCTCTGGTAAGGTACTTGTCAAATATTTTTCAAAAAAATGATGTGGTACATAACTCTGTACCGAGTTATCATGTATCTCCATACTGAGTCATGAAACTTGTTACCGAGTTACAACCGGGAAAAAGGGCAAAGTGGACATTTGAACTCAAATATGACTAAAAATTATTTTTGATATGGAGAAAGGGCCAAAAATCCGACTGACTCTTATTTTATTCAACGGAGAGTTTTTGAAAAAAATAATTAATAGAAGATAAATATTATTTGATATGCCTAGTGACCATGGGTATTACTCACATTGATGAGGTCCGAGTTCGAGTACCTACAATGACGAGACGAACTTTATTAAAACATAAACTAAGTAAATATTATGAATTTGTGACACGATATTTATTATATAAAATCATATGAGATATTTGTATATAATTTATTAATCCTTCACCTTAAATACCAAATCAATGAATAGCGCTAAGAGAATATGGTATTTATTTTCGTAGTCATAGAATAGACAACTAGTTCCCTTAATTCGCCTAACTGACATTAATGAGACGCAACGAAATGATGAGAAATCTGTTAGAAAATTAATAATCCCTATTATGTGCACCACGTAATCCCTATTGTATTTTTGGTCCTATATGTTGGTCATAGTTTGATATTTTGGGTAATTTAACTGTCTGTGGCAGATGCTACAGATATTTTCGAAATTGGGGTGCGTGGTGGTACTTTTCAGAATTTATGTGTAGGCGCCCTTAGAGTTGGCGCTTGCCAGGGAGCGCCACTATCAAGGGCGCCTACTGATTTTTTTTTTTACCTTACTTGTTGCAGGTGCCTTTTTGACTGGCGCCTGCTGGTCCTCTGCTGCAGCTGACAGGCGCTCATGGGGAGGGTGCCTACCCCTCCATAAATGGCGCCCTCCCCTTCCCTTCCTCCCTTCACTTTACTTCTTTTTCTTCACCATCTTCTTCTTCAGTGCATCTTTGCTTCTTCTTCATCCTTCCCCAAAACTTAATTTTAACATCCCACAAACACCCCAAAAATTTAACAAAACTCCCAAACACAATGGTGGTGAGCGACGGCTGCAAGTAATTTTAAAATATTTATTTGAGCAATTTTTAGTATTTCTAGTTTATTTAATTAATTATTTTTTTAGTGTATGATTGTTGTAGGTAGATAATATTTGTTAATTGTTAATTTTTGGTACTTTTACAAATTGTTAGTAAAAGTTGTAGAATAATATATTTTTATTGGTAATTTGTAGGTCTTTTTAAAATGTTAGTAAAATGATATAATGATGTGATAATATAATGATAATTTTTTGTAGATAATATTTTGGCAATGTTAATTTAATTTTATGCATTTTAAAAATTGTTGAATAATATAATAGGCATTTTTAAAAAAGTTAGTGAATTGAAAGAATAAAATAATTATAATTTCTTGTAGATAAATTTTTGTAAATGTTTTTTATATATATTTTACAAATTATTGAATAATATAGTAGATATTTTTCAAAAAAAAATGTGTAAAATGATATAATAACTCGTGGATAACAATAGACATTTTTTAAATTATTAGTAAAAATGATAGAATACTATAATTGCTTGTAGATCACTTTTTATAATTAATCATGTGTAGTCCTTTTTTAATTAATTAATATGTAGGCCTTTTTTAATTAATTATTGTTTAGACATTTTCGAAATAACAATTATGTATAATTTCTGAAGATATATCAGAAAAAATTGGAGTATTTGTGCACTTTGGAGGAGATGTTGTTGGAGCAACACATATTGATTGTACTTTCGACCTATCAAATTTACTAGGATTTTTGTATGAAATGACGGATTTGGATCAAAACGGCCATAAGTTGACAAGCCGCTAAATATTTTTACAATTAAAAAAGATCGGGAACTTAGTTATATTTTGGACCCGGTAGCTAGTTTAAGGTGTGTAGATCTATTTGTTGAATCAGAAATCTTGTCTTATACGGTACCACCACCAATTCCATTAGAAAATGAGTTTTACCAATATGCATCTTACATTATTGGTGACTCTGAATTGCCTTCGGTTACTCAAGGAATGACAAAAATGGGTTTGGGTAGTGCTTATAGATCTAATTAGGGGGATTTGGATGGACTGAATGTGCTTGTTGAGAAGCGACGTACTGTTAGGGGCAATTCTTTTCTTGCGGATATAACGGGAAACTCAGAACCTAGTGATAATAGCGAGCATGATGATCATAGTGATGAAAGTGGTAATCATATTGAGCATAATGATCATCCTGCCCAATGATATGTTCATTTGGTAGTTCCTCCTCATCCTAATTTATAAAGAGCATCTCTTTTTGAGTCTGGATACGAAGATATTACTGGCGATTATATTGATGTCCCATTAACAACTACGTATTATGACTCCGAGAGAGGTGAGTTGAAAAAGCGTATAGTTTTTGTAGATAAAAAACATGTGCAATCCGTAGTTAAGGATTTTTCTGTGTGTCACGGCAGACGTAAGTATAGGGTTTTGGAGTCTACGCCGACATCGTGGAAAATTGTTTGTAATCATAATCAATCAGGAGTTATTGAAACAGGCTTATCATCACAATAATGCAATTGGTGGTTGCGATCGAGTTTTGTGAAAAGACATTTGATGTGGCAAATTACCAAGTTGGGACCTTCCCATAGTTGTGTTATGGACACCGTCTTCAAAGATCATAGAAACTTGTGTAAAATATTATCGCTAAAGACCATCTCGCCGTATGATATCAAGTATGTTCAGTAAAACCTGAAGGACAAATATGGATATGAGATTTCATACCATAAAGCTTGGCTTAACTTGAAATGGGCAAGGAAAAATGTGTATGGGACTTAGGAGAGCTTTTGTCAATACTTGCCTAAATATATTGGGGCATTCTTTGTTGGAAATTATTCGGGTCCGGATCTAATCAGGCTAAATAAGATCCGGCTTTTCAATCAAATTGAATAGAAGCGGAAGCGTGGGATTTCAAAAATCGAGTTTTAGATATAAGAACACAAGATCATGCTTATTAAATTTATTCAAACTAAAGGAAGAAAAGAAAATTTACCTCTTTTGATGATTTTCTTGTTCTTCGCTTTTCTCCGTCAATCCTTTGAATCCCCGGCTCGTAGACACCGCGATCTTCCAATTCGATCCTCCCTATCAACGGCGGTGTGTAGGCACCCAAATAATAATTCTAAGTTCCTAACTTTTATTTTCCTACGATGTACTCAACTCATGAGATCGTAGGATTGGGCTAACTGGATAGGAGGAGAATTGAACTAGGTAAAAGTTAAACCACAAAAACTCACTTTAAAGATTAACCAAAAATCGCACTTTAAAACATCAAAATTGATCGCCCGTATGTGCGTGAGATGGCCAAGAGTTTATTGGTCAAACTTTTCTTTTAAGAAAAACAAAAACTTTTGATTTGTTGGATGAAAAATAACTAATCAATTTGGCCAAAACAAAATCTATTCAACTAACCAACTTGCAAAGTAGGCGGCACTCAAATAATTTTTCTTTGATGATGGCCGAAATTGTATGTTTCAAAGGTGAGATGTGGTCCCCTTTTTATAGGCCTAGTTCAATCGGTTTAAAACCAACTCAATTTCCTTTCTAATCTAGAATTCATAATTCTAGATAGACTCAAACTCTAATTGATAATTATCCAATATAATTATCAAATTAATAATTATATTAATATCATAAATATGTTATATTTATTTAATTCCCAATACTGATCAAAACTATAGAATATCATATATTCCGGAATTAACTAATATTAATATATTAGCCCAAATATTTTGGAAAACTCTTTTCCATAAACTCTTAGGAACTGGAAATATTATTTCTAACCCGTTTACTCTAGGAATGCGAATCGGGAACCATGGACCTATAATTATAAGCTCCAATAAATCGAATAAATAATTAACTCTTTAATTAATTTATTCGACTTATTAATTCGATATTACTCCACTATAAATTCGAAATTGCACTCTTACAATTGTAGAATATCTTACTCTCTACGAAATGAGCAAATTAACGATATAATCATTGCATATAGATTAATCCTCCATAGACAATTCGTAATTGAAGCTAGGTCGTATCCGTTAAATCTCTTCAATTACCTCTTATCCTCATTTACCATTAATTCACTAGCGAATGGTTAATTTATAATCGATTATAAATTAGAGATCTCAAACCATTCGGTTCGAGAATTAACAAATGAGAGAATCGTCTTTCTACTTCCCGAAAGGAATGGATTCCATATCGTGAATATATATTCCCAGCTATTTATTCAAATATGAATCTAAAATGCAAGTGTTGGGAATGTCGTAGGACAAACTTAAACGAGCAAATTAAGAAACACACGAGAAAGAAACAGGAGTCTATAATCACTAAGGATTAAGATTTATCCATATATGATCATCTAGTGATTTAATTTGATTTTCCATTTCTACAACAAAATTTGTATGAAAAATTCAAATTAAATCGGTCCAAGTCCTATATGACCAAATCATATATAAATGCCCCCACTAAGATGTCTCCACATCAACGGTCCTGGATAAGACAATCACATTCAAAATATTAGGGCCACATTAATGATGTTTTAATGAAAGATCCCATACTTTAATTAATTTCATCACGGACTTAATTTTAGTTTATTATCCATATTCTTAATCCTCTTGTATATAACTCTTATATACTAAGATTATGGTTACAATAAATAAACTAGGGATTTTCATGATGTTCAATGAATGACATACAATATGTAAAAGAGTTCGAAAATAAATGTCGCTTTTATTAATAATCAAAAAACAAATCACAATTGCTTTAAGGGCACTATCCCTAACAATCTCCCACTTGCCCTAAAGCATATGGGACATGTCTCACAGATCCCCATGTTCTCGTGCCTCTAAAAACACTTTTCAGGTCTTATTGACAGGATCAACAAGAATGCACACTTTGAGCCAGGATATCGACTTTCGAGTATCATTGTCTAACTAGAAGTAAGAATCGGTGTAGTTGTCTATTTTAGGTCGCCACCTAAATAGACAAACATATTATTCTCAAACATACTTGAGAAGGTACTTTACTATTATCTAATGAAACATTTCTGGATTAGATTGAAACTGGCTGGCTATCCCTACCACGTATCAAATACCGAGCCTAGTACACAATATTGTATACTTGTAGAGGCATAGGGAATGTGTCTCATGTTCTTTTCATCCTGAGGCGTCTTTAAACACTCCGATTTGGAAAGAACGACTCCATATCAAGTTGGTAGGAAACCCTTCTTGGAATCTTGCATTCTATAATGCAATCGCATCTTATCGATATAAGAAGCTTGAGACAATGCCAATAATTTGTTCTTGTGATTTTGAACCATTCAAATTCCAAGAACATAATTCGCTTATCCAAATCTTTCATTTGGAATTACTTGGCAAACCAACCTTTAACCGACTAACATCTCTACTTTATTCTCAATTAGTAGAATGTCATCTACGTAAATCACTAAAATTGCCACTTTACCATCATTGATCTACTTGTATACACAAGGCTCATCAACACTTTGGTCAAAACCAAAATACTTGATCATCTCATCAAATCTATGGTTCCATGACCTTGAGGCTTGCTTTAACCCATAAATGGATCTAAGCAATTTGCGGACTTTCCGCTCTTGACCTTCGGCTACAAAACCCTCCTGGTTGCTTTGCATGTAGATTTCCTTGTCTAGATGGTCATTCAAAAGGCCGTCTTGACATCCATATGCCATATCTCATAATCAAGACGTAGCAATTGAAAGTAGTATGCGGATAGATTTTAGTATTGCTACGAGTAGAAAGTCTCCTCATAGTCGACTCCTTCTTTTGGGTGTAACCCTTAGCCACTAGCCTTGCTTTGAAAGTTTCTACTTTCCCATCCACACCCTTCTTTCTCTTATAGATCCATTTACACCCAATGGGACCGACATCTTCAAAGGATCTACAAGAACCCCAGGCAGTGTTGGAGTACATAGACTCCATTTCTTGGTTCATAGCTTCAAGCCACCTCACTTTATCGAGAATCCTCCATTTCTTGTCGAAAAGACAATGGATCATCGTCCACCCCATCGGAGATCTGCAACATTTGCCTCTTTGATTTGACGATAAGCGGATTGGTGGTCTAATCACCCTCCCATGCGTCGAGGTGTCATGACATTCGATCATGTATAGTGGTATTTCTAGCAATTTTACCAACAACTCTTGTTGGTTGTGGTCGATCTCATCGAAAGTAACTTCTCGAGTACAACTTTACTTCGAGGTTGGAAGTTTTCTATATAATCGTTCTCAAGAAAGATAGCATTAGTAGAAACTATTACTTTCTTTTCTTGCGGATCATAAAACAAACCTCCTCTTGTTCCTTTGGGATATCCAACGAAGCAGATACACTTTTTAACGTGGATGCAACTTTCCAGTCTTTCCTTTTCAAAGACATGTCTTTTTGGCACCCCATATGCGAAAGTGGTGTAAACTAACTTTACTCCCATTCCACAACTCTAGTGGTGTCTTTTGGATTGACTTAGACGGAACTACATTCAAAATGTAAACCGCCATTTGCAATGCATACCCCCAAACGAATCGGGCGGTGTCGCGTAGCTCATCATCGACCTAACCATATCAAGCAATGTTCGGTTTTCTCCTTTCAAAGAATACCGTTTTTGAGGGTGCCAGTCTGTGAGTTGGTACAAAATACCATGGTCTAGCAAATAATCTTTGAACTCGATATCGACATATTCACCCCTTGTTCACTTGGTTTTATACCATTGATTTGGGCTTCAAGACTTGAGTTTTGTGTTGTTTTTGAGTATTTTGAGTCATTTGAGTAGCCAAGACATGTTGAGAGCCAATTATATTGAGTTTATAGTCATAGTAATGAATCGTGTATCAAAAGAAGTACAAACGAACAAACAAAGAGAGATTGATTTGAAGAAACGTCCAAACGCGTCTGAAATTTCCATCACTGGCAGTGTTTCGTATTTTGGCCATAACTCTCTCTACAAAATTGATATTGAGATGATTCAAGTGGCTATGGAAAGCTAAGAGATAGAGCTACAACTTTGAAGAAGGGCTCAAAAGCAAATTCCAACATTTGGTGGGTGAAAAACTCGGGCGGGCGCTGCAGCGCCCAAGACAGCAAATTCACTCCAGAATTCACGTCCCGGGCGCCGCGGCCATCCCGAGCGCCGCAGCAGCCCGGGCGAAATTACTATGTTTCTCCACCTTTTTCTTGAACTTTTGAGGGGTTATAAATAGATAAATGGGAGGCTTGATCTAGGGTAGGGAGGAAAGGTTGGGAATACACCCAAGAACACAAGAAACACATCAATTTCATCAAGGAAAAATCAAGGGAAGAATCGGGTCGAATCGGAGCTTGAGGATTGAAGATTAATCGAGAGATTATCCATTTCCCTAAGTTTTCTCATTCTTTGTGCTTTAATCTTTCATTTTAGTTTCTTATGAAGATGAACAATTTGTCTATGAGTTGTTTATTTATAATGGGTAGCTAAATTTCTTGTGATTTTCGGGTTTTGGAAGTAGATTAATTGAACTCTTGTTGAATGTATTAATCTTAATTGAAGTTATTGTCTTGAAGCCTATTTGAGTACTTTGTTCTTATTCTTGTTTTATCATTTGGCCAATGATTTAGCATGTTTGATATATTGATTCATAATTCGAGAGATGAGTTTCAATATTAGATCTTGAGTACTTGACATGAATATTTGCATAATCGAGAGGTTTGTGAATATTTGTGAGGATATTTGATCTTTTGTGCATTTGGGAGTTGTGTATCTTATGTTGAGTAGAGATACTAGCATAGATATTTCAATCTACACTTTATATACATCTCGAGATGGAGGATAAAATACCGTTGTGATCGTCTTATAGGTGTAGTGATAATAACTTTGACTTTGATTAAATCGGACAACAAGAGGAATACTAATTGAAACCATAACCCGGGAATCCATTTCATTCCCTTGATAATTCCACTATTCTTAGTATCTTGTGTTTTTGTGGTTAATCTTGTCTTTACTTCCACAACAATTATCAAAATTTGATCGTCTAAATAAAAATAAGACTATCTTAGTTCAATACTTAGCGCATAAATTTATTAGTCTCTGTGGATACGACCTTGCTTACCCTATTCTATAAACTACACCGTACACTTGCGGTGAAGCTAAAAATAAGGCGAACAAGTTTTTGGCGCCGTTCTCGAGACTAATACAATTTTTGGTGCTAATATTGCGATAGATAGAATTATTCTTAATTTAGACATTTTTTTTTATTTCATTTTTCTTTTGTAAATTCTACTTCTACAATGCTTGATTTGTTTCTTTGAATTGGTATAGGTGCACCTATTCGGATGGAAGAGGCAAAACCATCTTTGGAAGACGCCCTCATTTCATTCATGAATCAAACGACTTCATTTATGAGTCAAATAAATTTATTCATGAGGGAAATGGGAAATAGCCTTACAAAAAACGAAGCAAAGATGGACAAGATGAAGTTGCAATTGACACATTGCCAATACTATGGATTCACAATTGAAAAATCTCGAGACTCAAATGGGCGAATTATTTACAATAGTTGGTGGGCAACATCAAAAGAGCGATTTTTAAGCACCATTTGAAGCCAACTCGAAGGAACAATATAGTGTCATTCATCGAAGGAATGATACCGAATACGAGGAGTTGAAGATCCTGGAAGAGCAAGAAAGTTCGAACCACACACAGTTGTATGTCTATGCACGGTCAAATAGTATGTGGCGGCTGAAAAGGAACAAAAAACAGGACAAGGAACACACAATCAGCGTGTACGAATGAGCGGTTAAATGCGAGATATTATAAGAAATTTGTTCGAGCGAGAAAAAATACTCGATCATCGTATGCAAACGAACAACATACACGTAAACCGGTCAGTATATATTCCTACGCCAGGACTCAAATCCTTGCTTGGACACCCCAAGTATGCATTATTAGGTGCAAGTAAGGCAAATATGGTACTTGACCATGACCCAAAGCAGCTAATATATGCATTCAAAGGAGGCACCAATTCATACGTCGAGCTATAGACGGTAAATCTAGCGCTTGTTGGGAGGCAACCCAATGGTAACTTCACATTTTTCTTTCTTGAAATTCTATCTTTTCCCTTGTTTCGATATAATTTCATTCAAGTTTGGGGGGAGAGTTAGTATTTTGATTTGAAATGTGTGAGTATTTTGATTTGAAGTGTGTAAAAAAAAAAAAATTGCATTTGTTTGTGTGTTTTCATATAGTTGCATGTAGAGCATTTTAAGTTGCATTTGCATTAGTAGCATGTTTACAGTTTTAGCATGTTTATTGCTTTCATAGATTTTAGGGAGTGAGTTAATCTCTTGATTGTAACTTGTGATTGATTTTGAAAATTTTGTATTGTTTGGATTGAGTGTTGAGCATGAGTTGATTGAGCCATGAATAGATAACATTGAGCATGTTAAGATGGAAAACTTGGTTTGATGCTTTGAATTACATATTTACAAGCCTGTGAGCTTTTGAGTCTTTCTTTGCTTTCATCATATGCGATCTTGTTTGTAATTTGAGTGTATCATTCATGTTGTTAGAATTCTAGAACTTGCTCTGCATCTCTGTCAAGGTCACATGTTGTATGCGGTGTGAAAATGATCAAAGGCCATTTTGTTAGCCCTTCAAGCCTTTTGCTTACCTAATGATGATATTGAAATCCCTAGTTAGCCAACTTGAGCCTATTGCCTAATTTTTAATAGCCACAATTCAAGCGTTAACTTGATAAATCTTTTACCCAACACTTGAGCGTATAGCATTGAGTAAAGGAATTGAATAAGGGTGAATGGGTGAAATCAAAATGTTAGAAGGTGATGTTATAGTTGGTTGATGAGAACAAAAGAGAAAGAAAAAGGAGATATGAAATGTTGAAAATTCATATAAGAGTAAAAAAAAAAAAATAGATCGATAAATGAGTTTTCTTTTAATGAACTTGGAGGTTAAAAATTGTAATGTGAATGGTTGAGTTTACAAAATAAAGGGGATGGAGATAAGAAGAGTTGGTGAAAATGAGAGGTGATTTGAGTAGCATATTGAGCTTTAATGTAGATGAATTATATGCTCACCGGTCTATACGCTCGAGTTTGAGTCACTCTATCCATATTTTCCTACCCCAACCAAAGAGCCTTCATTACAACCAAAGGAAAAAAGTCCTTTTTGATTCACAATTTTGCACACATCCTAGTGGCGGAGATATGAGACGATTTGCAAGCCTATGGTAATTCTGCAATATTGAATTGAATTGAGCGTAAACACGTCCTATATTCATTCGAGATGAGAGTATACACTTGAACTTTGTGAGGTGTAATTCTTAGCATTTACCATGGTTTCTTTAATATGTGCTCCATGTTAGATGTTTGAGGCTTGGTTAATTCGTTTGCTTGATACCTACAATGAACAATACAAAATTTTATGGAGTTGTTGTGCGTTCAACTTTTCATTACTCCCAGTCATGTTTTGTCTTGTTTTTAAAAGTGTTGACCGGGACGCCAACGATTTAAGTTTGGGGGTATTTGTTCACTTGGTTTTATACCATTGATTTGGGCTTCAAGACTTGAGTTTTGTGTTGTTTTTGAGTATTTTGAGTCATTTGAGTAGCCAAGACATGTTGAGAGCCAATTATATTGAGTTTATAGTCATAGTAATGAATCGTGTATCAAAAGAAGTACAAACGAACAAACAAAGAGAGATTGATTTGAAGAAACGTCCAAACGCGTCTCCAAATTTCCATCACTGGCAGTGTTTCGTATTTTGGCCATAACTCTCTCTACAAAATTGATATTGAGATGATTCAAGTGGCTATGAAAAGCTAAGAGATAGAGCTACAACTTTGAAGAAGGGCTCAAAAGCAAATTCCAACATTTGGTGGGTGAAAAACTCGGGCGGGCGCTGCAGCGCCGTCCACGGCGCTGCAGCGCCCAAGACAGCAAATTCACTCCGGAATTCACGTCCCGGGCGCCGCAGCGCCGGGGCAGAAATTACTATGTTTCTCCACCTTTTTCTTGAACTTTTGAGGGTTATAAATATATAAATGGGAGGCTTGATCTAGGGTAGGGAGGAAAGGTTGGGAATACACCCAAGAACACAAGAAACACATCAATTTCATCAAGGAAAAATCAAGGGAAGAATCGGGTCGAATCGGAGCTTGAGGATTGAAGATTAATCGAGAGATTATCCATTTCCCTAAGTTTTCTCATTCTTTGTGCTTTAATCTTTCATTTTAGTTTCTTATGAAGATGAACAATTTGTCTATGAGTTGTTTATTTATAATGGGTAGCTAAATTTCTTGTGATTTTCGGGTTTTGGAAGTAGATTAATTGAACTCTTGTTGAATGTATTAATCTTAATTGAAGTTATTGTCTTGAAGCCTATTTGAGTACTTTGTTCTTATTCTTGTTTTATCATTTGGCCAATGATTTAGCATGTTTGATATATTGATTCATAATTCGAGAGATGAGTTTCAATATTAGATCTTGAGTACTTGACATGAATATTTGCATAATCGAGAGGTTTGTGAATATTTGTGAGGATATTTGATCTTTTGTGCATTTGGGAGTTGTGTATCTTATGTTGAGTAGAGATACTAGCATAGATATTTCAATCTACACTTTATATACATCTCGAGATGGAGGATAAAATACCGTTGTGATCGTCTTATAGGTGTAGTGATAATAACTTTGACTTTGATTAAATCGGACAACAAGAGGAATACTAATTGAAACCATAACCCGGGAATCCATTTCATTCCCTTGATAATTCCACTATTCTTAGTATCTTGTGTTTTTGTGGTTAATCTTGTCTTTACTTCCACAACAATTATCAAAATTTGATCGTCTAAATAAAAATAAGACTATCTTAGTTCAATACTTAGCGCATAAATTTATTAGTCTCTGTGGATACGACCTTGCTTACCTATTCTATAAACTACACCGTACACTTGCGGTGAAGCTAAAAATAAAGGCGAACAAGTTTTTGCTCGATCGGATCGAAGGCACTTCAAAGATTTGCCTAGGCTGCACCGACTTCCGCATAAAATTCCTTGAACTTTTCAAAAGTCTCGGATTTTCTATACATGAGATAAACATATCCATACCTCGAGTAATCATCAATAATAGTGACGAAGTACTCAAAGCCACCTCTAGCTTGTGCGGTCATGGGACCACAAACATCACTATGCACAAGCTCACAGAGGTTTTTTTGCTCTATTGTCCTTTGCAGAAAAGGTCTCTTAGTCATTTTCCTTCTAGACATGATTCACAAACATGAAGAGTGCCGACTTTTAGCTCTCTCAAAGGACCATCCTTTGCAAGCCTATTTATCCTTTCTAGTAAAATATGCCCTAACCTTAGATGCCAAAGATATGTTTCATCATCTTGAGAAACCTTTTGCCTTTTTGGTTTAGGATGTTCTACTTTAAACATTTCGACATTTAGCGGTGGTTGTTCATTAGGCTTAATTAAATAGAGTCCATTTTCCAATTTTGCGACAAATATCACGCCCATTTTTAGAAATAATAATCGAATTATCATTAAAAGATAGTGAAAATAAATGTTCATGCAACTTTGAAACAAAATCAAATTTCTATGGAAACCAGGAATATAATAAACATTGTTTAAAATTAATATTTTATCTCTAATATTAAGCTTAATTACTCCCAACGCTTTTGCGAAACCACTTTGCACCATTGCCTACCCGCATTGTGAAAGACCCATCGGTAAGCTCTTCATAAGAGCTAAGTATTTGTAAGGAAGAACAAACATGATTAGTAGCTCAGTCAACTACCCAAGTAGAAGAATCTCTAGCTACCAAACAACTTTCAAGAACAAGTAAATCAAATTTACGTTTCTTGTTTTCCTTTACTTTGGAGAGAAACTTGGGGCGATCTCTCTTCCAATGTTCCTCTTCACCGCAGAAAACAATTTCCCTTTGGTTTAGAGAAACCTCGCTTCTTGGCTTTAAGGTTTTCACATACGAGTACAATATTCAAGTTACTATTCCACTTGTTACAATTTTCTCTAGTTAATGAATCATTCAACACTTCAAGCATATGACAAGACATCATTCTTTGGAAATTAAATAAGGTGACATAAATAAGCGAACGAACATCATAGAGCATTCAATTTAGGAATCATAAACATGATGCATGAAAGCAATAAAGTTTATCCTACCAATTCCAAGGTAATTTAATCTCACATTTGAAAAGCCGCCGTAGGGTAGGTCAAATCAAATGACGATTAAATCGAGACCATCTCATTAATAAAATAAATAATCAAGGCGTCTCATATCTTCATTTATTAATTAATCACCCTTTAATTTAGCCTAGATACATCTAAACTATTTGATTGTATCCTCATGAGTGTTACCCATTATTTTGGATTTTAAAAATTAACTCAAAATCGCCGTCGTAGGGTAGGAAAATTAAGAGTTAAATTTTAAATTCTGTCCTTTCGGAGATTAAGCCTTGATTATTGATTTAAGTGAAAACCATCCGTAGAGAGACAAATCGGCGTCGCGGGCGTCACTTAAATCTCATGTTGCTTTGATCAATAATGGAGGCCATAGGATTTATTGTCATGAATCCTTCTCCAACTCACTATTTTATAATAAATGTTTCCTAAACATTTAAGTTATAAAACATCTTATGTTTTAATAAGTCAAGTCCAATTCTATTGGTCTTTTGATTAAAATTCTCTAATTTAAATATCTAACTTTTAGAAATTAAATAATAATTTTAATCAATTGATTAAAATTCTCTAATTTAAAAATCTAACTTTTAGAAATTAAATCATAATTTCGATCAACTTTAAAAATCCTAAATTATCAAAATAATTAAGGAAATAGGGATAAAACGAAAAATTTCATGAAAGAACAAAAGAAACAATGCACCAACTAAAAACGGGACCTGCCCGAGCCCTGCCCGAGCTACCGGGCCCTGGCCGGACGGTTTGCCCAATTTGCCCGGCGCCTTGCCCGAACGCGAATCCAAATTATTTTTGTTTCTAAAACATGTAATTCGGAGATTTTCATAAAAATCGGATCGATTTTTCACAAAACTAATTCCAAACAATTATCCCTAATTTTAAAATCATATAAACACTTTTTTACAAAATTTAAAAAATATATAAAACACTTTTATACAAATTTTAAAAATTATATAAAACACTTTTATACAAATTTTAAAAATTATATAAAACACTTTTATATCAATTTTAAAAAACATATAAAACACTTTTATATTAATTTTAAAATACATATAAAACAATTTTATATCAATGTCAATCCATCTCATAGATCTATCATAACAATTAAACAATTCAATTATCATGATGCATGACATGCTTGGGAGTTGGGAGTGGGTTCCATGAATGACATATCAATATGCATGGCACATATATCACATATACATCACATAAATTTTAATCCGCGAAATAAAAAATATGACGATTTGAAGCGATGCCTTAAATTCAAAAGCGCCCAAAGATATATATCAAAACATGCAAGATCAAATCCTAAACCCACTCCAAAATAAATTTAATAACAGATATAGTTCTTATATCAAAAACCAAATGTCTTTGATACCATTTGTTGGAAATTATTCGGGTCCCGGATCTAATCCGGGCCAAATAAGATCCGACTTTTCAATCAAATTGAATGGAAGCGGAAACGTGGGATTTCAAAAAATGAGTTTTAGATATAAGAACACAAGATCATGATTATTAAATTTATTTAAACTAAAGGAAGAAAAGAAAATTTACCTCTTTCGATGATTTTCTTGTTCTTCACTTTTCTCCGTCAATCCATTGAATCCCGGCTCGTAGACACCGCGATCTTTCAATTGATCCTCCCTATCAACGGCGGTGTGTGGGCACCCAAATAATAATTCTAAGTTCCTAACTTTTATTTTCCTACGTTGTACTCAACTCATGAGATCGTAGGATTGGGCTAACTGGATAGGAGGAAAATTGAACTAGGAAAAAGTTAAACCACAAAAACTCACTTTAAAGATTAAGCAAAAATCGCACTTTAAAACATCAAAATTGATCGCCCGTATGTGCGTGAGATGGCCAAGAGTTTATCGGTCAAACTTTTCTTTTAAGAAAAAACAAAAACTTTTGATTTGTTGGATGAAAAGTAACTAATCAATTTGGCCAAAACAAAATCTATTCAACTAACCAACTTGCAAAGTAGGCGGCACTCAAATATTTTTCTTTGATGATGGCCGAAATTGTATGTTTCAAAGGTGAGATGTGGTCCCCTTTTATGGCTGGATTCAATCGGTTTAACACTCTAACTCAATTTCCTTTCTAATCTAGAATTCATAATTCTAGATAGACTCAAACTCTAATTGATAATTATCCAATATAATTATCAAATTAATAATTATATTAATATCATAAATATGTTATATTTATTTAATTCCCAATACTGATCAAAATCGTAGAATATCATATATTCCTGGAATTAACTAAGATTAATATATTAGCCCAAATATTTTGGAAAACTCTTTTCCATAAACCCTTAGGAACTCGGAAATATTATTTCTAACCCGTTTACTCTAGAAAGGCGAACCGGGACCATGGACCTATAATTATAAGCTCAATAAATCGAATAAATAATTAAGTCTTTAATTAATTTATTCGACTTATTAATTCCGATATTACTCCACTATAAATTTGAAATTGCACTCTTACAATTATAGAATATCTTACTATACGAAATGAGCAAATCCGATATAATCATTGCATATAGATTAATCCTCTATAGACAATTTGTAATTGAAGCTAGGTAGTATCCGTTAAACCTCTTCCATTACCTCTTATCCTCATTTACCATTAATTCACTAGTGAATGGTTAATTAATAATCAGATTATAAATTAGATATCTCAAACCATTCGATTCAGAATTAACAAATGAGAGAATCGTCTTCTTACTTTCCGCAAGAAGGAATGGATTCCATATCTGTGAATATATATTCCCAGCTATTTAATTCAAATGTGAATCTAAAATGCAAGTGTTGGGAATATCGTAGCACAAACTTAAACGAGCAAATTAAGAAACACACAGAAAAAACAGTCTATAATCACCCAGGATTAAGATTTATCCATATATGATCATCTAGTGATTTAATTTGATTTTCCATTTCTACAACGGAATTTGTATGAAAAATTCAAATTAAATCGGTCCAAGTCCTATATGATCAAATCATATATAAATGCCCCCACTAAGATGTCTCCACATCGACGGCCCGAATAAGTCAGTCACATTCAAAATGTTATGGGCCAGTATTAATGATGTTTTAATTAAAGATCCCATACTTTAATTAATTTCATCACAGACTTAATTTTAGTTTATTATCCATAATCTTAATCCTCTTGTATATAACTCTTATATACTAAGATTATGGTTACAATAAATAAACTAGAGATTTTCATGATGTTCAATAAAATACATACAATATGTAAAAGAGTTCGAAAATAAATGTCGCTTTTATTAATAATCAAAAAACAATTCACAATTGCTTTAAGGGCACTATCCCTAACAGCTGCAAAATACAATCCCGAGAATAGTTGTGGAGTGGTTCCTTAAAGATATAGATGATCGTGTTGTACATATTTTGGGGTACATTATCCGGCGTTTAGGCCGTGCATCGAGGGTTTTCGACATTGTCGCAGGGTCATTAATGTGGACGGAACACACTTGTATACTACATACAAGCACAAGATGTTAATTGTTGTGAGTCTGGATAAAACCAGCATGTGCTACCTCTAGCATATGCTATTGTAGATGAGAAAAATTTTAGGTCATGTCATTAGTTTCTTCACATGGTGGCTAAATACGTGGTTCGTGATGCCAAGGGAATGTTTCCTATTTCAGACCATCATCCGAGTATAATTAAAGTGGTTGAATGTATTCCCGAGTTTCAAGCACCTATGGGAGTACACCGGTTTTGTATGAGGCATGTGGCATCTAATTTTAATAATCATATTAACAATATCAGACTCAAGGATTTGTGTTGGCAAGCTGGATCAGACTTGAGTGTTCGGACGTTTGAGAAAATAATGGAGCAGATTAAATCATTGAACCCAGATGCTTACGAGTGTCTGGCGGCGATTGATCTTTGCCTTTGGAGAGGTCCATCTTCATCCACTCTGGGTTTTTATGTCCCTCAGCCAGTACAGATGACTACTATACACCACAATGGACATCATTTTCATTGCTATTGGAGACATATTATAGAGCAATGAGAGATCCATATGGTGCCTAAGATCCATCCACGTCCGAGCGTCCATATTTTAGCATATCGTTCGTCTCATTTTTGCCTACACTCAGTGCATATCGTGATAAGACTGGAGAGTCCTTTTTAGCATCTGCATTAGATGATGAGGATGAGCCACAACATTTTGTACATGAGGACCAACTGGATGCTGGTAGGCGCATGAGTGCTAGACGGAGGGTAGTGCCTAGGTGTGGCACTGAGGGACATAGAGTTTTGGATTATTTAGAGATCTTACTGTAAAACAAATAATGAATCAACTTATTTATATTAAGTCTGCATCATTTTATTACATTTATTATTATTCAGTTATCTGACGTACATTTATTAACATTGTATTGATACTTCTTATGTACATTACCTTTATCAGCTGTAAGCTTTAAACACATGTATGGTTTTGTCTACAGTAACTTTATCAGATGTAAGCTTTATGCACATGTCTAATCTTGTTTACAGTAGCTTTATCAGATGTCAGTTTATTCAGATGTAAGCTTTATGCACATGTCTAGTCTTGTCTATAGTAGCTTTATCAGATGTAAGCTTTATCCAGTGTTACAACTTGTCTACATAGCTTTATCGGTTGTTGAGTCTTGTCTGAATAACTTAACAGATTTACAAAAAATGCCACTATGAATACTTCATACGACCTATAAATACATGCTAAAAATTTCATTTGATTGCAACTTGAACTGGTCCCTTATACCACCCGAAAAAATTATATTATTTCTCTTTTGACTCTACGTTTAAATGGATGAGTTCAACTGGTCCCCTCTACCATCCTCACAGAAGTCTAACTCTCATTTAGTGATGACACTCTATAATGAGAAAACCTCAAAATGGACATTGCCGATCGACATCAGCCTTGTCGATTCACTACTAAATGAGAAGAGTAAAGGCAACTCAGTAGTTGGTGAAGCCAACAACAGTGTGGCCATTCTGGAGGCCAGAGCGGTTCTCAAAGTTGCATTCTAGTGCAATTTTAAGTTTGCCTATGTCAATCAATGAGTCAAACATCTTCAATCTCGCTATACTTTGTTCGCCAAAATGCTAAGTATGTCGGATGTATATTGGGATCGTAAACTCAATTTCGTGCACGCGACGAAAAAAGATTCATCATGCGAGTTGTATCATATACCATTATGTATTGTAAGTATATTTAATCATTCATTTTCTTTATTTTTTAGGATGATGGCACCATTTCTCCATATGCTTATATAATGGAGGGGGAGCCTTTATTTGATAAGCTCGAAATATTGTTTAAGATATTGGAGCCGGAAACACAAGGCTAAAGCAACATGCCGGCTCACCCTCTACGTTACTTGCCATCACGACCTAATGCTGAGTAAGGAAGTTCTTCATGCCAAGATTGATCGTGCAGTGTTCTGGTTGTTTGCGTATCGGTTGTTCGCGTACTTATGTTACAATGGCATGTCGTATCTTATTCCAGTATTTTAATGTGTAATTTCTTGTTTTTTTTAATTATGTGTTGTAGACTTTATTTTGTAATCACATTTTCATTCAGTGATATTTCACATTTTAGTTATCTGAAAATTGTTTATATATTTAATATTTAACATTAATTTTCGATAATAAAAAAAAATAGGCAGAAGGCACCAGTCAAACTGGCGCCTACTTTGTCAGAAACAAAAAATAAAATGGAAGCAGACGCCCTTGGGGTGGCACCTGCTTTGTAGGTGCCAGTACAGGTGGGCGCCTACGCATGAAATCTGAAAACCCCCGAACCCACCCCAATTTCGAAATAAATGCCACAGACTGTTAAATAACCCCCAATATTTTGGTGTATATATTAGCAATTTGCATATACTAGCTTTTAATTTTTTTTGTTTTGCAAATTTATATGTGATGAGATGATAGAAATTGAGGATTTCGATGTTGTATATTTTTGGGTTAGAAAAAAAAAAGAGAAATTGTTGAGATGGTTTTGAACCAATAATTGAGTGTCTTTAAGTTAGAATATTCTGATGTTTCTTGAGTAAATCAAGACAAAATTGTTATATTTTGTAGTGTTAGTTAGGATATCGAGTTTTACAGATTTTGTGTGCCAAAGAACGCAAATACTCCCTCTATCCCATTAAGATAGATCATTTTTCCTTTTTTGTCCGTCCAAATTATAGTCTTATTTTCTTATTGAGAGTATTAATTACACAACAATAGATTAAAATATCTCTATTTAATTCACTTTATTTTCAATAGATTTCATTTTTTTGATATAGTTGGGCCCATTTAATGCAAGGACAAAATAGGAAGAAAATGAGAAAAAAATTATAATTTCAAGTATATTTATTATGTTTTCTTAATCTGTGTAAATTATCCTCCTTGTCTATTTTAGTGGGATGGAGGCAGTAGTTGAGTTTTGAAGTTTGAAACATGACAAGAGGAGTCATGTTGCAACATTGAGCTGAGCATGGAGTGGCGTCGTGGCGCTATTTGTCCATGTCACGGCTGGGGTTTGAGCGTCACGACTTGAACATTCCTTGTTATGGTGCATGAGTTCCTTGTCGCGGCATCCCAAGGAGAGAGACAGTCTTGAAAGCTCCCAAACACGTTTTTATTAAGGGATAAGTAAAGATACACAAGTGAACGAATTGGGAACTGAACCAGACTTGTTCCAAGGCACGACATAAGGTAAGAAAATATAGAGCAGGGGTTCGAGACAGTAGTTGATGGCATACTCATTTGGACAAAGATAATTCATTGTCTTCTCTGTTCAATTCTTCTCTTGTTTCATTTGCTTATTTTTTGAGATGTATAAATACTTTTCCATATGTTTTTGTACACTGATTATGAAATAAATTTATAGTTTTTAGGGGTTGATGCACTACTAGAAAAGTGTTGATAGACATCATAAAAAAGACACCGATTTTAAGACTTTTCTGGTGTCTTTTTCCATTTAACACCGGTTTTTCACAAAACCGATGTCTAGTTAGTGGAGTCTTTGGATAATAGACATATGTTTTGTAGAACCGGTGTCTATTGTCAAAAGCATCATCACATAAGCACCGATTTTCGCATCAGTTTACCGAAACCGGTGTGTATATATGAACATATTCCTATGATTAGACACCAGTTTCTACAAAAACTGGTGCTTAAGAAATAAGTCAAGAATTAAAAAAAAATAAAGGATTTTTTTTAAAGAAGAAAGAAACAAAGAACTAAATCTAAAACACACCTTTTTTCTGGAGCAACTTAAAACACTTATCCTTAACTAGAACTTAAAAACTTCCAGGCTTAATATCTGCCAATTAGAATGTGAAAGTCCCCCGACTTTAGAACGTGAAGAAAAAAAGTTGTGGTCATCACCCATCTCTTACCTGCCGTCAGACGTCAACTTCAGCGAGCTTTCCAGTTTTATACCAGCCTTTAGGTTATAATTTCGGGTTCTTTTTATTTGCAAAATTTTTATGTTCGAAACTAAATGTTGGACATTTGACTATTAATGCATTGTATTATGTTATTAGTTGTAGTATAAAATTTTGAGTTTGGATTTAGGGCTTTCCAATTGAGGGTTTCATCTTTTGATTTAGGGGTTTTAAATGGGGATATTGTCTATTGATTTGGAGGTTTTCAATGTGAATAGTTGTAGATATAACAATTACCCAAGACTTGAGATTTAGTCAGTGTTGGTATTATGAAGAAGGATCAGGTTTGGATTCATGGTTTTTAGACATAAGATTTAATTAGTGTTAATATGAAATTTTTGGAATAGTAGTGGAGAAAGTTTTATATAGGCAAAAGGTTTTCATTTGCATGACTGGTGTAACTTCCTGAAGCTTACGCTCTATCTACTCATTTTCAGCTATTCCTCGAGCGACTTGAAAGTGTTCTTTCCGGGAACAAAGCTTCCTTAAGTCTCATAATACAGTTTCATAATACTGCTTACTTGTGACTCTTTCTTTGTTATTAAAATCCTACGATTTTTCCTTTTCTTCGTTTCATCAAATGCGGATATGGCTAACATTTGTTATCGTGGTCGCAACCATGAAGAACTTGTACAGAGAAGTAGAGACCAGTCAATATCTGACTATGGTGAGTGGCGTTGATGGAACATTTCTAGGAATATGAGGACACAAAATTTAATATGTGAACTTTTGATGTATTATTTCCTTTATTTCAACTAACCATATTTGTTAGCTCTTCGTAATGTTCTTCAGATTTATGATCTCTGGCGAATTAAGAAAGTGCTCAGAGTTTTATGAACCATTTGTTCAAGGATTAACAAATACATCAGTGGAGCAGGTTGGTAAAGTGAAAAGGTGGAGAATAAATGTTGAGGACTAAACATATAATTTGATTGCAGGTGTTAGTGTGTGTGGGTGTTACATAAGGATTACTTTTACTTTGTTATACAATTTATGATCATCTGATAGAGAGTGATATTATATTGTTCAGGTACTTAAAAGAAGGAATTCTCTTATGGACAACATCTATTTTGAAAGATTGACTAACAGGAGAAACATTGATCCGTGTTGGATTTTGTTGTCTTTAGTTGTAAATATAAGTTAATTGTTGGTTGGTGGAATTTGATTTCATGAATTAGTAGTCACTTTATAGAAAGCAAACCTAGCTACTAGTTTTGTTGGATTTTGGATCTTGGTGACTTTAGTTGAATATACCATACTTGATTTGTGAAATTGGATTTTATGTTGATTTTGTTGGGGTTTTCATGTTGGTTGGTGGAATGATATATTTTGGTAATATTGTGAATCACAATTGCTTATTTCTATGGATATTTTGATTTGTACAAATACCAAAATTTAATTCACACAAAACACATCGCTTTGTAATTATTTTATTTGAGAGAGCAAATATCTGTTCAAAACCACTGTCTTTGCAAAAATGAAAAATAAACGCTGTCAGAATATAAAATGAAAAACACCGTTTTAAAACCGGTGTGGAAATTCAATGTCTATTATTTAATAGATAGTGGTTATAAACCAATGTATAAAATTTACCCTTTTAACATCAGAGTCTTAGATAGCAGATGTTTGTTTTTTGAGACAGTGGTTTTAAATCGGTGTCTATTAACGATATGACACCGGTTTTGATCCACTTTCAAAAGTACCTACTTTTAACATCAGGGGAAAGAACAGTTTGCATACTAATAGACACCGGTTTTAACCCGTTGTTTATTTGATTTTTTGTAGTAGTGATGTAACAAAAGTAGATATAATATCATGGGGGTTAAATTATTTGATACCATAACATTAACACATGTAAAGCTATTTTGATTAAATGATCAAGATTCAGCAACATATAGCAAGTGTAATAGTTAAACAAAACAATTAGCATGCACAAATCTGCATATAATATCATAAGATCTTTTTTCCAGAAAGTAGGTTAACTTCCCAAAACTATCCCCATATAATTAGTTACGCCAAGATGATATATCATGCTCTATTTTTCTAGACTCTATCGGAGTAAAATTACCCAGAGCTCTTATTCACATTGTATAGATAGTAATACATATTGACAGTTTTCCTCCAAATTCAGAAAGTAAGTAGCAAGTATTACGAGCTTTAATGACTAAGAGAGATTGCTCTAAAGCATTAAAACATGTTAGTCTTTTGAACCATTGTTTTTACCAACATAACAAACAACTCACCATTTAATGGCGCAGGTAAGACTCGAAGAAAATCAAATCACTCTACAGCTCACAAACAGCTAGCCCAATGCCCTCCCACCACATTCACGCCTGCTTCTGCTAAATATATTATAGGCAAAATTGTAAAATTAGTCCTATAACTATAGAGATAGAGCAAAAAGGTCCTGTAAAAATCATGTTTTGCAAAAATATCCTGTAACTATATAAACGTCTTAATTTTGGTCCTGCAAAATGCACATTTTACAAAATAGTCCTGTAAATGTATGAAAATTTTAATTTTGATCCTAATTTCACAGGTAATTGGGAACTACGTGTGCCAATCACGTGACTAAAATTGGTAAAATTGGTACCAAATTTATGATTTACATATAGTTCTGAGGACTATTTTGCAAACCTTGCATTTTGCAGGACCAAAATCGAGAGTTTGCTATAGTTACAAGACATTTTTGCAAATATGATTTTTACAGATCTTTTTGCTTCCGCCTTATAATTATAGGACCAATTTTGTAATTTTGCCTATATTATAAGTTCAAGCAAATACGACCTAAAGGCCATCTTTATGACTACGTGCTAGTTAAGCTTTCCCAACAACCAAATGTTAAATGAGTTGTTGCAGTACATATAATTATTGAAATTATAACTAATATTCTTTTTTTGGGAAAATTAGAAATTTCATCCTATAAGTTAGCCTATTTTGAGATTCCATCCTTCATCTTGGCTGGTTTGGAGTTCAGTCCTAGAAATTTGTATGGAATTTGATATTCCTCCTATATGTTTGCGTATTTAGTTTTCTGATCCTGTAAGTTACATCTTTAGTTTAGTTTTAATCCTATATGTTAAGACATCGTGCGTTTGGATCCTTTAAGTTTACAATGGACTTTTTTATTCAATTTTCAAAAATAGTTTATCATGGTGCTTAAAAATGGTACCAAAGCCTAGGTTTATTAAGAAATTTTAAGAATTATTTATTATATTTCTGTAATTAACCTTTGGTAAGAAGATTTATGCCTAAGAAATTGATTTGAACATGTGTCCAAGATGTATTCATTATAGGTGGTATCATCAAATCTTGAAGATGTATGAATATCAAGATAAATGATATGTCAATCATACAAGAAATCGCAGGACTAAGAAGGAAAACCTTGCAACATTATCAAAGACAAAAGGTGTATAATCAAATCTACATTTGGGTAAATAAGATGTTACAAACGGATCTGATAAATCACCAGGAAACAACACATCAAAACCATTGAAAAATCCTGGTAACAATACAACTTCGACTGGTGGTATTGCAAACCATCACGCCTGATCGGGTTCGTCAAAAGATGTATAAAATTCATTAATTGACTTAAAATACAAAAGCATGTTGGGCTTTGATATGATCGTAATAGACTACTTCCATTTACAAGTTCAAGATAAAATTTGGAGATTCTTTTATATAGGACTAAATTGCTGAAAAATGTCAAGTTATAGGACTAAAAGTAAATTTATTTAGTTAAAGCATTGAATATACAAAAATTTAAAAGTTAAAGGACTAAAACTCTACCGTGACAACTTAGACGACTAATTCTCAAATGGGTCCAAATAAAAGGACTTAAATTCTTATTCTCCCTTTTTTTTTCCTTGAAACATCCCAATGTGAGATGGGGGATTAATGTCACATCCGCAACCTATTTATTAAAGAAAAATTATTACAAAATTTAAAAACAATTAAAAAGACATCAAGCAATGTAGCTAACCTGACTTCCTAAATGAGGGAGATCAAGTTGATCAACTCGGATAAAACCCGGTCAGAGGCCGGGAATAGAAGAAGGTGTAAATTCTACGTAACTATTCAAACCAATACCTAAGGAGGTAAGGTGATCGGCCACCTTATTTCCTCCATATATATATACATGGGCAAACTTTTTTTTTGTTCTCTAACTAACACCACTTTGAGATTTCATCCTTTTTCGTTTTGCTTTTTACAAATAGTCCTTTTTAACAAAAAAATTGAGATTTGGTCCTCTTACCTCCTATAGCGTGTAATTTTGACTTGTTGAGCATGTGGCATTTTTATTTTCAAACTTTTTAATTTTTATTTAAAAAAGAATATCAAAATCTTATATGTCATCCTAATTGGCTTAAATGATGGAAAAATTAATAAAATGAAACAAAAAATTTGAAAAATCTGAAAATATTATATAAAAATTCTGAAAAGTGTTTTAACAAAATTTAAAATTATTTGACTTTTTGTAACGAAGTTTTAAAAAATTAAAAACCTACTTTAAAATTTAAAAATTAAAATATGTAATTTTGATAATTTCTTTAAAAAACTAAAAATAGTAAAAAAATTGTCGAAATTTTTTAAAAATTACAAAAAATACAAAGTTGTTAAAATAATATAAACTGTTTGAGAAAATAAGAAATTTATTTGAAATATAAAAAAATATTTTAATTTGTAAAATAGAAAAACTCAAAATTATTTTAAAAAAGTTGTTTTTAAACTAAAAGATGTTTAAATATCTGAAAATTTGTTAAAAAAACTAAAAAATTGTTAAAAATCTAACAATTATTTGAAATATTAAAATATAAAATCGTAAAAAAAAATGAAAATTGTCTAAAAATCTGAAAATGGATTAAAACTAAGACTTTTGAAATTTTTACAAAAAAAATACAATTATTTTTAAAAAAATCCTACAATTACGCCAAATATGTAAAATAATCTAATTTTTAGACAAAAATTTCAGATTTTTTATCCTTTTTCAGATTTTTTAAATATTTGGTGTAATTTTCAGATTTTTAAAAATAATTTATAGTTTTTTAAAAACAATATTAAGTTTTTACTCTAATTTTTATTTTATAAAAAAATCAGATATTGTTTTTGTAAAAATTTCAAAAAGTCTTTGTTTTTAATCCATTTTCCGTTTTTAGACAAATTTTCATATTTTTAAACAATTTTCGCGTTTTTTATTTTTATATTTTAATATTTCAAATAATTTTTAGCTTCTTAACAAAATTTTTAGTTTTAAAACAAATTTTTATATTTTTAAACATCTTTAAATTTAAAAAAACTTTTTCAAAATAATTTTGAGTTTTTTTATTTTAGAAATTAAAATATTTTTCAATATTTTAAATAAATTTCAGATTTTTTAAAATAATTTATAGTTTTTTTTTTACAATTTTAATATTTTCTGGTAATTTTAAAACGATTTTGATTTTTTTTACTATTTTTAGTTTTTTACAGAAATTATGAGATTTTATATATTTTAATTTTTATATTTTAAAATATTTTTTTGAATTTTTTAAAACTTTGTTACAAAAATTCAAATAATTTTAAATTTTGGTAAAATAATTTTCAGAATTTTTAGATAATTTTTTCAGAATTTTCAAATTTTTTGTTTCATTTAATTATTTTTTCTATCATTTAAGCCAACTAGGATGCCATGTAAGATATAGATATTCCTTTTACATGAAAATTAAAAATTTTGAAAATAAAAATGCCTAATCACCAATCAACAGTCAAAATTACCTGCTATAGGAGGTAAGATGACCAAATCTCAATTTTTGTTTGTAAAAAGCGAAAAGAAAAAGACGGGATCTCAAAGTGGTGTTAGTTAGAGGACCAAAATTTTTTTTTTTCCTATATACATATGAATCTTATGTAACACTTTTTATATTTGTAACACTTTAAAAAAATACTTCTAAAGTGTTACATATGAATCTTATGTAATACTTTTTGTAGCACTTCGTAGAAATACTACTTTTAGCCACCAAGTAGATTCGAACCCACGACCATTGTTACGTATGGAAGTGGCAAATTTGCCACTAAGCTAAGTTGATTCTTATTACAATTTTTGCTTTATTTTATATATACATACACACACACACATATATATATAAATATTATATGTATATATAATATATTTTATATAAAAAGATTATATTTTATAATATATGTATTAAATTATATTATACACTCGTATATATCAAATTTTATATTGTATAGTATATAGTTTGAAAATCATATTATATTATATATTAAAGGACATAACAAATTAAAAATATCAAACATATATAAAATAAATTTACCGATGATAAATATTGAATTGGTAAAAATAAAAAATTATAAGAATATAAAATTAATTTACCAACAGATAAAAAAGTTCTAACAAAAAAATTAAATAATAAAAAAATAACGAAAAATAATTTACCGACGGAAAAAAATCCTTAGTAATTATCGACAACATCAATTTTCATTAGTAATTTGTTTTTAAAAAGTAAAAAAAAAAAAAAAAAAAGGTTTAACGATGAAATTGGTCTCCGTTAGTAAAAATTAAAAATAAATAAATAATAATAATAAAATATATACATCCACATTTTCCGTCGGTATAAAGACGGAATTAATTGCCTTCGTAAAAAAAAAAAAAAATAAAACTAAAATACTTTGTAAAAAGAAAGCAAAAATTCAGTTAAAAAAACATAGTACATGATATCTATGATTTTTAGGTTTAGTGACATCAATTAATTAAATAAATCTTTGACATGATTTAATGATAGTTTTATAATTTTGTGTTACTAAAATGTAGCTTAAAAGTGTTACAATCAATAAAATATAGTGTTGTCAAGAGTGCTTCTTAAATAAAGTGATACCTATTTACGTTACAAAAGAAATAAAAAAAAAAAAAACAAAGTGATACTTAAAAAGTGTTACTTATATAAAAGTGTTACATATAAGCGTTACATATTGATAAAAGTGTTACCTATTTGCGTTACAAAAAAGAAATAACAAAAAAAAATGATACTAAAAAAGTGTTACTTATATAAAAGTGTTACATATAAGTGTTACATATTGATAAAGTGCTACAAAAGTGTTACATAAATATTGTAATGTAAAAAGTATTACAAACATGTGTTACATATGTACCTTTATGTAAAAAGTCTTCAAAATTTGTGTTCCTAACGTCATTTATGTTGTAGTATTTATTATTGAGACATCTTCGTCGTAGTGTTCCAGTCAGCGAAATAATCATTCTGATATTAAATAAAATACTCTTTTTAAAGAAAACTGAACTACCAGTAACAGATAAGCTTGCATCTAGAGTTTGTGGAGGTGATTTAAAATCAGAATAAGAATGTATTGATCTAATCAAGTATATGCTTCAGTATCTAATCAAGTATATGCTTCAAAATGAAACAAAGTTTTACCTTGCAGAATTTATCTGTCTGCAGAAATATTCTCCTTCCGTCTTTTCCTTTTTCACAGCAAATTCATCTCACAGTGTGAAACCACTCCGTGTAAGAACTGCAATTTGTTAATTGTTTTGTTAACCTCAACGAAAAAACTTAGTCTCTAATAGGAGGTAACAACATGATGATCTAGGTGATACGTATAAAATATACGTACATTTAGGCATATTTTGATACATATTCGATGCATTTGCATGTATATTTAGTGTATTTGAGTTGGTTTCCTTTGTTGGGCGTGATATCGCGTATTCTTGTAATTTTTACAGAAAATGGAGCTAAAATGGAAAGATATCAGTAGGGACGGCCTGCACAAGAATGCCGAATGCGAATAGACGATCAAATACGCGAAGAAAAAAATGAAAGACAAAGTACATGGACAGATCATGTAATATTACACGACCATGTAAATGATTTCCGTGTGATTTTACACGCCCGTGTGACTTGTTCGAGGAAGAATTTCAAAGACGAATTACACGACCAGAGCGTATATTAGTACATGATCGTGTACTTTGTTCGTGGACAAAACAGAGACTAAAACACGATAAAAGGTTGGACCGTGTAGAAATACACGGTCGTGTGGTTTGTTTGGTGGCTGAGTTTGTAACACCCGGCTAAAGAGGGCGGGAAGTGATTGCCGGTGCAAGAAGACACGGACAAGGAGCGGCTCTGGTAGGCTTCTAGGCAGAGGAGTACATGAATAAACCGATCCTACACTCGAATAAGAGGAGATTCTCGAGACCGTGTAGGTCTATGGCTATGCATTTGAGGAGACCTTAAAAGATTTGATAGGTAGTACTCATACTAACAAGATGCATCTTCTTTTATAGTGCTCATCATGTAAAAACTCCAAAGTTAAGCATGCTTGGCCTGGAGAAATTACATGATGAGTGACCCCGAGAAGCCGCTCCCGGGTGCGCGTGAGTAATTAGGACAAAGTGCTTACTGGAAAACTCGTGTTGGTTTGTGGGGACAATCGTTGATCTGGAAGGAAAAAAACAACTTCATAGATGAAAATTACACTTGGAATACACAATTCTGTTAGTCCAAGTGGCTACGAAAATCTAGAAGGGGATGGATAGATTTTCCCGATTTTTCGATTTGCACCCTCTTTTTCGAATATGAAGATGATGAAGAAGTAAAAGTGCAGAAATATAAACAACACACAATGATTTATAGAGCTTCAACCCACCTAGGGTCTAATGCTCTAGCACCCTGTATGTCCGAATGGATTTCGAAAATGAAAAAGTATATTAATATATACCAAACTATTACAACCTTTACCTTGAAGAGTACCACACTCTTCTTACCAATGCGGATTTAGGGGGACAAGGGGGCTGTTGCCCCCAAAATTTTCCAAAATTTCATTTTCCCCCTAAAATTTTCAATTTTTTTTTAGTTAAAATAGATGACTTTGCCCCCAAAAAAATTTTGATAAAAACTTCAAATAGTTGTCTTTTACAATATAAAAGCCTATTAATTATGGTTAATATATGAGTATTTTTTTCATTGTTTAAATTTATATACTCGATCCGTTTTTCACCCCCCAAAGTTAAAATCATGCGTTCGCCGCTTCTTACAACACCACCTATGAATATTACCACAATCTTCTTACAATAATGAGCACCACACTCTTCAACATCTAGAATCAACCAAGTGTGTTCTTACCACAAGAACACTAACAAGGTTGTCTCATATTGATGATTTAAACCAATTCAAGATTACAATTCAAATGAAGTATACAACTTTGAAGTGCATGTATAATCAAGATTGAAGCCTAATACTCAAGATGTGCAAGTGTAAGACTTAGGCTATTACAACAAGAATATTGATAAACAAAGCTTAGAGAAGTTTGATGATTTTATTGTTGTGTTGTATGCTTGTGTTGTTCTCTTGATCCTTCAAGCCTTCAAGTATATATAGGAGAGCTCCTTGGTTTGAATACAAGCATGACTCCTCCCGAAGAGTGAAATGTGTAAAACAAATGCCAATTATTTGAAGAAAATAGTGTTAGAAACCAATCCCACAATTTCATGAAAAGTTCTCTCTCGCAACGGATAGTTTCTCGATAAAATCTTAGGGCTGCGACCGATCGACCACTAACAAGAAAAAGATGCTCGAAATATTTAAACACGAGTTGCCTTGGAGGGTGGATCGTTCGACCCGAGGGTTGACTGTAAACAATGGGTTGGACCGATCTCTCTTGGCTTCGACCGGTTACCCTAGAAACAGAGATAAACAGAAAGAAAAAAATGAGTCCAGGCACTCGTCGCTCTCTAGGTTGACCGGTCGACCACACCGGTCTCCCTCTAGGTGGACCAATCGACCTCCCCCCATTTTCAGCAAAAAGGGTTGTTCTTTGTTTTGCACAAGTTTCGTGCGGGTTGCTCTATAGGCGCGACCGGTCTACCTAAGTACAGAGAAGTTCTCCGAATTTTGTCAAAAATAAAGTTCAAGAAATACTCCAAAAAATTTGTAAAAATCATTTAAATTGTTTTGAAGTATTTGGATAACATTTGAGGACATTGTTTTGGTATAAAACTCAATTATATGAAATCATCAAAATTACGATAAAAATATTTATCTAACAAACTCCGCCTTTTGATGATTACAAAACCAAAACAATTTTAGGAGATCGATTTTAGAAACGAAATACGTTTTTCGGTCAAAATCAACTATATATTTTAAGCATCACTTTTCATGATGAAAATCTTAATGATAGGAGCAAAAGATTTTTCAAAACATTTTATATAAGCCCCCTATCAACATGCTAAACAAAAATAAGCATAAAAGTAATCAACTAAAATCTAACAAATCGGCTTTTTGCAAATATGACTTGAAGATCAAGAGCTTAAAAGCTCCCACAAATATAAGTCAGTAGTCATAAGTTATAGACCATTATGCGGTCATTAGTCCAAAATCCATCCACAACGTATAGCTTTTCATCCGACTTATAGTTTTTTTGCGAGCTTTTTCTAGATCATTTGATCTAAACATAAGCTTATGAGCTCATTCCATTTTCTCCCCCTTTCGAATCATCAAAAAGACTATTATCACGATAAAAACATCATAAATATTGTGCGCATTGAATCAAATTATCATGCCTTTGAATGGAAAGCTTAGAATTCCAAAATGTAAGGGCAATCGACAGGAGAAAGTATATAGAAGCTCAATTGATGGATAAAACATGATCTCTATAAATATATAAGACAATGAAAATCAAGAGAGTCATGCAAAAGATGAAATTTTCATTGAGGCATTTTATCAAACACTTGACATGCGGAGGATAAAACCAAAATTGTATATAACATTGGTAAATATAAACTTGCCCAAATATTCAACACCAATCCTAATTCTACAATCATATATCATCAACATACACAATTCTCATCACAAGAATACAAGATTTATACAAATACATCAAGAAGTCGAACAATATCCGCGAGTTGATCTTGAGTCGGCACAAAACACATCTCAATTTTTTTAGAAACACAATCCCTTAGAAAATAGTGTCGAACCTCAATATGTTTAGTTCGGTTATGATGAACCGGATTTTGAGCAATGTATATAGTGAATGTATTGTCACAAAAAGTAGGAACATTTTCGAAAGAACATTTGTAATCGGCTAAAGTTTGTTTCAACCAAAGAAGTTGAGTACAACAAAAGGCCGCGGAAATGTATTCGTCTTTCGCCGTAGATAAGGATACATAATTTTGCTTCTTTGAAAACCAAGATACTAGGCAATCGCCGAAAATTGACATGATCCTAATTACTTTTGCGATCATTAATATTTTCCGCATAATCCGAATCACTATATCCTTTAAAGAAAAATTTTTATTCTTTGGATAAACCAAGCCATATGAAATAGTGCCTTTTAAATATCGAAAAATTCTTATAATGGCACTCAAATGAGATTCTTTGGGATTTCGTGAAATCGAGCACATAGGCATATGACATGAAGAATATCGGGTCTACTTGCGGTTAAATAAAGTAAACTACCAATCATACCTCGATATTTTGATTCATCAACCGACTTGGCTTTTTCATTTTGTCAAGGTTGATATTTGTTGCCATAGAAGTAGCAATGGTCCTTCTTTCTTCAATTTCGAACTTCTTTTGAAGCTCTTTGGTGTATTGAGATATATAAATACCTTATTGGCATCGCTTTATTTGAAGCCCAAAGAAGAAATTGAGTTCTCCCATCATGTTCATCTCAAATTCACCTTGCACAAGATCGGAAATTTCTTGTATAGAGACTCATTAGTAGCACCAAAAGTTATATCATCAACATAAATTTGTACTAATAAGAAATCTTGTCCTTTCTCAAAAATAAAAAGAGTAGTATCAACTTTACCTCTTGAAAAACCATTTTGCAAAAGAAAAGAGCTAAGTCTATCATACCAAGCTCGGGGTGCTTGTTTTAAACCATACAAGGCCTTTTTAAGTTTATAAACATCATTTGGCCAAGAAAAAAATTCAAACCCCCGAGGTTGTTTGACATAGACTTCTTCTTGAATAAAACCATTTAGAAAAGCGGATGTAACATCCATTTGGTAAAGTTTGAAATTTTTGAAGCAAAAGTAGGCAAGTAAAATGTGAATAGCTTTTAAGCATCTTTGGGTGCAAAAGTTTCATCATAGTCGAGATCTTCTTCTTGACAATACCCTTGAGCTACTAACCTTGCTTTATTTCGAACTATGTTGCCTTGATCATCGAGTTTGTTTCGAAATACCCATTTTGTGCCAATAATTATTTGTGATGGAGGACAATGTACCAATTCTCAAACATCATTTCTTTCAAATTAATTCAACTCATATTGCATCTTAAGAAACCAATCTTCATCTTCAATGGCTTCCTTAGCATTTTTAGGCTCTTTTTGGGATATTTTTTCGGTAAATTTCCTTCTAGTCATTTTTGTCTAGAGGATCCCCAATTATAAGATCTTTTGGATGATCTCCTTCGAATTTTAATGCCACGGGACAATCCGAATTATCACCTTTATCCTCTTGTTGAACACTAAACGTTGAAGGTTGATCATTTGATGTGGAAGGTTGATCACTTTGAGCATCATTTTGAACAATTCGTCCAACTTCATCTTCTTCATCACTATCATCACTGGGTATTCTTTCAACACCGGAGGCTTTATTGAATTTGACAAGAATAGACTCCTCGACCACCATGCAAGTTTTGTTATAAACCCGATATGCCTTACTCTTAGTCGAGTACCCCATAAATATTCTTTCATCAGCCTTAGGATCAAGTTTGTGTAATTGATCATTGGTATTCAAAATAAAACACTTACAACCAAATATTTTGAAATAACTAATATTTGGAGTTCTTCCTTTCGAAAGCTCATAAGGTGTTTTATTCAACTCGGGACGAAGATATACCCGGTTTATGACATAATAAGCGGTATTGACAGCTTCGGCCCAAAAATATTTTGGAAGTAAAAATTTATTGAGCATGGACCGACACATTTCTTGAAGAGTTCTATTTTTTTTCTCGTCAACACCATTTTGTTGTGGAGTTCTTGGAGCCGAAAAATTATGTGCATACTACTTGGTTTCACACAATATTCTAAAATCACCATCAAATTCACCTCCTCGGTCACTCCTTACAGATTTAATGGTATCTTTTTTTTTTCATTTTCTATAAGTCTACACAATTTAGCAAACTCATTAGTTGCATCACTTTTATTTGCAAGAAAAATAACCCAAGTATATCTAGAGAAGTCATCAACTATGACAAAGGTGTAATGTTTTCCACTTAGACTTTCGGTGCCAATATCTCCATACAATCAAGATGAAGTAGTTGTAGAGTCTTGGTTGTGAAAATTTCATTTTTAAGCTTGAAACTACTTTTAACTAATTTATTCTTTTGACAAGTGTCACAAAAGCCAAGGTTTTCAAAACTTAATTTGGGTAGTCCATTGACATGTTGGTTTTTGTAAATCTTTTGTAAATTTTTGTATCCAACATGTCCAAGTCGCCTATTCCATAAACTCGTTAAATCATTATTGCGACAAGACAAGAAATATTTTGACTAACCAAATCACTTGTACAAATTTTATAGAGATTGTATTTTCTACTAGCTTCACAAATAATTTTACCATTTTTAAGAATAAAACATTTTTCTTTATTAAAATCAACATCATAATTAGAATCACAAGGGTGTCTTACACTAATCAACTTGAACTTAAGCCCTTCTACTAATAAAACATTACTAAGAGAGAGAATAATTACCAATGTCTCCATTGCCAAGAATTTTGCCTTTGCCATTCCTGAACATGACCATTCCTTCTTCTTGGAGCTTGATGTTGGTAAAAAGTTCCCTTTCGGTCATGTGTCGCGGACATCCGCTGTCCACGAGTGATTTAGAATCTTCCGTGAATGTTATAGCCCCTAGTACCTACAAATAAATTATTTTTAGGTACCCTAAAATTTTGGGGGTCCATGGGGTGAGTCTTGAGACCTTTGGGCCTCCAAAAATGGCTATTGCTATTTCTAAGTTTACATGTACTAGAAAAATATCCATTTGTACCGCAATAATAGCAAGTAGTAATATTAGGACTACTAGCACGTATGAAAGTCGGAGCTTGGTCATTTTTCTTAAAAATGGTTTGAAAAGGTTTGTAACCAAGTCCTAGTGTAGATTGCTCACTTCTTTGCGCACCAAGGATTTTTGTGACCTTATCCGTACTAAAATTAAAATGTTGCGCATCCTCTCAATTTCTTTATTGAGCAATTATTTTTGAATCGGGACTATGAACTTTAGCAAGACTAATAGACTGTGCATGATCAAGTGATTCATAAGAAAAATAATTTGTCTTTCTCTAATTTTAGCTTTTTGTACTCCTTTTTCAAAGTCTTGTATTTACAAATCATGTCTCTAAACTAATTTTTCAAATCATCATAATCACATTGGAGTTCATCAATTAAAGAAAAAGATGAAGAGTTAGAGCGTACCTCATTGTTTTCATCATCTATGGTCGTGAGACAATGTTTGGTTTCTTTTTCCTCATCGGATGTGGCAAGAAGTTCATCCCAAGTTTTGACATCCGCATTTAGAGCCTTCTTTTTCGGAAAAAGTTTTTTCTTCTTTTGTTCTTCTGCCAATTTTGGGCAATCGGCTATAAAGTGGTCGGGTTTCCCGCATTTAAAACACGAGTTATTTCTAGACTTCCTTGTCTTATTATTATTAACAAACTTGGCAAATTTTCGAACAAGGGAGGTCATTTCCTCATCATCCTCATCACTAGCATAATAGGAATTATTTGAAGTAAGACCCTTAGGAGTATATTGCATACCCGATTGTGAAGTGGATGGTTGAAAGTTCTTTCTTTCCTTGACATAGAATTCATAGATGAGAAGATTTCCAATGAGTTCATCGAACTTGAGAGTCTCAAGGTTATGTGCTTCTGTTATAGCCATCACTTTTTCGGACCATGAGATGGGAAGAGCATTTAATACTTGTGTTACCTTATCTTCCTCCGAGATGACCTTTCCGAGCGCCAATAGGGGATTGACTATGTTATCTAGCCTTTCCACTATTTTCGAAATTCCTTCACCCTCAAGCATTATGAAGTTTTCAAATCTTTAACAATCATTGTTTTTCTAGCTTGTTTAAATTTCTTAGTACCTTCATAGATAGTTTCAAATTTTTCCCACACTTTACGGTTGTACTCGATGGCCGTGAGTGAGCAATGCAAAATATTCAAAGCCTTACCGTTTAGAGAGAATGACTTCTTGTCTTTTTCATCGAATTCTTTGAAGCTCTTGAGGACCGTAGTTACATCCTCCAACTTTTTTGTTGGTTGAGCTATCCCTTCAATAACCGCATTCCAAATATCAAAACCACAACCTTGTAGAAAGAATTCCATTCGATCTTTCCAAAAGGCATAGTTGTTGACGTCGAATAGTGGTGGCTTGTTGGTGGAGGCGCCGGTGGTGATGTAGCTTTCACTCGTTGCCATGGATCTCCTCTTTACTCGCAAATATTAAACAAGCTTACCAAAGAGTTTGGCTTTGATACCATTTGTTAGTCCAAGTGGCTACGAAAATCTAGAGGGAGGGAGGGGGTTGAATAGATTTTTCAAATTTTCCGATTTGCACCCTCTTTTTTCAAATATGAAGATGATGAAGAAGTAAAAGTGCAGAAATATAAACAACACACAATGATTTATAGAGCTTCAACTCACCTAGGGCCTAATGCTCTACAAATCGGTATGTCAGAATAGATTTCAAAAGAAAAAGTATATTAATAGATACCAAACAATTACAACCTTTACCTTGAAGAGTACCACACTCTTCTTACAACACCACCTAGGCAGATTACCCCAATTTTCTTACAATGAAGAGCACCACACTCTTCAACATCTAGAATCAACCAAGTGTGTTCTTACCATAAGAACACTAACAAGGATGTCTTGTTTTGGATGATTTAAACTAATTCAAGATTACAACTCAAATGAAGTATACAAATTTGAAGTGCAAGTGTAATTTAAGAATGAATCATAATACTCAAGAAGTGCAAGTGTAAGACTTAGGCTATTACAACAAGAATGTTGATAAAGAAAGCTTAGAGAAGTTTGATGATTTTGTTGTTGTGTTGTATGCTTATGTTGTTCTCTTGAGCCTTCAAGCCTTCAAGTATTTATTGGAGAGCTCCTTGATTTGAATACCAGCATAGGCTCCTCCTAGGAGAGTGAAAACTGTAAAAAAAAATGCCAATCAATTGAAGAAAATAGTTGTTAGAAATTAATCCCAGAATTTCATGAAAAGTTGTTTGTTGCAATGAATAGTTTCTGCTGATAAAACCTTAGGGCGACTAGTCAACCACTAACAAGAATAGACGTTTGAAATATTTAAACACGGGTTGCCATGTGGGTGGATTGGTCGACCAGGGGTTGGATTGGTAAACCATGGGTTGGACCGGTTCCCCTCCAAATAAAGAAAAATAACTCCAGGCAGTGGTCACCCTCTAGGTCGACCGGTCGACCACACCAATCTCCTTCTAGGTGGACCGATCGACCTCTCCATTTTCAGCAACACAAGTTGTTCTCTGTTTTGCACCACTTTCAGGTACGGGTTTTCCTATAGGGCGATCGGTCAGACCTAAATACAGAAATGTTGCCCGAATTTTATCAAAATTAAAGTTCAAGAAATACTCCAAAAATTTTGTAAAAATCATTTAAATTGTTTTGAAGTATTTGGACAACATTTGGGGATTGTTTTGGTATAAAACTCAATTATATTAAATCATCATAATTACGATAAAAATATTTATCTAACAAATTCTACATTCTTCTGATGGAGAAACACAATTCAAAGAAGAACACCACAAAATCTTTCGCATCTACGAAAGCACAAGGGTTCAAGACTTCAAGAAGGATCTATCCTCTTAGTTTAGATCTCTTGTTTGTACTTAATTGATGTCAAACTATTTAATTTAAAGTTTGTCTATGAATTTGTTGTCAAATATGTTGGGCTAATCTTTCTAATCCTATGACATATTCAAAACTGTGGATTCATGTTAATCAACTTTTTTATGCGCCTTCCGAGAGGGGGAATAAATACACATAAATTGGTTTTGATGAAACATTAATTGGAAATAATATTGAAGAAGCATGTTGAGATTATGCGCCTATGGTTGCTTTCATTTTTGTTGAAAACTTTTGGAGTTCGGTTGAGATTATGTGCCTAGATATTTTTATTTGATAAATTAGGATTAGTTTACATTATAATTTCTTGATTTTTGATCGCTTTAATAAAATTAGAATATGATATTTACTATACTCTGCGTGTATTGTATTCAATCCCTGAGAAATACGACTTTGCTCGCTGCTATCTATAAGCTATACTGTACACTTGCAGTATAGTGGAAAGATTTTCATGATCAAGTTTTTGTTAATCGTTGCCGGGGATTAAAATATTCTACATGGATATAGTAATAAGTAGTGTTCCAGTAAGGGTCGTTCCTATCATTAGTCGAATGAGTCGGTCGAATCGTCCCAAACAAATTACAAAAATTAGGGCTCAAATTTTTCGTATACCTTTTATATGTCGTACATATGTAACAAAAGTAAGTAATTTAACAAAACTTATCCTAGCGTAGTGGTTAAAGTGTGCCATCATAGGACTTTGTCTCTCTAATCACGCCGACTTCGGATCCCCTAGCCAATATTGTTTTTTTGGTATTTTGTGATTTGGATAAAAAAATTTAAAAGGTCCCCCAACAAGAATGAAGGGCACATTTTCACTTGGGCCTTGTAACCTTGTTAGCTCTAATAATTTATCGGTTTTAGTTTTCCTTAAGAGCTCAACATTATATATTCTCTATTTGAAAGGCAAAAGATTAAAAAAAAAACCCTAAAAGAATTGGAGATGGTGGGAACAAAACAGAAAATGAGCATCTTTGAAGTTGTTGTTGAAAAAACGAAAAAAAAAAAAAAAATAGTGTAACGAAATAATCATTCGATATTAAATAAAACAAACTTTTTAAAGAAAAATGAACCGCCACTAAGAGATAAGCATGCATCTAGAGTTTGTGGAGGTGATTTAATCAGAATAAGAATGTATTGATCTAATCAAGTATATGCTTCAATATCTAATCAAGTATATGCTTCAAAATGTAACAAAGTTTTACCTTGCAGAATTTATCTTTCTGCAAAATATTCTCCTTCCGTCTTTTTTTTTTTCACAGTGATCTGTCATAGTTGAGCTGGACTATCAAGGACCCAACTTATGTTCATCGTTGAACCCGCAAAGCCCAAACCAGGAGGATTTTCCAGCTTCAAAGACTCCGTCGAACTTAGAACTAGAATGTTGGATTAACAAATACATGAAAATATAGTGAAAAATATAGTATGAAAATGTAGTGAAAATAGAGTATGAAAATGTAACCTTTTTCCTATGCATATGATGCCCCTTTTATTCCTACATTATGGCTCTTCCCCTTCCATCGGAGGGCTCCACGTGTCATCCTCAGATTGGTCTTTGACTAGTCTCCTCTCAAGGCCCATCAAAGTTTCTCGCCGCGGAGTTTTCCTCCCCAAGGGGTGACTTCCACCAAGTCATCCTCTCAGCGCACTTATTTTATGGCGGGTATTTGACCCGCCCACATTAAGCCTCTAAATCCGCCTCATTAATGAGAGGGTCAGAGAATGTCTTTTGCATTAAATATCATTCCTCAGTCGAGCTGCCATCCGCCTTTATATCTCATCATTGGCTATACCTACTACCGCCTATCCTTGTTTAGGAGTTACTCCAAGATTTTATGTCACATCTAGTAATATCGGTCATTAAACATGCAGTTAGGTGGTTCCCTTGGTAGGTTTGTCTCTCCTCTCAGGCCCTCTGGAAGTGCTTTCTAATCCCCGAATCTCATTGGACTGATTGCCCTAGCCTTATTCTTTATTTAAAAGATCCGCCAACTGGAAGGTATATCCACAGAGACCTATTCATGCCCAAAGAGATCTGGATCAACTACTCCCCCTACTCTATGTGGACTAGGATGGTAGATCTGTTCACTAGAGTAGGCCTGTCGCCGGTCATAGAGTTTTGGGCAGCAATTTTAAGGTAGTTTTGACCATTTGAATTTCCCTGCCGCTTCGTATATCGTGCCCATGATGGCGTGTCCCATAAATCCAATCAACCTTATCCATTCACCTTCCAATTGTTGATCTTCCTTGAATCCTATGACTGGCGTTCCTTACTTTGTCTTCTAGCTTTAACCATTAAGATCCGACCCTTTTTTATAAGGGAACTGCCCTCATTTTCCCTTCTTTTTCCTTCCCATTTCTTAGCACTTCCTTTTTGTATTAGATTTTCCTTTTTCCTTTATACCTTCTGCTTCTCTCCTTCTCTTTTCTTTCTTCTAAGTGCTCAACTCCTTCTTTTTCTTTCACTCTATGGCTTCCTCTAGCTTCCACCCCGCATACCCTAATGTTCATACAACTTTGTCCAAAATTAGCCTAGACAACCTGCGTGTTAATGGGGGTATTCCTCATTCTTTCAATTTTCGACTCCCCGGTCCCCACGATAGGCCACATAGTCCCCCTAAAAGATATATAACCTTCTTCGTGGAGAAAATGGAAGCGGGCTTAAGGTTCCCCGTGCCTTACTTCCTATGCCGAATCTCGAATTCTTTTGGGATCCCTATACCCCAAATAGTCACCAATTTTATTCGCTTGCTATTGAGTTTCTTCATGATCCTTTCTCATTTTGGGGAGGTACCCACTACTCAGCTCTGGCGTGATTTTTATCATGATAAACCCTCCAATCCCCCTGGTTTCTTTTTTTTCACAAGTCGTGGTTTTGCCAAGTTTATAGATGGGTTCCCCAATTCTAACAAGGCCTGCAAGAAAAGGTTTTTCTTTATTTCCTCCCCAGATCCTTGGTCCTTCCCCACCAAGGGGATCACATAAATGCTTTATCGGGGCCGACCACCTAAGTTGTCCTCCTTCCGGAGGCACTAGCTCATCGTCTAAACCCCGACCCTGGGGTGTCAAATCGTGTTATCATGTCGTGTTTTCGTGTTGACACGATAACGACACGACAGATAAGGGCAAACACGAACACGACACAATAAGGATCTGCTCGACCACGACCGAACACGAAAATTTTCGTGTCGACCGACACGACACGATAGTGACACGATAAATCAAAAATAAAAAGAAAATGATTTACACGTGAATACACGATAGCAAATTACACGATATGACACGATTTTACACGAAAATACACGACATAAATATACAAAATATCAGGTTATCGTGTCTTTATCGTGTCACTAACAAAAAATGTGTCATTATCGTATCCTTATCGTGCTCGTCTTTGTGTCATTATCGTGTCGCTAACAGTAAACGTGTCATTATCGTGTCTTTATCGTGTTCGTGTCACTATCGTGTAAACACGATAAAACACGAACACGACACAAAATTTCCGTGTCCTTATCATGTCGACACGATAAGGACACGGACACGTTAAGGCTAAACACTAACCCGCTATTTTCGTGTCGTTTTAGGTCGTCTTTATCGTGTCGATCGTAAATTGCCACCCCTACCCGACCATTTTTTATCATGCCCAATCAATGGTCAATCCTGGCCTTTGCTTTATCATTTTCAACTCAATCCCCCCCGGCCGTTCCTTTGCCTAACTCCTTAAGTATATATTTGGATCTTATTTATTTCCTCATGTAGTAATAATTTTATTAATATGCTTTTGCGTCTTTCAGCAGGTCAATTGATGAAGGAACGTATTACTGCCCGTGTCCGTGCTAGAAAGGCTGCCAACCAGTGGATACATCCTGAAGGACAGGGCCCTCCTCTCTTGACAGGACCTCCTCGTGTTGAGGTCACAACTTTCTCTCGCCCCGAGCCTCTAAGTCATCACTCCCAAAGCTCTTCTCCTCCTGCAGGCCTCTTCCATCGTGGCAAGTTTCTAGCGAGCTCCACAACCGATCCTTCTCGGCCCACTCGCCGGACTCGTATTGCACCACAGAAACCATTGATGCTTCCCCCGAGAAATCTTCCCTTAAAGGTACATGATCATGAAAGAAGTGCCCTCTGAATCCAAAACCTGGTCACTCCCTATAACCTGGAGCTCCTTGAGTCATACAACTTTGAAACTCGGATGATTCGTATGGCTGATTTGGCCTTGAAGGTACGTATCTTTCACTTTAGTTAGCACTCCCCTTATTTTGCCTTTGTTGTCTTGCTGACGTTTTATTAATTATGATTTTTTTCTCTTGCTAGATGTTTCTCCACATGGGTTCCCTTGTTAAGAGTGTTAAGGGTGGCCTAACTTCCCAGGCTGAGCTTCAACTCTGGGCGCATAATGCTACCTTAGAGAAGAGTTTGCTAAACCTTCGCGGCCGGATAGATACCCTCGAAACTGAGCTTCAAGCTGCTCTTAACAAAGCCCACGCCCAAGCTAATCGCTTTGAAAAGGAGAAATTTATGGCCATTCGAGAGGCAATGGATAGACGTAAAGGCAAGGGCAAGCCGAATGGGCCTGGAGAAGGATCAGTTTCTACATTCAGATGAAGTTCAGGAGGCTATTGAGGTCTCTCTTCCTTATTCGGAACATGGGATCCAGGTCATGGCTCGCATTGCTCGGGAGAAAGGATATGAGCCTCTAGTTCCAGACACAAATGAGGTTCTCTTGGTATTAAATGGCATAACTGCTGACCTGTAGGGCCAAGTTGATGTTGTCGTCTCTCCTCCGGACTTGGCTCTGGCTTCTCAACCTATGGTTGATCTTGCTTCTCCTACCTCCCATCTCCATCCTGTCCCTGAAACTTTAAACAACGATACTAATGAAAATGTTGCTCGAGATGGAGAGGAGGTTACTAATCCTGGGGGCTCTACTGTCTCAGCTGGGGGTCCTGCTTAATTCATGTTTAACTGTTCTTTTGTCTGTATTTATGAACACTTTTATTTTTACTGCTATTCTAGAACAATCTCATGGCTCTTCGAAGCAATTTATGTTTTTAATTTTCCGTACTTTTAGCTTCATCATTCCCCCTAATCAAGTAGTTTCAGTGAACTGCTTAATTTGGTCATGACTCTACTCGACATATTTTGCGTAACTAGGGAATTTTATCTCTTTTATGGCTTTTGTTCATGTTCTTCGCTGCTTTGTTTTGCTTGGATTTACTTTTGCTAGAAATTTGTCATGATTTCCTTGTGATCATATTCCGGACCTAGCTTATTTAGAGCTTCAGCTCTCCATACCAGGGAAATTTTTAGATCATAAAAAACTTTAAGTTGAATGCTCCATTTAAAACCTAAGACCTGGCTTACTTAGAGCTTCACTCTACACACCAGAAAATAAATAAAAAATCTAAGTTGAATGCTCCATTCAAAATTTAAGACTGACTTAGATAGAGCTTTAGCTCTCCACACCATGAAATTTTTAAATCACAAACTTAAGTTGAATGCTCCATTCAAAACTTAAGGTCTGGCTTGCTTAGAGCTTCAGCTCTCCACACCAGGAAAATAAATAAAACATTTACGTTAAATGCTTCATTCAAAACTTAAGGCTTGGCTTGCTTAGAGCTTCAGCTCTCCACACCAAGAACTTTTTAAATCACAAACATTAGTTGAATGTTCCATTCAAAATTTAAGACTTGGCTTGCTTAGAGCTTCAACTCTCATCGCCAACATAAGACCTGGGGAATTCAGAGCTTCAGCTCTCCTCGCCAGGGTTTAAAGGTGAGAAACCAAAGTTGAGCATTCAGCTCAAAACATAAGACATGGGATTCATAGCTTTAGCTCTGCTCGCCGGGGTTTAATGGTGAGAAACTTAAGTTGAACGTTCAACTTGAAACTTAAGACTTGGGGATTGAGCTTGACTCTCCTCACTATGGTTTAATGGTGATGAGATTAAGTTAAACGTTCACTTGAAACTTAAGATCCGGGGATTGAGCTTCAACTCTCCTCGCCAGGGTTTAACCGTGAGATACTTAAGTTGAACGTTCACAAAATATAAGACACAGGATTGAGCTTCACCTCTCCTCACTAGGGTTTAATGGTGAGATATTTAAGTTGCACGTTCACTCAAAACTTAAGACTGGGGATTGAGCTTTAGCTCTCCTTGCCAAGTTTAATGGTGAGATACTTAAGTTGGACCTTCAACTTGAAACATAAGACTGGGGATTCGAGCTTGACTCTCCTCGCAAGGGTTTAATGGTGAGATATTTAAGTTGAACGCTCACTCAAAACATAAGACTGTGGGATTCGAGCTTGACTCTCTCCTTGCTAGTGTTTAATGGTGAGATACTTAAGCTGAATGTTCAGCTCGAAACTTAAGGCTTAGGGGATTCATAGCTTCAGCTCTCCTCGCCAGGGTTTAAAGGTGAGATAATTTGGACAAGATTAACAAAAGATGCATCTTCCTTCTGTTTTCAATAAAGTGCACAAAAAAGGAAGCGTTACAAGCTCACAAGCCTTCGTAGTCCCATTCATAAAGACATTTTTAGACAAAACTTCTTAAGATAACATATGTTCCTTGGCCTAGGTGTCTTACGACCCTCCATATCCATTCATAAACTCCGCCTCTTATCACCTTTACTACTTTATAAGTCCCTTCCTAGTTGCTCTCCAGTTTATCCCTCTACTTCAGTGCATCTGCATGTCGCAATACTAAATATCCCACATGAAAGTTCCATTTTCTAACCTCCTTATCATAGGCTGACTACATAAGTGTTCTGTTGATTTCCATCCTCAAATTAGCCCTTTGTCTTTTTTCCTCTACTTCATCCAAGGCTTCCCTCATCAGCTCATTATTTCGGGTTTCCTCGTAAGAGTGGATCCGGTACGTTTCCATTCCTATTTCAGCTGGAATTACAGCTTTTGCTCCGTACACCAGACTAAAAGGTGTCTCCCTTGTAGCTTCCTTGGGCGATGTTCGATAAGACCAAAGTACAGACTGCAGTTTGTCTACCCAACCTCCCCACTCGCTCCAACCTCGCTTTCAGACCTTTAACCAGTGTTTTATTCGTGACCTCTACCTGCCCATTAGCCTGGGGATGGGCTACTAATGTAAAATGTTGCTTAACCTTCATTTCCTCGCACCAGCTTCTGATCTTTCTCCCCTGAAAGTGTCCCCCATTATCCGAAACCAAATCTCTCCGCCAACCAAATCGGGTAACTATATTATTCCAGATGAACTCAATGATGTTCTCTTCAGCGATCTTTGCCAAGGGCTCTGCTTCTATCCACTTGCTGAAGTAGTCTATTGCCATGACCAAAAACTTTCTCTGTCTTGATGCCATTGGGAAAGGTCCCACAATGTCAATGCCCCATTTGGCAAAAGGGCATGGAAAACTCATCACTCCTAACAATTCAGCAGGTTGATGGATGAGAGGACTGTTCAAGATTTTTTACATAAGCGTCATAAAGGTCAAGTTTTAGTATTAGAAGTGGGGTTATCGTCACCACAAGGATTGATATCGAATTTTATACTAAGTAATCGTAATGAATACTCAATTCATTGGTATAATACCAACTTAACAAATACCCGCAACTTAGACTTTTGCTTGTCCTCGAGCACTTTATACTGACTCTAGAAAAACAAAAGACACGGCGAAAATAGAAATATCAACAACTAACTCGAACAGACCAACTGCAAAACTTCACAACAAGCTCATTCGTTTCAAAATTTGTTTCACTATCAATCATGAATGCGTTTTAACAATGTGATCATGAGTGTGGAATGTTCATGACAAGTCCATTTTCCTTATCCAGATAAATTCACGCAATTAAGTGTTTTCAAGATGATCCACTTTCTAAATATATATGTGCGATGCTTATCGGACTCCATAGGCTTGTCTTTCACACTAATCTCCACTGATGTAGGCTAATATATCACCTTGTAATATGGGCTTAGGGTAAGGTAGGAAAATATGGGATTATGTGGCTCAAGTAACCCAAACACACAATTATCAATTCTTTTAAATCACTTGTTAATATCCAACCTTCATTTTCTGACATTTCCATTGTTCTCACTTCATGAACCTTCAGTCCGCTGATTATATTCTCTTTTTTTTCCGAAATCCTCAAACTTAATCTTTTGCATGCTCTACACATGGGTTTTAATATTCTTACTTTTCGGGCAACTTCACACAATTAAACATATACCATGTTCATCATACCATCCTCAACCTTCAACATATTTCTATAACTTGTGTGTATGAGTGAGGGGTAATTGAGATTTTTACATGTAAGCTCTGGGTATTAGATTGGCTTCCAAAGAAACGGGTTTACAAGGCTCAATGGGGGACACTAAGGATAATATATAATCTAAAGGTAGGAATTTTTTGCTCTAGTTGTTCAAAGATAGCCTAAATCACTTCCTTAATGTTACTTCACCTAAGATTTTGCCTCGACTAGTATTCAGACAAGTTTTAGAATCCGGTGGGATCATTCAGTAAAAAACTCAACCACATAAATCATTTCCAAATAAATCAACAGAGTTAAGCACATAGATGAAATAAATGGAAAGAAAAGTAGATCATAGCTCAAACACATACTCTTTTGACCGTTCAACTCATATTCAACAATTTCACTTAGTCATGCAGTTACAGTTACACAAATGACTTGATTCGACTCTAAACTCTTTTGCATTTATTTTACTCAAGACTCGACTCAATTAATAAATATAGATTACACCCCCCCCCAAACTGATAACAACATTGTCCTCAATGGAGAGGTGAGAAAATGACTTTCCTGGTAGCTGAAGAGCTAAGGCTCCTCATCAGAGTCATGTGGTGGAAAGAAGGCGACTGGTCTTGGTGGTGGCGGTGGTGGAAATGGGTACTACGGGTACATCTGGTTGTATATATGAGTGAAGACCCTATCGCATTCATTCTCATATTCTTCCCATGAAGCTCTATGGCGTAGCTCGGCCTGAAATGCAATTGCTAGACGGCGATGTGCCCTCCTCATCTCCCATATCTGTAGATAGTACTCATGCATGGGGTCAGCCAGGAATGCAGATGGATGAGACTGAGCGTCGATCGAAGAAGAAGGACCCTCAACACGATGTGGGTCATGGCGTTGGCTACGCTCAAAGGCGGAAACAAGGTGACGCGAGTGGGGTCAACAATATATCCCTCGCCCCGAGGCTCAGGTATGCCATCAGTCCAAACTTCATATGCCGCAATGATGGCCGAATCAATTGGCCCCTTAGGGCGCTCCTATAGCTCGTTGATCCCCAAGTGATACCCTCTCGCTGGCTCAAGCCACATATCAACGCCGGCATGCACAATCCTCTAGTACTACGATGGCGAACGGCCTGGTGGATGGATGCGAGATAATCACGTCTAGATCAAACTGGATACCATGGATGATAGCATAGAGAAGAGGGGCTCTAGCTGGCGCGATATCACTAACGTGACTGGTCGGCATCAGATTATGGCATATGAAATGATGCCATGCATGACCATATCGGCTTAGTGTCGTTTGGGAGAAAACTAGAGCACCACCACTGGCTTGAGCAAGATGCCATTCGGTGTCGAGGCGACAAAGGTCCTGCACGATTATATCTGGATCTGGCTAGTTTGATATAAACTCAGTGTATGGCTGGTGGTCATCCTCCGATAATAAGTAATACTGTCGAATAGCCTCGGGGTTGTAAGAGACTCGCTCGCCGCGTAGGAAGACTCTGTGGGTTCCTCTGAGGGATCACTAGCGTTGGTGTAAAATTCTTTAAGAAGAACCGGGGCGTATGGTGGAGATTGGGCACACAACATTTTCCAATGTCTCTCACAGATCATACATTGGAGATGCCCATCTTGTGGACCCGATTGGAACCCTCGTTTGGTATTTATCTTGCGAGTCATCAATTTGCCGTAAAAGCGCTTTTGTGCCTCCTCACTAACAAAATGAGCAAAAATGTCATATTCTCGCAAGGTCGACGCCTTTTGCTTGCCTTTGCCCTTACTCCCATGCTCGCTTTATTTTTAGCTTCACCGCAGTTGAATGTGCGGTGCGGTTTATAGAATAGGGTTAGCAAGGTCGAATCCACATGGACTAATAAATTATTGTACTAAGTACTAGGATTGTAATAGCCTTATTTTTATCCAGGCGATCGAAATTGAGTGATTTGGTTTTGTAAAACTAAGACAAGAATTTAGCATAAAAAGACAAAGTAAAGATTGATTGAAAGATCAAGGAGATGAATGGATTCCAGGGCTATGGTTTTAGTTAATATCCCCTTTTGTTATCAGATTAATCACAAGCAAAGTTATCATTATTCTTCCCTATAGAACAATCACAAAAGTATTTCACCCCTCTCTCTCGAGATGCATGTAAAACGTTGATTGGGATATCTATGCCATCATTTCTACTCAAAACAATCACAAAAGTATTTCTCCATCTTGCAAATATTCATGTCAAGTCTCATAGATCTAGTATTGAAACTCATCTTCCGAATTATGAATCAATACATCAAACAAGTTAAACCAATAGCTTTTTGATAAAACAAGAATTAAAACAAAGTACTCGAATAGGGTTGGAAAACAATAACTTCAATTGCAATTAATCATCAATTAAAAAGTATCCATTAACATACTCCCAAACTCGAATCACAAGATGTTTAGCCGGACATGAGAAATAAACAATTCATAGACAAATTATTCATTTTCATGTCTAACTAATTGCGAATAAAGATACTATGGAATGCAAAGACTCGGGGCGTCGATGATCTCTCGATCTATCTTCAATCCTCAAGCGTGTTGTTGTATCCTTGATTGATCTCTCCAATTCTCCGGTGGAAAGTTGCTCTTTTCTCTCGCTTTCCGGGGCAAAAATCGGTGTGTTTTCATTTGGGGCCGCCTCATCTCTATCTATCCTCCCGTTGGGTCAAAACCTAAGTTAAAAATCGTCAAAATCGACTTTCCCGCACAGACGCATGGGCCGTGCGCCTCACGCACGAGCGTCGTGCATGGTGCCGTAGTGACTCAAAGTCTTCGGCGCCTATGGGGTCTTCATAATAGTTGTAGCCCTCTCTCATAGCTTTCCGTAGCCACTTGAATCAGCTCAATATCAATTTTGCAGAGAGAGTTATGGCCAAATACAAAACCCCGTCAATCTTTGAAAATTCCAGACGCCTTTAGACGTTCCTTGAGATAAATCCCCTCATTGTTTGATCATCCATGCTTCTTTTGACACACGACTCATTACTATAACTCTAGACTCAATATAATTGTCTTCCAATTGGGTGTAATAACTCGATTCTTGATTATTCTAGATCGCAATGCTCGTATTTGTCACAAAATCACTCCAAATATCGTTAAATTCCTACAAAACGAGCAAAGCGTAATACCTTTTCCACAAAGAGCGAATATATACCATTTCATATGAGTTATTGCATGTTTATAAACAATTATAGCCATAAATATGCCCTAAAATACATGCAAAACTCACACTAAACAAACCCCAAACTTAAATTGTTGATGACCCCATCGATGCTTTATACACAAGACAAAACACAAATGGGAGGAATGAAAAGCAACCAAGAACAACTCATCAAAATTCATGTTGTTTATCCATAGGCGTCAAGCAATAAATCAACTAAGCCTCGAACATCTAACATAGAACACATGTCAATTAAAATCATGGCAAATGTTTCGAATCACGACTCTCACTAATCAAGTGTATATTCTTCTCTCAAGTGTATAAGGGATGAGTATTCGCTCAAATCATATCAATGTTGAAGAATTACCATAAGCTTGCAAATCGTCTCACATCTCCGCCACTAGAATGTATACAATTCATAAATCAAAAAGACTTTTCTTTTTGGTTGTAATGAAGGCTCTTTGGTTAGGGTAGGAAATATGGATAAAGTGACTCAAACTCGAGCATATAGACCGTAAGCACATCTTTCATTCAATTATTCTCATGTAAACCCAATATGCTACCCCAATCACCTCTCGTTCTTATCAACTTTTCGTATTTTCTTTCTCCCCTTTTTTTCTTTCTTTTGCCTCACATCATAAATCCCACCTTACAAGTTCATTCAAAGCAAACTCATTTATAAAGTCGATTTCTTTTTCACCTATTTTTTTAACGACTTCTTCATGAGTATTCATCCTTTCTTTTCCTCCTTTTCTTTCTTCTTTTATACCTAACATCCAACATGCACACAATTATCTAAATTCTCAATATCCTCCCAACCTTATTCAATCCCCTTACTCAATGCTATACGCTCAAGTCCAGGGTAATGATATATCAAGTAAAGGCTTGAAATGTGGCTATCAAAAATCAGGCAATGTGCTCAAATTGGCTAACTAGGGAAATTCAATGTCATTAGGTAGGCAAAAGGCTTGAAAGGCTTAACAAAAATGGCCTTAAATCATTTTCATAAATCGCATACAACATGTGGCTTTGACAGAGATACCGAGCAAGTTCTAGAATTCAAATCAACATGAATGACACACACATTCAACAAACAAGACCGCATAATATGAAAGCAAAAGGCTCAAAGCTCACGTGCTTGAAATTGCGTAATTCAAAGCATAACAACCATGTTTTCAATATTCACATGATCCATATCATCTATTCTCAACACGATCAACTCCCACTCAACACCCAATTCAAAACAACACAAATTGTTTCAAAAAATGCTACCAATATCACAACAAGCATCACAATAGCGGTCAACTCACTTCCTAAAAACCTAATAAAATAACAAACGTGCTAAAGCAATAAACGTGCTAAAATCAAAAATAAGCGTCTAATGCAATGCAACCTATATGATCTAAATGCAACTATATGAATGTAAATATTTTTTCGCCACACCCTTCAATCAAAATAACTCTCTCCCCAAACTTGAAAGAAATTATATCGCATACAAGGAAAGATAGAATTTCAATAAAAAAAAGTGTGGATTGGGAATGCATACCTGAATTCTCGACCTAATAATGCTTCAATAACCGACGACGGGTCTCAAGCGTGTGCGCAGGGGCTGCCTGTGCGCCCATGCGAAGGTCCTTTCCCATTTTTTTTTTTTTTAGAAAAGCAAATAACTCCTAACTAATCGGGAAAACGAAAATTAAACAACAAACCATTGGGTCGCTTCCCAACAAGCGCTAAATTTAACATCTATAGCTTGACGCCTGTTAATCCCGCATAAATTTGTGCCTCCTTTGAATGCATATATTAGCCGCTTTGGGTCATGGTCATGTGCCAAATTTGCATTGCTTGCACCTAATATTGAATACTTTGGATTTCAAGTAAGGATTGGAGTCCTGGTGTTGGAACTTTTTGATTTGAGTTACGCGCATGTTGTCCGTCGCGCTGCACGCATAGTCTGTGCTCGTCTCATTCTCGGAATAGTTCTCTTATGGCATCTCGCACGCACGCCTTTGCCCGGCGTACACACATGGTTCGTGTGTTCCTTGTCCTATTTTTGCTCCTTTTCGATACCACACACGGGTTAAAAGTGCATAGACACACATCCATGTTTGGTTCCAAATTTTCTTGCTTTTCCAGATCTTCGGCTCCTCGTGTTTGGTACCACTCCTTAGACGAATGGCATTACATTGTTTCTTCGGGTTGACTTGTGTTGCTCAAAAACTGGCCCATTTGATGTTGTCCACCAACGATCGTGGCTAATTGCTAATCTGGGTTCCAAGATTTTCCAACCGTGTGCCCGCAGTGTTAGCCAATTGTGCGACATGTGCCTCAATTTTGTCCAAATTTAGCCTCATATTTGTTGAACTGGTTCTTTGTTTCATTCATAAATGCGGTGAGGACGTCCTCCATAGATGGATTTACCTCCTGGATAATAGTGCGTATGAGTAGGATTATTCCAAAGAATTGTAGAAATTCCATTATTGAAATAATTGGCTTCATCCATCGTGAGCGGTGTTCGTGCACTACCCGAACCAACTCAAAGAAACAAATCAAATAATGTAGGAGTGGAATTAAATAAAATGAAAAGAAAGAAAAAAATGTCTAAATTAAAAATAATTCTATTTATCTCAATATTAGTACTAAATATTTAATTAGTCCCGACAACGGTGCCAAAAACTTATTCGCCTTATTTTTAGCTTCACCGCAAGTGTACGGTGCGGTTTATAGAATAGGGTTAGCAAGGTCGAATCCACGAGGGACTAATAAATTATTGTACTAAGTAATCTTTGGGATTGTAATAGCCTTATTTTTATCCGGACAAATCGAAATTGAGTGATTTGGTTTAGTAAACTAAGACAAGAATTTAGCATAAAAAGACAAAGTAAAGATTGATTGAAAGATCAAGGAGATGAATGGATTCCAGGGCTATGGTTTCAATTAATATCCCCTTTTGTTATCAGATTAATCACAAGCAAAGTTATCATTATTCTTCCCTATAGAACAATCACACAAGTATTTTACCCCCTCTCTCGAGATGCATGTAAGACGTTGATTGGGATATCTATGCTAGCATCTCTACTCAACATGAAATATCCAACTCCCAAAAGCTTAAAAGATTATAAATCCTCACGAATTTTCACAGACTTCTCAATCTTGCAAATATTCATGTCAAGTACTCATAGATCTAGTATTGAAACTCATCTTTCGAATTATGAATCAATACATCCAACAAGTTAAACCAATAACGTTTTGATAAAACAAGAATTAAACCAAAGTACTCAAATAGGGTTGGAAACAATAACTTCAATTGCAATTAATCATCAAATAAAAGTATCTATTAACCTACTCCCAAACCCGGGAATCACAAGATGTTTAGCCAGACATGGAAAATAAACAATTCATAGACAAATTATTCATTTTCATGTCTAACTAATTGCAAATAAAGATACTATGGAATGCGAAGACTTCGGGGACATCGATGATCTCTCGATCTATCTTCAATCCTCAAGCGTGTTGTTGTAGCCTTGATCAATCTCTCCAATTCTCTCGGTGGAAAGTTGCTCTTTTCTCTCGCTTTCTAGGCAAAAATCAGTTTATTTGCGTTTGGGGCCGCCTCGTCTCTATTTATCCTCCCGTTGGATCAAAACCAAAGTTACAAATCGTCAAAATCGACTTTCCCACACAGACGCACGGGCCGTGCGCCTCACGCACGACTGGTCATGTGTGGTGCCGTAGGCGTGCTCAAAGTCTTCAGGCATGCACGGGTCTGCGTCATCCAAACATCGAGAATTTGCTTATGGGGTCTTCATAAGCGTTGTAGCCCTCTCTTAGCTTTCCGTAGATACTTGAATCACTCAATTTCAATTTTGTAGAGAGAGTTATGGCCAAAATACTAAACCACGCCAAAGGCTTTGGAAATTCCGATGCGTTTGGACGTTCCTTGAGATAAATCCCCTCGTTGTTTGATCATCCATGCTTCTTTTGACACACGACTCATTACTATGACTCTAGACTCAATATAATTTGCTTCCAATTGGGTGTAATTGCTCTACTCTTGATAATTCTAGATCGCAATGCTCGTATTTGTCGAAAAAATCATTCTAAATATCGTTAAATTCCTACAAAACGAGCAAAGCGTAATACCTTTTCCACAAAGAGCGAATATATACCATTTCATATGAGTTATTGCATGTTTATAAACAATTATAGCCATAAATATGCCCTAAAATACATGCAAAACTCATACTAAACACTCCTTATCATCTATGACAAGACCAAGGTCCGAAGGAAAAGAAAGTAGGGATTGCTTTGAATGAAAGAAGTTTGAAATAAAGGAATTGCACATAGACAATCAAAGAGGGCTCCTTTCGTCTTCTACACATCTTTTTCCTTTCCTATATCTAATAAAGAAATACGAGCTTGAATTGAAGCTTTCTTAGTTTGTAGCCTAGCAAAATAGACACCAAAGCAAAGCACGCGGAAACATGAAACTCGGTGAGGGGTGAGAAATCGACAATTAAGGTAATTACAAAATGTACCCAAGTGTAAGAAGTAGATTCATGTCGAGAAGACTAGCATAAATATGCAAGATGACACTCAACAATGTGAAAATATCATTGGGGCATTTGATCAAATACCTTGTATACATGAATTTGGGAGCAGGTTGTAAATGCAATGATAGTGCACTTCAATCCCAAAATTTCCATCTAAGAATCCCAACTCTCATCTTGCACACTTCATGCAAATATACAACACGATTAAGATGAATGGGGTGTCTCGATGATGTTATACGTCTGCGCAATCCCTTTCTCTTTAAGGGATAAGGCTAGAAACTCGGCTAGGCACTTTAACTCGAGGAGGGTGAATACTTGGGACGAGTTGACTCAGAAGTTCTTGTTTAAATTCTTTCCACCAAGTAAGACACTCGCAGCCTTAAGAGCGAGATCACGCATTCGCATGGTTTGACTCAACCACCGTATGAGGCTTGGGAGAGATTCCGTGATTTATTGAGGAGATGTCCGCAAAGACGGGTTTCCATAGGATCAAGAACTTTGCTTCTTTTATAACGGGTTGATGGGACAGACTAGATCGCTTTGTGGATGCCGCAGCAGAGGCGCTTATCGCCAAATTTCCACAAGATGCATTCAACTTTCTTGAAGAAATGGCAATGAATAGCTATCGCTGGCCCTCCGAGAGGACAAATGTAAAAATGGTAGCCGAAGTTTCTAATTCGACCCAATCAAGGCATTGATGGCTCGGATGACAACATTGACGAATTAGTTGAGTGTTCTAACTCAAGGGGCGAGGCAAACACAAAGCAATAATGGGGAGTTCCTCAAGATCCTATGGAAGAAGCAACTTTGTCAATAACCGAATTTCAACAATTACCGGAATAATCGACTCTACCCATTATCATCCGGGTGTAAGAAATCATATAAATTTTTCCTATGCGAATACAAAGAACGTGATGCAACCACCACTGGGGTTCATTAATGAATGAATGTATTTATTAATGCAGAGTCTAAGCCATCATTGGAGGACATTCTTACCTCGTTCATGAGTCGATGAGTTCATTTATGAATGAAATGAGGAACCATTGAATAAAGATGAGGCGAAGATAGACAAGATCAAGCACATGTCATGCAATTGGCTAACACACTCGGTTCACAAATGAAAAATCTAGAAACCTAGATTGGCCAATTAGCGATGATCATCGGTGGGCAGATCAAAAGGATCAATTTCTCGAGCAACAAAGGAAGTAAATCCGAAGGAATAGTGTAACACCATTCATTTGAGGAGTGGTACGAGTACGAGGGACCGAGAATCCTAGAAATAATGAAAAATCGGAACCACGCATGACCCATGCGTCGACGCACGGAAGCCCGTGCGTGGTGCCGGGCATCGAGAACAAAACATGATACGCACAACCCGTAAGGCCTCGAGCACAGCCGTCATGCGCGTAATGTCGAACAAAGGAATTTGACCCTGGAGAGGAACATACTCGTGGGCGGGGGCGACGTTGAGGTCGAGGATGGAAACAAGGGACAAAAGGATAAACAAAAAGGGGCCGAGAAGCTTAAATCTTTCTCTAACTCTCGATCTTTCATAACTTTCTACACCACTCCCTTTCCTCAACGTTTTCAAAAGAAAAGAATAGATGCCCAATTTGCTAAATTTCTCGACATCTTTAAGAAACTCGCATATTAACATACCTTTTGCGGACGCATTGGAGCAGATGCCCAACTATGCGAAGTTTTTGAAGGAAGTAATGTCCAAGAAGAAAAAGTTGGCGAGTTCAAGACAAACTAACTTGACCGAGGAGTGCAACGCAATCATTCGAGAAAATTACCATAGAAGCTCAAAGATCCGGAGTTTCACTATCCCTTGCACAATTGGTGGTGTTTTCTTTAATAAAGCACTTTGTGATCTAGAGCAAGTATTAACTTAATGCCCCCGTCCATTTTCGAAACTTGGATTGGGAGAGGTGAATTCGCCTACGGTCACCTTGCGCTATGGATAGATCACTCACATATCCTAAGGGAATCGTAGAGGATGTGCTCATAAAAGTACACAAATTTATATTCCCGTGGATTTCTTGTTGCTTGACATGGAGGAAGACCATGATTCCCCTCGATACTTGGGCGTCCATTCCTAGCCACCGCAAAAGCCTTGATAGATGTGCAAAGGAGAGCTCACATTACGAGTTAATGATGAGCAAGTGTTATTCTCAATCTATAAGGCCGTGAAAACTCATGATAAAATAGAGAGTTGTAAATCTTTATCAGCTTGTTGATTCATGTGCTAATACTTTTAACTTGAGTGATTGTGTGTGTGCTTCGATCATGTGCGGGAAGCACCGAAAAGTGAGAAAACGAAACACATGAAGAGGGATAGCGGCTGTAAGACGTGTCTCGCTTTCCGCATGATGCAAACGAGAAGAATATGGCATTTGACCGACGTGTGACATCTTCACTAGAGGCATTCAAAGGAGGCTTGAATTTATGCGAGTTAGAATGGTAAGGAGAACTGCATGAAGAGGTGACATACATCATCTCGCGGGATCCATAATCGAGAAATACAAAGGCCAAGCTATGACATTAAATTTAGCGCTTGTTGGGAGGCAACCCAAGGGTTTGTTGTATTTTTTTCATTTTGTTTTCCCTTTACTATGTTAGGATTTCCCTATTTTATTATTTACATAAAACAAATTGCATTCATATAGTTACATGTAGAGCATGTAGGTTGCATTGCGAAGAGACGCATGTTTACGCTTTTATCACGTTTATTGCTTTAGCACGTTTATTGCTTTAGTAGGTTTTTAGGGAGTGAGTAAACCGTTTTTGTGATGTGTGTTGCAACCTTGGGAGATTTTTAAACAATTTTGTGTTGTTTTGAGTTGGGTGTTGAGTGCGAATTGATCATGATGAGAATAATTGATTGAATGAAAGATGTGCTTACTCCATATGCTAAAGTTTGAGTCACTTTATCCATATTTCCCTACCCTAACCAAATAGCCTTCATTACAACCAAAAGAAAAAGTCCTTTTCGATTCATGAATTGCATACATTCTAGTGACGGAGATGTTAGACGATGTGCAAGCTTATGGTAATTCTTCAACATTGATATGATTTGAGCGAAAAACATCCCTTATACACTTGAGAGGAGGGCATACACTTGATCAAAGTGAGAGTGGTGATTCAAGCATTTTCCATGGTTTTAGTTGACATGTGTTCTATGTTAGATGTTCGAGGCTTGGTTGATTTATTGTTTGACGCTTATGGATAAACAACATGAATTTTGATGTGTTGTTCTTGATTGCTTTTCATTCCTCCCATTTGTGTTTTGTCTTGTTTATAAAGCGTTGACCGACTCACAATGCTTTAAGTTTGGGGTTTGATTAGTATGAGTTTTGCATGTAAATTGGGTTTAATTGTGGATAGAATAGGTTGATATGCATGCATTAACCGAGTAAAATGGGACATATTCTTCTAAAGTGGAAAAAATATTACGATTTGCTCGTTTTGTAGGAATTAAACGATATTTATAGCACTTTGGTGACAAATTAGAGCATTGCGGTAAAGAACCGTCAAGAACCGAGCAAATACGTAAAGTTTGGAGCTAAATTGAAAAGAGATCGGACGAACCGGCGAAATAAAGTGACACAGGGCAGCCCGTGCTCAAAGGCACGGCCCGTGCGTGTGCGAGACAAGAGGAATCAGCCTTTGCATGGACGCACGGGCTGGTTGTGCTCGGATGCACGGCCCGTCGTCAACCAACTCGGGACAAAATTTTTCGTAAGGCCCGATGCACGGGTTGGTCGTGCGTAAGGGCACGCCCATGCATTTGTGCGGAAAGTCAGCTTTGACGATTTTGAGTTATGTTTTGGCCCAACTAGAGTATAAATAGAGACGATGCGGCCCCAAACAAGGACGCAGTGATTTTTGCCCTAGAAAACAGAGAAAGAGCAACTTTCTCACGGGAGGATTCAGAGATTGATCGAGGTTGTAACCACACTCTTGTGGATTGAAGATAGATCAAGAGATAATCGACATTCCCGAGTTTTCTCATTCCATTGTATCTTTTATTTTTGATTAGTTAGATATGCATATGAACGATTTGTCTATGAATTGTTTATTTCCCATGTCCGTCTTAACACCTTGTGATTCTCGGGTTTGGGATTAGGTTAATGAATACTTTTGTTTGATGTTTAGTTGAAATTGAAGTTATTATTTCAAATCCTATTCGAGTACTGCTTTTATTTCTTGTTTTATCAAATGGCCATTGGTTTAACTTGTTTGATGTATTGATTTATAATTCGTGAGATGAGTTTCAATACTAGATCTTGAGTACTTGACATGAATATTTGCATGATTGAGAAGATTGTGAATATTTGTGAGGATTTATATTCTTTTATGCTTTTGGGAGTTGGTTATCTTATGTTGAGTAGAGATGCTAGCATAGATAATTCAATCAATGTTTTAATTGTATCTTGAGAGAGTGGGTAAAATACTTTTGTGATTATCTTATAGGAAGAATAATAATAACTTTGGTTTTCATTAATCGGATAACAAGAGGGATATTAATCAAACCATAACCCTGAGATCCATTCATCTCCTTGATCTTTCAATCAACTCTTTACTTTGTCTTTTTATGATAAAATCTTGTTTTGCTTTTACAAACAACCATCCAATTTTGATCGTCTATATAAAGATAAGACTATTTCAGTATCAATACTTAGTACAAAAATTAATTACTCTACGTGGATACGACCTTGCTACCCTATTCTATAAACTACACCGTACACTTGTGAAGCTAAAAATAAGGCGAACACTCTACATACAGTCCTAAATGCAGGAAAGTACTAAATAACACATTCTTGACAACCTCCTAAACTTAAAATATGCTTCGTCCTGAACATATGAGAAAATTATCAAAAGAAAGAGGAATGCGTAATAAGTACTTACAGAGATCACTGTGGTGGTGGAGGTGGATGGTAGTGGCCTTGTGAGATGTGCCACTGGTCCATACAGACATCATCTCATATATCTACTTGTTGCCTTTGGGTGATGGCATCGAAACTCGTAAGTACTCGTGATACTCATCGGCAGGTCGCTAACCGATATGTGTCATCTATCAATTTCCCATATCGCCTTCTACCCTTTCGAGCCTCTCACTCAAAGTAAATGGTCGGTTCCCCCTTGGCGAGAGGTTTCGAATATCCCTCATCTGCTCGTCTTGAGCAGCAGCTCCTTCTATCTCTCTAAGTAGCCAGTTACCCCTATTTCTAATGGAAGTAGCTTCGGGGTTATGAAGCTTAATTGTTGTTCTATCTGCTTGAATGAGCCAGTAATCACGTCCATCAAATTTTATCATTTTCATAGCAGTTAGAACATTCAAATCAATTAACTTTGGCCTTGCGGCCTCTGCATATCCCTCCAAATTAATGTTAAAATATTCAAGAATAGGGTAATCATCCCCCTATGCAAATTCCACCCCTCTCACTCTTTCTAATCTTATCAAATTGTTGGGCTATAGCCCAAAGATGTTTGCACAACTTCATCCCGATGCCATACACCAAATGATAAATAATTCATCAACCCTCAATTCCCTCTACTCTCATCCCTCGCAAAAATGGTTTCAAATAAGACTCGTTGAACATATCAAAATACCGGGTTTTGAATACTAGATGCCTTAGAAGTGCCCGTGTAAATTTGTTTCCCATTTAGAAATTCATGCCAATCAATTCTACCACACAAAGCTTAAAATCTTCCAATAAACCATATTTGTAATAGTAGGTTCATCGGGATATCTCGTATTAATCCATGGACGAAAGTAGAGTATCATCTATCGAGCTCGATGGGTTTTATTTGGCAAGTTGATATTTGAAGCTTCGGGCTCCTTGGGGTCAAAATTTGGTTGAGGCTCGGGTTCGGGCTCTGGAGCCGGCTCCTTCTTCTTCTCGTATTCCTCCTAGTTCCTCTTTCATCCCTAGAAGCCATGAGTTTCAAGGTTTGGAAGAGAAAAATCTGAATTTTTTTTAGTTTTGGAGATCCTCCAAATGTGAAGTAGAACTTGGAGAAGTTGGAAATTTGAAGGTAATTTGTGGTGGGTTTCTTGAGAAAGTGAAGGATTTGTGATTTTGGTTTGAGATTAGAGGTGGATTTAGAGAGATTTGGAGAGTAGTTTGAGTATTTAGGGAGAGAATTTTTGTGGGTTAGGGTTTGTGTGGGAGAAAGTGGGATTTTGGGGTTAAAAATAGGGGTTTAAGTGGTCTTCCCGATTTAAGTTACGGGCCACACGGCCGTGTGAGGGCGACGGCCCGGCCATGTGGCCTGCATGTTGTGGTCTCAGTATGCGTCTGTTTGGACCGTGTGATGCTATGTAGTTCGCCCTCTCGCATAGCCCTGGTCGTGTGCCTCACACACCCGTGTGGGATTGGTTCCGTACTTTGTTTTTAATCGGGAATTTATCGTGACGCCTCCTACACAACAACTCAAGAAAACTAAAAATTAAAAATTAAGTTAACAAATAAAAATGAAAATTGAAATTAAAATTGAAGGCGATAAAAAAATTGTACGGAAATAAGAAATAAATTGGGTTGCCTCCCATACAAATAAGTTTTACGTCTTGACCCAGGACTTCAAATTTCTAATCACTATTGCTAAACTTTGTCATTTGAAACCCTGTGAACCCTCAATGTCATCCATTGGACAAATGGCGTTGCATTGCTCCCGTGGATTCACTTCGCAGTTCTTGGGAATTTGCCTTTTGATGCTTTGGCCTCCCAAAGTAGTTCCGATCCGGGCTACTTGTGTTTCAGAAATTTCATCTTGCGTTTACGTTCGTGTTTAGGCGAGTGACCTGTTCTTCGATCCTATCTATCTTAGCTTCATCTTTGTTAAGTCTTGCCCTTGTCTCTCCGATAAATGAGGATAGCATCTCCTCCACGATGCTTTCTATCCACTTGACTCCGCTCTACCTTGATTACCCACGTTGTATCCCCGAGGTGGCTACAAAATATTTTTATTGTTAGCATAAGAGAAATTTTCATGGTTTCGCAACCCTGGATGGTAGTAGTTGGGTATCCGATTATTTCGTAATTATTGTTGAAGTTTCTTTGTTGGCCCGCAAAGTTTGTTTCCTCTTCAACAACAAAGGGATCTCTTGGAGTCACTTGATACATCGCGTCCGATTTCATATCCATCATAGATACCGCTCAGTGAGCATGGTGACATTCTCATCCTGAACTTCGCCACTCGTCGGAGAGTCGACCTCTCGGATGGCCATTGGTAATCGTTGTTCGCCATCTCCTCTAATAATTCTAGTGTCTCCTTGGATATTTCCCTAGTAGTGCACCTCCGTGATGCAACATCTATAATTGTTCTTGTGTTGTCACTTAAACCATTATTGAAGTCATCAACCCGTTGGTAGTCGGGATATCCATGTTAAGGGCACTTCCTTAACAATTCCCCGAATCTTTTCCATGCTTCATATAGTGGCTCGCATCTAATTGCCTAAACCGGCGATCTCCGATTTCAATTGCGTCTTTCTTGGGGAAAGTATTTGGCTAAAAACCGCCGACTTAGTTACGCGCCAATTTGCGGATGGTGGTGTTAAAGAACATAGCCATCCCTTAGCGTTATCGCGTAGAGAGAATGTGAAAAGGCGGCATCAAATGATATCCTCGAAATACCATTCATTTTAACAAGATCGCAAATTTCTAAGAAGTGCGGCCTATGCGGCGTTTGGATCCTCAACGACTTTATCCCCAAACTAATTTTATGACACCATCCGGATCAATATCGGTTTTAGTTCAAAATTGTTTGCATTGATTGACAGATGGGCCGCACCCCGTAAGTTTGACTTACCTCCATTTGAAGTATTAACTAATTGCCGCTTCTCGGGCCTTTCCACAATTCTCGCCCACGGGCGCTTGCCCCCGGTGGGAGCTCCTCATTGTTTCTATTTTCCAATGCGTTCGGATTAGTCTCATCCGCCATTGCTTTGGCTCTTTTCCGTAGTTGCTTAGCTGTGTTTTCGATTTCCATATCAATGGGTATTGGGTCCGGGTCGATCCGGAACACGTGATCATGCACTATCCGCACTTAACAAAAACAATGTTAGAATCGAGTAAAATAAAAATACTAAAAAATAATAATTTTGACTATTTCAAAATTTTGAAAAAATAAAAATATACTTCAATAAAGATTGAACTACTTATTATTATATCTAAGTACGATCTAATCAATCCCCTAACGAACCAAAAACTTGTTCGCCAAAAATATTTTGTTTCATACAACCGCAAGTGTGCAAAGTGTATAATAATGGCAATCAAGGTCATATTCCTATTGGAAATACTTAGGCTATAATAACATCGTATTCCAATTTTATTGAAGCTATCGAAAATCAAGTTATTTTAACTAAAAATCAAAAATAAAAGAAAAAGAAATAAAAATAAATTTTTCGAACCCCACAAGTATTTTCACCATCTATAGGAGCAACCTTAGGCACATAATCTCAACATGTTTCTTCAATATTAAATGCAAATAAAGTTTTAAAAACCAATTCATGCAATTATATGGGTTCAACTCCTAAATTAGTTTATTGTGCACATAAACAGTAGATTAATAATAATTGAGGTCTTCTGGTCCATCACAACTATTATTTACTCCCGAAAGATCTTTGAAGTGAAGTACTCCTCACAAATAGAAGTATTCTCTCCATACATTACTCTATTTATGTCTGAATTCGATTTTCGTCTTACTAGAACTCACCTCCCTGGATCATGGACTAGAGTATGACATGTAAATTATTGATCGAGATAAAGAGCAATAATGAATAAGCACTCAAATTCATAAAATAGAACGCATGAATTAATTAAAAAATAAATAATAATATTTAACATAAATCAACATTTCGATTATGCCCCTAAGATTCGAAAGATATGCGAAACATTGATTACAAACTCATAGACAAATTAGAATCAATATTAGGACATCGTTAAGCACAAACAAGAGTTCTTAGACATAGAAAGAAACCCTTTCTTGTCGGGATGGATTCTCCTTCCAAGCCCTTGAAACTCTTGTGCTCCCCAGATGCGAAAGCCTTGTGGTGTTCTTCGCGACCTAGCCTTCTTTGCTCAGAATATCTTCGATTCTTGCATTCCTGTGTTATTTGATGTGTTTTCTCTGTATGAAGTGATATATTTTCGTGCAAGCCTTGGGTCTCTTTTATGGATGCTTGGAGAGATCACTTGTAGAGTTGGAACGGGAAGCAAACACTGAAAAAACGCATCAAAACAGAGTCCCACACGGTCGGGCCGTGTGGTCCTGTCTTCATGCCTTTCTCACACGGGCGTGTGAGTCTGCACGGGCTGTTGGTGCGATGGCTCCCCTTTCCCACACGACCGTGTGACTTCACACGGTCCGGCCGTGTGGGCCTGCTCTTTCCTCTGATTTTAATCCAACTTCACACAATCGTGTGATTTTCACACCGGCACTTTCACACGGCCGTGTGACACCCCACAGTCTGGCCGTGTGAATTGTTTTTGTCCACTTTTTTTGTCATTTTGATCTTTTCTTTGCATTCTTCAATTTCATCCGGCATTCTAACTGATATTTTTTATTTTAAGCTCTATTTTCAGCAAGAAATACCGAGAATACGCATATCATGCCCTTTTAAGGAAACCAAGTAAAAACATAGTAAATATGCATGCAAATGCATCAATTATATATCATTTTAATCCCCTAAATGCACGTATATATTAAACACATCACACTCGACCAGGAGGATCGGCAATCGTGATGCTATGATTTTAGGAGGTATAATAGGAGTTGTCTTAAGAATCGAGAGAATGGACTACTCAAACGAAAGCACTTCGCATGGATCAAGTTTGCTACTTTTGATCACTTTTCTCAAAACTTGTGATCGGTATTATGAACAACCTCGGTTTCAGCAGAGAAACAAGACAACATCAACAGAATAGAATGAGTCACATGACTGATATGGAGCTTCAATTTGAACAGGATATGCATCACATGGAAAGCACTCCGCATTCTGAAATGCTAGAAGTGAAGGCAGAGAGCCGCAAATTCTTCCATCCGAGCAAAGGACATCACACTCCATAACTCATGATAAACTCGACTCCCTCCTCAAGTAAACTTTGAATCTCTCTCTTGTTTGTGGTAATGATGCCAAAAAGGGGGATATGGTAGTAAGGAGGAAGATACATCAAAGAAGACCCCGCCATGAAAATTATTCTCAAAAGTTAAATTGACTCATCTACCGGCTCTCTCCACTCTCAGCTCTCGGCTGGGTTGTCACCAAGCAAAAAGCTAACTTGGCACTCCAAAAATCTCGAGATGAAATTGAAGAGCTTGAGAGAAAGCAGCATGACAGAGATTGAAAGTCCAAGGCCCGATTCCATGGTCCGCCAAAGAGGTTTGCTCCTGGACTCAACTAAAGAATCCACTACCCCAACTAACTTAGTAAAAAGATCATTTGTGGAGTTCGAAATCAAGGATATTTTGAGGGGATGGATTTAGAAAAGACTTGGGAACCGTAATGGAAGAAAGGGCTTGAAGTTGTGAATGTTGAGAAAATTTAATTGTATGGATTTTGATGATGCATGTAAAACTTATATTAGAAAGTTGGCACCCCATTTTCTGTTGTAATTCAACTATGTAATAGATAGGTTCTACAAGATGAGTATCAAAGCAGCCAAGTTGAAGATCGCAGAAGTTGACTGAAGGATGCAATGAAGAATCAGTTGTGTAACTGAGTGTCGAAGAGAAGATTCAGTCAAGTACCAAAAGCTATGTTTGTCAGCAGACTAACAGCTGAGTCACTCCCAGATGTTTGGAGAAGACTTATAAAGGGGTATAGTAGCAAAAGGACTCGAAGAAAGCTAAAGAAGTCTGTTGGATTGAAAAGTCAAAGAATTACTCAAAGTAGAAAGGGGATAGACTGCAACCTAAAAATTGTCTTGCTGAAAGAGTGCAAGTGATAGTTGAGTTATATTTCCCAAACTCAACTGATACTAAATTAATCAAAACAAGTGTTGTAAAACCTATTTTACAAAAATGGTGTAGGACTTCCGTTGTTTAAAACCAAGTAAGCTGAATTTTTAAAGAGCTCACTTCAGTCAGCTGAGTTACTCTATCAACAGCCCAGTCGAGTCTATTGAGTGGTTAACTCTCGTGTTGAGGTTGAACTAAGTTGTCTCAAAAGGACTAAGTTGCTACTTGTGTAAAAACTATGTTGTAGATTTCAAAAATCGAAAATTCGTTAAGTCTAGTCAACCCTTTCTTCTAGACTTAACACAAACACCCCTTGGGACCAACACGCTTCTTAGTTGAATGCAAGTTCCAGTCGCGTGTCCCCTATCATAGTGGAAGTAGCAATAGTGGTTGGACCAAAGTCATGCGGGATTGTCTCCCATTTTCCGAGGAGGTTCTATGATTTCCTATCTCCGAGCGGTGGCTAGTATCTCAGTTAGTGGTGCATTTAATAGAATTGTTTCTTGCCCACTATTCCTTCTACGTGTTCGAGGCTGGCTTTCGTCGCCCTCTCTGATCTTGTGCTTGTTCTCCCACGGGGACTTCATAGCTTCATTTGCCCGGACGGGTGCTCTGGTAGGATCTGTGATTCTCTTCAGAAGGATGAGAAATCCTTTTTCTAATGGTCCCACAAAATCATTCTTCTAATTATTCCACAAAAGCCTTCATGGATTTGTGCATCATGGTAATTGTACCCTCCAGGAGCTGATTGAACCAAGCCAGGACTTGCTTGTTTAGGGTAGTTAGGAATGCTTTGTAATAAGGTAGCATCTGGCATCTCATAGAGAACTGCTTCATCATAGAATTTATCCAAATGCTCATGGGGATCTCTGGTTCCATCATACTCCGGGAGATTGGAGGTCCTGATTCCTAGGGTAGTGGCTCAGTCAGGATAGCAAAAACCAGTGGACTCTTCTTCCTCGAGGCAGTAACTTGTGAGCGGGTATGACCGGGATGTGTTGCTTGGGACTCTTCAACTAATGACAGGTCTTCATGATACTCATTGTGTCCTTCATTTTTTCTTCTTGCAGGAGAGGCGGCACCCTTTCGATGGAGAGGTAGCTGACATACCACCTTCTTAATAGCCTTTCTCTTGCGATCTCGGCCCTACGGCCATCGCCTTGAGATCCGCTTTACGTGTTTTACATTGGTCCGCATCTTCATGTGCTTTGGTTGTTTCCCGCAAATGGTGCCAAAATAATGCTACTTTTTAGGGCAGATCACTCCAATGCTAAGGTTTCTGACAAAGTTCTTCTTCCCAAGGCAGAAATTTTCAAGTCTTCTTCTCCGAGAGCTGGAAGTTCTTCGGACGGGAACTTTCTTGCACACACGCAAATGATAGAGGGTCTCGAGATTGTCCCAGTGAAGCCCCTCTGACGCTCAAGTCAGCACAATGATCGAGAGAGAATAATACAGTAATCGAATACTGAATTAAAATGCGTCAAAGTAATTATGAGCAAATGTACTTACAAATAAAGATGAGGGACCTTTTTATACCTGAGAAGTGGGTCTCATGGGCCGCGTAGGAAAAATTGGCCAATGGGCCAGTCCTGGACTTCTATGGGTCTGTTATTCCATTAATAGCCTATGGGGCAATTAATATAAAATCAATATATAAATCGAACTATATATTTAATTATTAAATGTTGTTTTTGCCCCCAACACAACTTTTACTCACATAATGGAAAACATAATTTGTCTCGATCAGAACCCAATCTTTAATAACATATGTCCTTTCCCCCCAATAAGCAACATGTTATGAATCAAAAGAAAAACTAGATTAAAATCTCTATTGAATACTCACCAGGAGTGATAGGGCGGGAGGAGCGAAAATCTGAATGCCCTGTTGCTCATTCCGATGCTTGTGGTCGTGATGGTTATAAGGCTATGTGAGCAGCGGCAACGCGTCAGAGTGGTGGTGTTGCTCTCGCCATCTATGTGGTCCACCTTTGCCGAACCCTCTGTCGAAAAAACATTGGATGGTGAGATAGGTGGGCGACCATGACTGGAATGGAAACAACAAGCACGGGAGATATTTGAATTGAGTTGAGTCAACGAGGGCTAGGTCTATACTTCTCTTGTTATTCTCTGAAGAGTTTTACTTTAAGGTGTTATTATTTATTTATTTTTAGAGATAGTGTTAATAGACAACTGTGTTGAATTGTAGTCGGAATTATTATATATTAATTTATTTTTCCATTAATACACCACGGTTGAAGAGACCGTGGTAACAGTTGTTTTCAATTAGCACATTTTTTTGGATAACATACAACATTTCAATAAACATTGATCGTTGTCTATTCGCGCATAATAACACTAATTAACAACAGTATAATAAAGATGTTGTTATGTTTTATATTGTTGATTAGTAGTTACAGGGTCGGTGTCACAATATATATCAAAAAAATAGCGTGATTGAAAAAGATAAACATAAATACAATTTGATGAACAAATCCATAATTAAATAACTTAAATATAAAAGTTAAAGAACCTACATCCTTTATGGTTTTAATATATCAAAACAAGATGAATGAATTTGTCATAATGATTGATTTAGAAATCCTTTAACCTAAATGCTTAATTTAAAACAAACTTGGTACTTATTTAAATAGTTAACATGTATTTCCTTCACCTAAAAGAGAGTAGTGATGGCAATTCGGGTCATCAGGTTGGGTTCGTGTTTGGTTTCGAGTTGATTTTGAGTTATGCTTAAAATACATCCAAAATTAATTAATACATAATATATTTACGTTTTAGATAAATTGGTAACACCGGGTCAAATTCATGTCAGTCGTGTTCGGGTTTGGGTTTCTCTCAGTAACATCAGGTCGGGTTTATGTCGGGTTATCGTGTTGTATTAGGGATTAGCACGCCTAATTGGTAGGAATCTATGCTAAGGATAAGTGGTAAATATGCAGGAATTTAGAGGTATATTTTGGTGCATAATTGATACATTTACATGGATATTAAGTTAGTTTAAGTTAATTTCTCTCATGGGCGTGATACTGCATATCTTTGTGTACTTATGTAGGAAACGAAGCTATATTTTAAGGATATCAGTAGATCGACTGGGGCCGGAATGTCAAGAGCCAAAGAACAAATGAAGACGCGAAGGAAAGAGCATGGACGATCAAACAACATGAATTACTTTCGAAAATGTCCAAACACGTCAACAGTTTTTAGCACTGGCAGCGTTTAGTATTTTATCCATAATTTTCCAACAAAATTCATATTGAGCTGATTCAAGATGCTATAGAAAGCTAAGAGAAAGGGCTACAACTTTCATGGAGACCCTAGGAGCTAATTCACATATTTGTCCATTCACACGACCATGTGAAATTCACATGACCGTGTGAAAATCACACAACCATGTGAATTGTATTCGGTGATTTACAGACAGCGAGGACTAGTCATACGATTTGCCGATGTGAAATTCACACAATCATGTGAACTGTTACTCACAGCAGATCTTATTTCCTTATTTCGCAAGGATTCCAAAGGGGATCCCGAAAGACAACTCTAAAAGGAAAAATTAGACATAGCAGCTGACAGAATTCATCTAGGAGATAACATAACACATCTAAGGAGAGAAAACAACATATCTTGGAGAGATTTTGGAGAAACCACGTGGGAGAATTAACAACGAAGAAGCACGAAGGGTTCAAGAATGTGAAGATTGATTCTTCCACATAAGGGGAATTCATCATCATAGTCTATAACTTCTATTCCATCTTTTCCTTATCGCATATTTCGTTTAATGATTTGTCTATGAATTTGCAAATGATTATGTTAGGCAAATTTCAGCTTGATTCTAGGACTTGATGTAGACTGTGGATTTGATTTATATTTGATTTGGTTTATTTCATATGAATTGGTTTTACCTATATTTTCATGGTTTCTTGTGCTTAATTTTTTGTGGATTGCCTGATCAATAATTCGCGTGTTTAATATGTTGGTTCATAATTCGGGAGATGAGTTCTAACAACGGATCATAGAAGTTACATCCTAAACAATTGTAAAGTTGGGAGACTTATGATGTTTATTGGGTTTATTACTTGATGCATTATGCTTTTGGGAGTTGATATTAATTGTTGAGTAGAGATGTTAGCAATCTAATATTGATCTACGGTTTGCTCGCCTCGGGAGAGGGAATGAACTAGGATAGGAATTGGGTCCATATATAAGGTGTAATTGGTTCTTGTGAAACACAAATCGAGTATAAATTGATGAAGCATGTCGAAATCATAGTCCTAGGATCGTCTTTCTTTGTTGGTCAAACATTGCGCATGTGTTCATAATTTATTTGTTGTTGCCATTTTACTTAGTTTTAATTGTTAGATAATTTAATCATCATCTTATTCGTACGTTTCAATAAAATTAGAACTATTATAATTGTCGTAGTTTATGTTTTAATAAATCCCTATGGAATACGACCTTGCTTGCCACTATCTATCAATTACACCGTACACTTGCAGTTTAATGAAAATATTTTTGCGATCAAATTTTTGGCGTCTTTGTCGGAAATTGAATTAATCAACATAAATACAGTGATAAATAGTTTCGATCTTAATTAGAACACTTTATTTGCTTTACCTTAGTTTTGATTTTACTTAAATTGTTGGGTATTAACTTTGTTCTTTTTTAGTGCAGATAGTTAGAAGTAATGGCAGATGAAGTGAATTGTGGACATAATGGTAACAATGAGGTCCATTCGGGAATAACTTTGAAGCGGAAAGACCATTGAGACATGCAGTTAGAGATCATTTCCAATTGGAAGTAAATCTCTAATATGGTGGAGTTTTTTGTCAACCCACTAATGCGAACAACTTTGAATTGAAGCCAACATTGATTCAAATGATATCACAAAATCAGTTTAGGAGGAGAGTAGTTGAGGATCCGAATGTGCATCTGCTACAAGTTCTGGAGATTTTTACGTTACAATTAAGCTGAATAGTGTATCAGAAGACGCTATTCGATGCCGCAATTTCCCATTATCACTATGCGATAAGGCTAAGGGATGGCTTTCTTCATTAACACCATCTGCGGTTAATCAGACATAACTGAGCCAGAAACGTTTGGCGAAGTACTTTCCACCCAAGAAGACAATGCACCAAGAGTGAAATCGATTTAAGGAGTTCTTTGAAGAGGTGTCCACAACATAGGTATCCAGTTACCAATATGTGCGATATTTTATAATGGTGTAATCGGAAACACAAGGACCATTATTGATGCTGCATCTGGAGGTGCACTGGTTGGAAAATATCTAGATGAGGCACTCAATTTTCTTGAAGAGATGGAGAATAACTGTTATCAGTGGCCAGCAGAAATATCAAATGTGAAAAGGGTTGGTGAAATATAGGGTAATGATCAGTTCGCCAAACTAGTTGAACAGATTTCAATTTTAAACATGAAATTTAGGGCAACACAATATGTTACTCCAAGAGAAATAACAGTTGTAGAGGAAGAGGCAAATTTTGCAAAGTAACTTTGATAATTTTAGGGGGAACCAAACGCTTACTCATTATCATCAGAAACCATGAGAATTTTTCATAAGCTAATAACAAAAATGTTTTGCATCCACCATAGGGTTTTAATGAAGAAAATATGGGTCAAAGAAAAATTGAAGAAAAAAAGCCATCATTGGAGGATATGCTCGCCTCATTTATTGGAGAAATGAGAGCAAGACTTAACAAAGACGAGACAAAGATAGATAGGATTGACGAACAAGTTGCTTAGTTGAATATGAATGTAAACACTCAGTTGAAATCTTTGGAGATAAAAGTGGCTGAAATAGCAACAACAATGGGAAGCCAATATCAAATAGGCAAAATTCCAAGCGATAACGAAATAAACCCAAGAGAGCAATGTAATGTCATTCATCTGAGGAGTTGTGCAGAATATGAGAGACTGAAGATATCGGCTGAGACAGTGCGGAAAAAAAGAGATGAGCAACCTAAAATCACTTTTGTTCATGAAGGGCCGATGAACAAAGTTCCGATAACATTCCCACATACTTCAAACGAGGAAGTTGGATAAACAATTTGCAAAATATCTTAAAATTTTCAAGAAAACTCATATCAATATTCCTTTTGCGGATGCATTAGAGCAGATGCCAAATTATGTGAAATTTTTGAAGGAGGTGATGGCTAAGAAAAGAAAGTTGAAGGAGTACGAAATGGTAAACTTGACAGAGGAATGTAGTGCTATTATTCAAAGGTAGCTACCTCAAAAGCTTAAACATCCTGGGAGTTTTTCTATCCCTTGTGAAATGGGAGGTTTTTGCTTTAATAAAGTGTTGTGTGATATAGGAGCAAGTATTAAACTTATGCATTTTTCAATTTTCAGAAAACTTGGATTAGGTGAAGTGAAGCCCTTATCTATTGTACTACAGTTGGCGGATTGATCTATGACTTATCTAGATGGAATAATCGAAAACGTGTTAATCAAAGTTTGATTTTATTCCTAGTGGACTTCATTGTGATAAGTTCATATTCCTAGTGTAATTTATTGTGATAAACATGGAGGAGGATAAGGATGTACCGTTTGATTTTGGGACGACCATTCTTAGGTACGAGAAGAGCACTGGTTGATGTCCAGAAAGAGGAATTGACATTGAGAGTGAATGATGAGAATATCTTATTTTCAATCTACAAAACAAGTCCTTTCCAAGAAGATATCGAACAATGCAACATGATTGAGGTGAAAACATCAAATTCAGCGGAAGAACAGATACCAAAGAAAGGAGTCCGGACAGACGCACACAGTCGTGTGCCTTCACATGGGTGTGTGTATTCACACAACCATGCGAACTGACTCGGACATGAATAATACACATGTGCATGGTCGTGCAAACTTTTTCCTAACATACGGATTTGATGGATGAACTCTCTACTTCATCGGAACGTGAACCTCTTTCGGACCACCTTCGTTATGCATTCTTGGGCACATGCGAGACCCATCCTGTGGTGGAGGAACTTCATCTTCCCATTGAAGGAGCGAAATTACATGAACACTTTAAAGATTTTCAAGTGAAAGTATTAGAACTGATGAAAATAATGGAGCAATGGTAAAGTGGTCAAGGCCACTATCTTCCACCACCTCCACCACAATAGGTGAAGTAAGTACTTATCTCATTTTCCTCTCTTTTAATAACTTTCTTGTGTTTTTCGGGACGTAAAATGATTTAAGTTTGGGGGAGGGGGGTTGTCAAAAATGTGCGATAGTGTATTATTGCATAGTTGGATATCATATAGGTTGCATGTAGATTCATATAAATTTGCAAAAAAATATTATGTTTAGTAGGTACGTCCCTCGCTTTAGCATGTTTATTTCTTTTGTGTGAATTTGATAAGTCATGGAAAAAGAATGGAGTGTCTTTATTGTGTTTTAACTGCTAATATTTGATTTTATGATGAGACGTACTTGTTGAGCAGGTATTGAAATTCGACAAAAGACTTATTTTACTTATGTGGTATTGATTAAGAACATTGCGTGTTTGAGCATGTTGCGAAAAGTAAACCTGTAAGCTTTTGTGCCTATTACTGCTTTTATCATATGTAGTCTTATTTTTGCTGAATGTGTCCTTCATGTTGTTTGAACTCTAGAACTTGCATTGGTAACTTTATCGAAATCACATGTGTGTGCAATTTTTGAAGATTATTTAATGTTATTTTTGTTTATGTCTTTTAGCCTAAAAGCCTGCCTATGAACATATGATTCCCTAGTTAGCCAATTTAAGTCTTAGTCTTGATTTATTGTTATCCACATTTTGAGCCTTAACTTGACATATCTTTGTCCCAAAATTTGAGCTAATAAAGATGAAAGTATGGAGGAAATGTGTGGTTTATTTTTAAAAAGACGATTGGTTAGAGAGATGAGAGGTGAATAAGTGAAGAAGGGTAGCTCAAAAAAAGACTGAAAAAATCGAGCCTGAAAAAAATATATGTATAATCGACAAAATCGTGCTTATGGCAAAAGAGAAAAGATAATTGCAAAAGAATGAAAAAGAAAAAAAGGGGTGAAGTATGAAGTATGGAGTGAAAGTGAAGCAACAAGTTAATGCTTCTTAGATGAATTGGATTGGTGATTTGAAATTGTTAGTGCTTATAAGTCTATTTGCTCAAGTTGAGTCACTTAATTCATATTTTTCCTTCCTAACCAAAAAGCCTAAATTACAACAAAATAAGAAAGTCCTTTTTTATTCTTAAATTGTGCACACCTGATTGGTAGAGATCTGAGACGATTTGCAATTTTATTGTAGTTTTGCGGCATTGAATTGATTTGAGAGTAAACATGTCCTTATTTACTTTGAAGGTGTGAGTGATACACTTATTCGGCGAGTTACGATGTCAACTACCCGAACGACTATTGATTATGTCTAATTTGCTATTGAGAACTTTGTGGAGAATAATTTACATGTTGGCTAAGTAATGGATCTAAATGAGGTTTTGTATTCGTGGTGTTCTCGTGTTGTGTAATCTACCCAATTGCTTCTGATTATTTTTCTTATTTTGCTCGAAGAAAAGAAACCATTTTAAGTTTTGAAGAATTTGATATGTGGTAAATATGCATGCATTTAGAGGTATATTTTGGTGCATAATGATACATTTGCATGAATATTAATTGTGCTTAGGTTAGTTTCTCTTGTGGCGTGATACTGTGTATCTTTGTGTACTTTTGTAGGAAACAAAGCTATATTTGAAGGATATTGTTGTGAAATTATTTTGTAGATTTTTATGAATGCCATGCAAAACTTAGAATAGAAAGTTGGCACCCCATTTTTGTTGTAAATTGCATTGTAATAGATAGGGCTGGTCGAGCCGAGTTAAGTCGCTATACCCAACATGCAAGAAGATAACTGGAGACTAGAAGGAAGACTCTGTTGTGAGGCAAATTGAGTATGGCAAAGAAGAGAAGATAGGAACTCGATCAAGGTGCAAATGAGATGCAGCTAAGTGAAGTATCGATCAAGTCAACTCAAGATAGCCAAGTCTCAAGTTGAAGTGACAAGAGTCATCCAATGATTTGGAAGTCGACTCAAGTCGCCTGGGAAGTCAAGGAAATGCGTCAAGTTGAGATAATCGAAAGAGATCCGTTGCACAGAAAATCAAGAGAATTACTTAAACAAGTAATACTCCCATCTTGTCTTTCTTGAAGTGCTCGATTCGAGAAGCGTGCAAAAGGAATAAACCAATGGGAAGCACTCGCACTGTGTCGGAACACCGAAAAGTCAAGAATCATTCATACGAGGAAATGGCAATTCCAAGGATCGCAACAAGACAAGCCAACGACCACAAGTGACTTTCAAAAATAAGCTTATCTCTTCAACGGGCGATTTTTGAAAGATCACTATAAAAGGCCGAGGAATCACTCGATAAAAGGTTACGTGAACCAAAAACATTCAAGCAAACATTTGAAATGTAACAAAAAATATTCTCAAGTCATTCAAGATTAATCCTCAAGCCTATATTACGAAGGAAATCAATCCAACACTCACCGTGAAGGAAAGACAACTTCTATCGGTTGAAGAAGAACCATTTGAAGAATCAAGGGGTCTACATTCCACGGAGGATTATAGGAAGGTTCAAGGTCGAACCGGTCTCAAGTTTTTGGAGGGCTTCGTAATCAAATCCAAGAAGCTTGAGCAAGTGGGTCAGAGTAGCAAGCAAATGCCCTATGAAGAAGCTCGAGTCGTTTAGAAGCCAACTCGTGTGACCAAGGCATCTCCGATCGAGTCCCAAAGGATCAAGTCACCGTGTGATCAAGACTTGTATCTGGGACCGTTAACCACTCGTATATTGATCAATACTTAGTGGATTCCTCCAGGAGTTGGAGAAGAGAGGAGTAGAAGAATTACCCCATCTTCGAACCTCTATAAAAACTTATTGTGTCATTTACATTTCAAAGACTTTAATTTCTCGCATCTTATTTTTATATCTCATTTGATAAATTTGCTATCCAATTGATAATCAATCGAGTATTAAAACAAACTTAACCAAATTCAAGGGTGTTAAGTCTTCCATGAAAACAAATCACAATCGAGTTAAGTCTTTAGTCAAAAAATTTGAGTTATTCTATCAACAGTTCAATCGAGTATGTTGAGTGACTAACTCTATTTGATTAACTAACTTAGATGTCCATCAAGGACACAAACTGTGAAGTATTAACTCGAACATTTGAAAGGACTAATTTGAAAAGTTGGTAAGGTTTATTCAACCCCCCCTTCTAAACCTTACACTCACACCCCTTGGGACCTACAAGTGGTATCAGAGCGGTTGGTTCATTGAACCTTCCGCACTGGTTACTGAACTAGATCTCCAAATTTTTCAAAGCTTGTTTTAGTACTCAATCTTTCAAAACTCTTTTACTCAGCAAAGTTATTATCATGGAAGCAAATTTGACACGCATCCCTATGTTCACAATTGAAGAATTTGATGATTGGAAAATTCGTATGCAGGCTCATCTATCAGCATTACACGATGAGATGTGGATAGTGATAGAGGATGGGCCTCTGCAAATTTTAAAAGTGAACACAAACAAGGAGAGCTGCGCACTTGAAGGTGAAGAGGATGTTGGTCCCGGCATCACCATGGTTGAAAAACCAAGAGCCGGATGGACAAATGATGACAGGAAAAGATATAACTTGGACAATGTGGCCAAGGACATTCTTTACAAAACCTTGGACAAAGCTATGTTCAACAAAGTCAAATCATGCAAAACGGCTAAAGCAATCTGGACAAGCTAACATTAATTTGTGAAGGCTCGAGCAAATCAAGGAAAATAAACTATCGGTTCTTTGTCTAAATTTGAGAATTTTAAAATGCTCGCAGGAGAGACATTGGATCAACGGATGCTCGGTTCATAGAAATCACCAACGAGCTATCTCGCACTTGGAAAAGAATATACACGAAAGAAATGTGTATGAAGATTCTAAGAAGTCTCCCCTGAATGGGAAATGAAGGTCATGGCACTTTGAGACATTCCATGGACCTATCTAAAACATCAAACCATGAGCTATTCTCGGATCTCAAAGCCTACGAATTTAAGTTGAGAAGAAAAGACCGGGAGGAGACAGTTGTGCCCAAAACAAATTGCCTAATTGTTAAGGATGGCAAGAGAGCCGAGGTCAAAGAAGTTATTGACCAAGAGGAAATAGCCCCGATGGTTAAAAGGTTTAATAAGTTCTTCAATAAGAACTACAAAAGAGGCAAAGGTGAATCCTCCGAAGACACTCACTCCCCTCCAAGTCTAGGGAAGATAGGCCAACCAAGAGAGTAGAGCATCAAAAAGTTGAATATCAAAGAGCGATAATCCAAGAATGGAAAGAGTCGATCAAAAGGCCGAGAATCTATCTTTGAACTGACAGCAACCAGTCACTATACCATTGATTGCCCATATCCTGTAGTCAACAAATATATGAATGAAGAGGAAAGAAAGGTCTTGAGAGAAAAGACAAGAAAAGAAAAAGGCAATGTTGGCCGCGAGAGATCACCGAGACAAACCAAGTCAAAAGACACAACCGATTCGCAGAGTAGTGAGTGAAGTGACTACTCAAGTGACTCGAAGAAGAAGTTTTGATTTGTTTAATGGCCAAGAACAAGACCAACCCGACCAAGAAGATGAGGTACACTCTAACTCATCACACTCGGTTCTAGTGATAGTGATCGTGACACACACACTTCATCACCCACTGATCTTTATGATTCATTAGGCAAAATGATGAAAGACTTTGAACACATTAAAACCTCACACACACTACTAAATGAGAAAAACAAATTTACTCAAGAGCCAAAATTCACAAACACTAAGGAGCCGAGTACTCTAAGTCACATAGCCGATGAGAATAAAAGTCTAAAGGCTGAAAATGCTAAGCTAATAGCAGAGATAACTCGCTATAGAAAAGAGGAGAATGACTTCAAAAATGTGATTGCCTCATTCACTAAGGCATCTAAATCCTTGGATGACCTTATTATGAGTCAAAGAGAATGTGGAGACAAGACAGACTTAGGATTTAATTCCTCTCGTGCTATGTGAAGCTCCAAAAGTGATTTTGGAAAAAGGATCTTCAAGTAATGAAGTATCTCAAAAATTCAAAACTTCAAATGGTGCACACACATTTATTCCAAAACACAATCACAAGCAAACGGCCTTGGTTATAAAGGAAAAGGAAAATAGCCGATTGAGTGTCTTGAGAGAACAAATGAGAAGAAATCCACCGAGTTCCTCAAAAACTCCAAATAGGAAATTCTCTCAGAAAGAAGAAACAGAGCTACCAAAAGCCCCAGAAGTTCCATAAAAGAAACGCATATGATGGGAATGGTAGAAAGTACCCAAGCCAAGCCGATTGGAATAATGTAAACTATCGGAAAGACCTATGGAATATAAGCCCAAATGGCAAAAGCCTAGAACTCAAGAAAGGCCATTCCAAAGGCACAAGAGCTATCATCGACACATATGCACCTAGGCACTACACTCGGAGATATCACAACTACCCAAATACAAAGAATTGCTAAAACACATACACAGGCATACGACAAAAGAGACAACTGTATGAACCTAAAACCCCAAGCAATTTGCCAAAATTAATTATGATTATGGCAATGATAGATGGCAACCCGTTAGAGTCAAATCATTTGGCTATAGGTTGGTTGGATCATCTTACAATACTAACCCCTCGGACCCGACAAGTATGGGTACCTAAAACTTAATTTCCTTGATTGTAGGTTCAAGGAACAGCTGAGTGCCAAGGAACCTGGTACATGGATAGTGGCTGTTCCAGGCACATGACAGGAAACAAGAAAAATCTATCAAAATTCAAGGAAGTCAGAGGTGCAAAAGTCATATTTGGAGGAAATGAAGCTCGGGGAAAAATAAAAGGCATTGGATCCATCAAGAAAAATGGATTAGAAATCTCAGATGTTGCATATGTTGAAGGACTCAACTTCAACTTGCTAAGCATCAGCCAACTTTGTGACAAGGGTTATAATGTTGGATTCAACATGGGTATATGCCAAATCAAGGACACTGAATCCAATGAAGTTGTGCTGCAAGGATGCAGACAAAAGAACATGTATGTGGTAGATTGGTCAACTGCAACACCAAGTACTTGTCTGCTAGCAAAGAGCACAGCCAAATCTAGTTGGCTGTGGCACAAGAAGCTGAGTCACCTAAATTTCAAAACAATCAACAAGCTTGCCAGGAGCAATCTTGTAGAAGGACTTCCGGACTCGATGTACAAAAAGGAGAGTGTATGTGATGCATGTCATATGGGAAAGCAAATCAAATCATCATTCAAAGAGAAGACATGTCCATCTTCAACTAGAATAATGCACCGCTACATATGGATCTATTTGGTCCATTGAACCAGCTAGCATAAGTGGGAAGAAATACACCTTGGTGGTAGTAGATGACTACTCAAGATATTCATGTGTAAGAAGAAAGAAACTCTGCGAAAACTACCACAAATGTGATGAAAAGAATCCAAAATGAGAAAAGTCAAACCATTATCAAAATAAGATCCTGACAGGAACCGAGTTTGTAAATGGTATAATCACTAATCTTGTATTGAAAATGGTATTGGTCATGAATTATCTGCGAAAGGACTCCACAACAAAATGGAGTTGCGAAAGAATGAACATAACTCTTAAAGAAGCGACAAGGACCATGTTAGGCTGACGGGGCTACCTAAAAGATTTTGGGTCAAGCAATAAACACAAGATGCTATACTCAAAATAGATGCATGATAAACAGACAAATGACAAAGACTCCTATGAGATCGGGGGGGAGAAAGCCAAATGTTGCATATTTTAGAATATTTGGATGCAAATGCTTCATCCATAACAATGGCAAAGATAATTTAAAGGCTTTTGATGCTAAAGTCGATGAAGGTATCTTCTTGGGATACTCAAATTTGAAAGCAAAGCCTCAGAGTACTCAACAAGAGGACTATGGTTACGAAGAATCCATCCATGTGGTGTTCGATGAGCCCAATGTAAATGGAGAAGACATTGAAGAGTCACCGATTAGCTTTGAATCAACCAACCATGTAGAAGAGTCCCTATGTTGAAGTCAAGCCGGAATTATAAACCCGTAAGAAGAAGATGAGATAGCCGAGTCTCAAAAACACCGGAAAATCTGCAATAAGTGATGATGAAAGAGTGATCAAAACAACACAACAGTGCAAGACGATCGAATCCTAACTTACTCCAACCCGATGTAAGATGGCTGAGACCATCCACCGAACTAGTCATTGGAGATGTAAGAGAAGGTGTCAAAACTAGATCCGAACTCAACAAGAAGCAATGTTCACATGCTTCATCTCACAAATAGAACCAAAAGATGTGTCTCAAGCATTGGATGACACACATTGGATTCAAGCTATGCAAGAAGAGTCAATCAGTTTGAAAGAAACAAAGTGTGGGAATTGGTTCAAAGACCTACCCATCAAAATGTTATTGGCACTAAATGGGTGTTCGAAACAAGATGAATGAGGAAGGTTCTGTGGTAAGAAACAAAGCAAGATTGGTAGCCAAAGGATATTGCTAAGAATAAGGGATAGATTTTGATGAAACATTTGCTCCTGTGGCAAGATTGGAAGCCATAAGGATGTTTCTTGCCTATGCACAAAGAACTTTATTGTATATCAAATGGATGTAAAGAGTGCATTTCTTAATAGTTTATTGGAAGAAGAAGTGTATGTCGAACAACCTCCGAGGATTTGAGCAGACTCTTGGAGATAAAGTATACAAACTCAAGAAAGCTCTATATGGATTGAAACAGGCACCCGAGCATGGTATGATACATTGTCACAATTCTTGATCGAGAACGGATTCACAAAAGGCAAAGTGGACATAACACTCTTGAGAATTCAAGATAGGAAGAGTATACTTTGCTTGTTCAAATATATGTGGATGACATCATCTTTGGATCCACCAACAAAGAGAGGCAGTGATAAATTTTCAAATCTCATGCAAAGCAAATTCGAAATGAGCATGATGGGAGAGCCGACATTCTTCCTTGGACTTCAAGTGAAACAACTCAAGGATGGAACCTTCATAAGTCGACAAAATACACGTAGATTTAATGAAGAAATTTGGTATGGAAGAGAAGTCTTCTCAGTGAAAATACCAATGAATACATCACCAAAATGGATATGGATGCGGATGGCAAGCACAGATCAAACAAGATACTGAGCACTTATTGGATCATTGCTCTATCTCACAAAGAAGCGGGCCGGACATCACCTTTGTTGTAGGTGTATGTGCAAGATTTCAATCGCTCCAAAAGAAAGCCACATGATTTGCCAAGAGAAATTTTGAGATATTTGAAAGGAAGCCAAGAGGTTGGCTTATGGTATCCAAAGTAAGGTGGATTCAAGCTAATTGGTTATTCGAGACTACGACTATCTTTGGATGTAGAGTTGACGAGAAAGCTCCTTAGGCACATGTCAAATGCTTGGAAATAGGTTGATTTCCTGGTTTAGCAAGAAGCAAAATTCAATAGCCACCTCCACAAATGAAGCGTAACACATAGTGCGGGCAAATTGTTGTGCCCAAGTCTTATGGATGAGACAAAGAATGAGAGACTATGAGGTTGAGGAAAAGAAATTCCAATTATGTGTGATAATACAAGTGCAATTGCAATCACTCAAAATCTGTGTTGCATTCAAGAACAAAGCACATTGATGTCGATATCACTTCATAAGAGATCATGTTGAAAAGAAGGACATCACCTTGAATATATTTCAACCGATAAACAGTTAGGTCGACATTTTCACAAAACCATTATGTGAGTCAAGATTTGAAGAACTCAAGCATGAACTAGGGTTAATTGAGCTGAGTTGACACTCAAAGACTCAAAGAAAAAGGATGAAACATGAAAAGAGGAAAAAGAGTCAACTCGTAATTCAAAGTGAATCGACCATATTGGAAAGTCACCAGATCGAGTTAGGCGACAAGTCACTATGAGAGGAGTGAGAAGAAGGATTGAATCGGCTAAGGAGTAAGTCGAGTTATTTATGAGCAAAGTGACAAAAACGCGGTCGTTTTTACCGAGCGAGAATGTTTTTAAGAATGACGTCAAAGATAATTATGACGTGTCAGCAAAAAGCTGCACACACCAAGCTTATGATTGGATATAAATGTTGCCGCATTAAATGCGAGACATTAAATGTAAATCGGCGTGCAAGATCTAAGCCGTTGATTTTGATCAAATTTCAAGAACCTCCCGCACGTCCTTTCATAAATCATACTTAAACCATTTCGTCCGTTTCTCACTCACTTTACCCAAAACTGTTCATCTCTCTCTAGAAAGAAAAAGCAAAAATTTTCTTTCAAAACCCTATCAATCCTCGATTCAGTTTTCAAGTTTCGTTCAATAAAACATCTCGAAATGGCATCTACTCATGATTTTGTCAAGCTAGGAAAGCAAATCCACACCGGGTCTCTGTGGACTTCGATGGTATGGTTAAACAAGGTCCGACGACACCCTCGTAAAGAAGATTGCCGATAAGCTGGAAAAATCTAGATTAAAACCATTTTTGACGATGGAGTTCCCTATGACCTACGTAGAAGAGGTCGCATGCGATTCTATGTGAACGCCGAGGTTCACGATGAGGGCATCAAGTCCTCTGTTCATGGAAAGCGTTCACCATTACGCCAAGATCCGCGAACACCGCTTATTGCCGGTGGAAGGAGTGCCGAAATTTAGGAAGTCGATGTCGACCTAGTCTCTTTGCTTGGAAGGAAGTAGCCAAGTCCAATCTGTGCTACAAAAGTATTCTATCTGACTAATAAGAAGAGGCTGAAAGAGGACTACCACAAATTATCGGACATTGTTGCCAAATGCATAGACATTAAATTTGGCGGCTTTTGACCGATTGTCCAAAGCAAAATTGATCGTGATGGTTGCGATCATTGAAGAGAAGAAAGTGAATTGGGCTAAGTTTGTATACGGCAGACTCGCGAGAATATTGGGAACAAATCCTTCAAGGAGGATGGTACGTTTGGAGGTTCCTCGGGATACGGCCTGTGATTGGCGGATGATGGAAGTAAATGGAGTCCCTCTTCGACATGGAAAGGCGTTCCATGTGAACAAGAGAATGTTTCGATCAAACCTCTGCGGCGCACGAAAGAGAGCCTACGCTAAGAGAGCCGATACGAGTGAGGGGGAATCACCGACCACGATGATACAGATTGTCTCCCCCTCAAAAGAAGGTTGCTCCTGCACCGCCAAGAAGATTGATGCCCCCGCAAAGAAAAAAAAGAAATTTGCTCCCCCCCTGCAGCAGAAGTCACCCGCCCCGTAGCCGTGTCTCCTACCCCTGCAGCCCTTGCAGAAGGAATCTCAAATACCTTCTCCTATCGTCAAGAAAAGGAGAACGATAAGCCACGACGACCAGCTCCTCGAAGAAGAAGACAGCGGCACCGCCCCCATCGCCCAGACTCGAAGAAACCTTATCCGGACCGTCCCCTCTGGTACAAACAAAAAGAAGAAGAAGAATCTTCAAGCGTTAGAGCTTGAGAAACCGGGCCGAGTCGACCACTCGGCTAAAATGATATCTCGGAGATCACTGGAAGTAGAGTCTCCGAAATTGTTGATGAAACACCAAGTCTGTGATGGCAATCGTGAGAGGCAAAATCAAGACACATTGTAGTTCAAACAATTGAGACACAAGAGGTAGCCGCTGAGAAAGCAAACCCGCCGCTGTTGACAGGGTTATATCTCCTCCCGCAACAAACGCGGTGACGGTATGGAGCACCAAAGCTTGCTACCTTCTATCCATGAGAACGAGGGACAAAGCAAAGGAGAAGATGATAGAGATGATGACGATGTGATGATCCTATCCCCACCTTATCCGGACATCCAAAATCGTCTGCGAGAGTGGAGGAAGTGGAAGTTGAGTCGATCCAGGAACATTCCAAAGACCTGAGTTTATCGAAGAAGAAGAAAAGCGTTGAACTTTCTTGGGGTGACCACTGTGGTCCAAGCCTTTGGATGAAGAAAATCGCATGAGATATCTTGCAGATCTTCAAGGACAAGGAGAAGGAGAGACAGGGAGGAAGGCGAGGCTCGTGAAAAGGCGATCTTTGTCCTTTTCGAACCATCAACATACACATCCTCATCTCGACATTTTCTCCGAGAGTGAAGATGATGACTGACCTGCTTCACGCTCTGAAGAATTAGAGATGCAAAGAAGCCATGCGGGAATCGAGCCCTACATGAGCAAAGGATGTTGGAGGGACCAGGAGAGTGGTGCGAAAGATATTGCCATCGTTTGTCGCCGCCACCACTTCCCACTCATTCGGAGGAAGGTGTTAAGGGAACCGCGATGAAACCGGATAATGGGGACCCCACGAGCCAACCCCTAATGAAGGTGTCTCACCACCGCCCCAACGGGTGAATACTCAATGGGAACAAATGAGTCCGGAGACGAGTGACCCTATTCAAGTCACTCACCGGGTGTGCCGGTGGGGAAACTCCTCCACCGCAAAGCAAGGTCGGAGGATGCTTTGCGGTGACTCCACAATGAATCTCGGAGGTGAAGTGGAGAAGGAACAACCACGCGAGAATACACAAAGAAAGTTGTCATCAACGAGGCTCGAGGCGATTCTGGCATCGTCTCACCGAGGTGCCAACGGCTCTGCAGGCCAATGACGCTAACGATGCGATCGAGGCACGAGGAAGGAACCGCCCGGGAGTTAACACTGGCGATGAAAGTGCAATCCATAGAGTTGAGACTCCAATGGATGCCACCATAGAAGACCCCAAGACACCGACACTGTCGAAAGGGATGTCCAAGGCCTCGCTGCGATTGAGTCTACAGGAGGTAATGAAGGCCAACGGAGGTTGAGACTTCCCGGGTAAAGAAACTGAAGCACGAACATCCCTCCCGCTATCATTGATCCATCGAGAAAAGGAGATAAGTGCTCTTCACGATTCCCGGATAATCCCGATGTAACCTTTCGGGATCGGAAGGAGACGATGAAGCCGAAGTCATCCCCCGTGACTGATCCAAAAGACTCACAGGATGTTCCAACCACGAGTAAGTCGACCTCAAGACTACTCGCCAAACATTCAACATTGATGATGAGCCACCCATGGAAATCTCATCATCGTCCGATGACGCTCGATAAGGCCAAGGACCATCCAACTCATTTGGAAAAACCAAATGAGACCGAAGTTGTTGAGACAAATGAGGCTCGCAAGTTGGGTCGACTTCACAAATGGTGACCAAACAGTCCACTCGCAGCTCCCAAGTCGGCGAGTTCGACTCCACAAGGGACTTCACGAGCACCAATTATCATTGAACAGATTCCATTTGCCGTGATGATCCTTTTGTAGAATCATTTCCTTTCTCTCAAGCGGTACCAGACCTCCTTGAAGAATCGGCTAGAGATCGCGAGCGCTTCCACAGAATCCGACCTTTATTCCATCAAACACCATTGTTCCAAATGACTATGACTTTGACGCTTGCTTGGCGTCGGCTAAAACAGAGGGAGACAAAATGTAGTTCGGGAAGTTTTCAAAGCCTTATTTGCCGAGGTTGAAAAGATGGAGAGGCACCAGCCTCACCGGATATGAGGTCGATAACGAGACGCCAACCTTACTGGCGATTTGCGTGGCATCATAGTCGGGATCCGGGAGTGGTGGCAACAAAGAAGAAACAATGCGTGTGGAACAAGCTCGATATTTCGGACATTGTTCAACAAGTTGTTAGTCCGGTGGGTTGAGAATGCGATGCAAAGACAAAATTGCAAGAGCACATTGAACAAATGCATGAATCTCATACTACGGAGATAAAGTCTAGCTGCGTGAACATAATAAGAACGAGCTCCTACGCGTGGAAGAGAATATGGATCGAAAATTTAGTCTCCTCATGGCCGAGATGAAGTTGGTAGCGAGATGAATCCAACGCCACCCGCTCCGAGTTCCGTGCGGATACTCCGCAAAGGACAGTTCGGGCGAACTCGGCTATCGAGACTAGACTTCTTGCTTGCTAGCTTGTTTCCGAGGGGTCTCTTCTTTGATGATGCCAAAAAGGGGGAAGAGGAATATCTAAAAAGCGAAGGGATCCGGGAGAGAAAGGAAGGAAGATCTGTGAAGGAAAGACAAACTAAGGAAGTAATAAGAGAGAAGAAAGGGAAGTCTGTTGAGGGGGAAGGTTCGAAAGATGTGACCTTGATGATTGCTAAAACCCCTCAACAAGGTCTTCTCACAAACCGATATTATCAAAGAAACTCCCATGACTCTGCCACTCCAACACTCTGTTGTACCTATGGTGAAAAGAAAAGCAGATTGAAGCGAGGGATAAAGGAAGTGGAAGGAATGATGGATGCCCGAGTTATGGATATTCGAAATAACATGGAGGTATTCCAACAGATAGAGACACCTATGCCATTTCGATCTTTGGAACCGAGCCAAGATCTGTTGATGAATTCAAGACGCTCGCATCTGAAGGGTACTTCGCAAATATGTCCACGGCTCAAGCCTGGGATTTGTACTGGGAAAAAGGTCTCACACTATGTGAAGAAGGCGTGACAGCGGACTCATCGATCTCTCTGCACGGTCACTATGCTAGTCACTCAAATTGAAAAAGAAGACCCCAAAGACAAGACACGCCTGAGAGGAAGAGGAAGAAGCGGTGGAGGAAGAGGTTTGAGACTCTAGACCTCCGCCCAAAAATATTGAGTATATAGATCCGTGCAAGAAAGGAGGGATCTATTGGGTTGGGTTTGACGAAGTAGCCAACCCGCAAGTGGCTAAGAACAATGCCGAGTATGTGAAGAGAATTGAAGAGGAAAATAAAAGACAAACTTAGCTATGGGAAAGAAAGACAAGAAAGACGAGAAGAGATGAAGTCAAGAGCGTATGAAAAAGAAGAAAGCGGTGAAGATGAGAAAAAGAAAGAAGGTCGAAGATGACAGAGTCAAGAAGATGAAAGAAGGAGGCGTGAAGGAGATGAAGTGTTCTTTGTCACCCCTTCGTGTATTTTACTATGTAAATACATTTTTATGTAAGTCTTAAATACATTGAATAAAATTGTACAATTTATATACTTGTGGAGATATAGAAACGACATGGTTACTTTAAGGTCCATTTAAGCTCGATACATTTTCTTTTGATTCAAGCTCGATACACTCTGTAAAAACAAATTGACTATGTAAAGAACAAGAATGTTATGATCAATAAAAGATCGATTCTAAGCATACATTCTGCGTGATTCTACATTTGCCTGTATGTATCTTTGTTGTTTAATTATTGATGTATGTTTTAAGTTTTGGCATCATCAAAAAGGGGGAAATTGTTGGGAAATTATTTTGTAGATTTTGATGAATGCCATGAAAAACTTAGAATAGGAAGTTGGCACCCCATTTTTGTTGTAAATTGCATTGTAATAGATAGGGTGGTCGAGTGAGTTAAATCGACTATACCACGAACATGCAAGAAGATAACCTGACTAGAAGGAAGACTTCTGCTTTGTGAGGCAAATGAGTATGGCAAAGAAGAGAAGATAGGAACTCGATCAAGGTGCAAACAGATGCGGTAAGTGAAGTATCGATCAAGTCAACTCAAGATAGCCAAGTCTCAAGTTGAAGTGACATGAAAGAGTCATCCAATGATTGGAAGTCGACTCGAAGTTGCCTGGGAAGTCAAGGAAATGCGGTCAAGTCGAGATAATCGAAATAGATCCGTTGCCGTAAATCAAGAGAATTACTTAAACAAGTAATACTCCCATACTTTCTTTCTTGAAGTGCTCGATTCGAGCGTGCAAAAGGAATAAACCAATGGGAAGCACTTTGCACTGTGTCGGAACACCTGAAAAGTCAAGAATCATTCATACGAGGAAATGGCAATTCCAAGGATCAACAAGACAAGCCAACGACCACAAGTGACTTTCAAAAATAACCCTATCTCTTCAACGGCGATTTTTGAAAGATCACTATAAAAGGCCGAGAATCACTCACGAGAAAAGGTTACTCGAACCAAAAACATTCAAGCAAACATTTGAACTGTAACCAAAAATATTCTCAAGTCATTCAAGATTAATCCTCAAGCCTATATTACGAAGGAAATCAATCCAACACTCACCGTGAAGGAAAGACAACTTCTATCACCAAGAGGAACCATTTGAAGAATCAAGGGGTCTACATTCCACGGAGGATTGTAGGAAGGTTCAAGGTCGAACCAGTCTCAAGTTTTGGAGGGCTTCGTGATCAAATCCAAGAAGCTTGAGTAAGTGGGATGTAGTAGCAAAGCAAACCCTGTGAAGAAGGCCGAGTAGTACGAGAAGCCACTGTGTGACCAAGGCATCTCGGATCGAGTCCCAAAGGATCAAGTCACCGTGTGATCAAGACTTGCATCTGGGTAACCCACTCTGTATATTGATCAATACTTAGTGGATTCCTCCAGAGTTGGAGAAGAGAGGAGTAGAAGAATTACCCCATCTTGAACCTCTATAAAAACTTATTGTGTCATTTACATTTCAAAGACTTTAATTTCTCGTGCATCTTATTTTTATATCTCACGATAAATTTGCTATCCAATTGGTAATCAACGAGTCTAAAACCAAGTATTAAAACAAACTTAACCAAATTCAAGGTGTTTAAGTCTTCCAATAAAAACAAATCACAATCGAGTTAAGTCTTTTTAGTCAAAACAATGAGTTATTCTATCAACAGATTCGATCAGTCGGTTGAGTGACTAACTCTGCCGATTAACTAACTTAGTTGTCCATCAAGTACCACATGTGAACTATTAACTCAAATATTTGAAAGGACTAATTTGAAAAGTTGGTAAGGTTTATTCAACCCCCCCTTCTAAACCTTACACTCACACCCTTGGGACCTACGGATATCGAGTGGAATGACTAGACCGGAATTTCAAGAGATAAATGACGAATGAATAAAAGAAGAAAATAAGCATGGATGATCAAACAACATGGGATTGCTTTTGAAACATCCAAACGCGTCAACAATTTTCAGCACTGACAGGGCTTAGTACTTTGGTCATAACTTTCTCTACAAAACTGATATTGAGCTAATTCAAGACACTATGGAAAGCTAAGAGAAAGGGATACGATGTTTATGAAGATCCAAGGAGCTAATTCACATGTTTGACCATTCACACGACCTTGTGAAATTCACATAACCTAAAAGTGTGAAATTCAATAGACTGTGTGAAAATCACACGGCCGTGTGAATCGTATTCTGCGATTTACAAAGACTGAGGACCATTCACACGACCTGTCAGTGTGAAATTCACACGACCGTCTGAAATGTTACTTGCAACAGAGTTTGTTTATATCGTGAGGATTCTAAATGGGATCCCAAATGCAACTATAAAAGAGAAAATTATATCTAGCAGCTGACATAATTTATCTAGGAGATAAAACAACACATCCTGGAGAGATTTTGGAGAAACCACGTGGGAGAACTAACAATAAAGAAGCACGAAGGGTTCAAGAACGTGATGATTGATTCTTCCGCACAAGTAGAATTCATCATCATAGTCTATAACTTCTTTTCCATCTTTTTCATGTTGCAATTTCGTTTAATGATTCGTCTATGAATTTGCAAACGATTATGTTAGGCTAATTTCATCTTAATTCTAGGATTCGATGTAGACTTTGGAATTGATTTGGTTTGTTTCGTATGAATTGGTTTCACCTATCTCTTTGTGGTTTCTTGTGCTTAATTCTTTTGGATTACCTAATCAATAATTTGCATGTTTAATATGTTGTTTCGTAATTCAAGAGATGAGTTCCAACAGTAGATTAAAGAAGTCACAACATAAATAATTGTATAGTCGGGAGGCTTATGATGTTTATGGGGTTCAATACTTGATTCATTATGCTTTAGGGAGTTGATATTAATTGTTAAGTTGGGATGCTAGCAATCAAATATTTATCTACGGTTTGTTCGCCTCGAGAGAGAGAATCATGAGCTAGGATATGAATTGGGTTCATAGATAAGGTGTAACTGGTTCTTGTAAAATACAAATCGGGCATAAATTGATGAAGCATGTTGAAATCATAGTTCTAGGATCGCCTTTCTTTGTTGGTTATACTTTGCACGTGTGTTCATAGTTTATTTATTTTTGCTATTTTACTTAGTTTTAATTGTTAGAAAATTTAATCATCATCTTATTCAAACGTTTCAATAAAATTGGAACTATTATAATTGCTGTAATTTATGTTTTAATCAATCCCTGAGAAATACGACCTTGTTTGCCACTATCTATAAACTACACCGCATACTTGCGGTTTAGCGAAAAGATTTTAGTGATCACCTAACCTCCCGTCACACTGGCGGCTTTAACCAAAACAAAAAATAAAAGAGTGGGTTTCTTGTGGGAAACGAGGAAGAAGGAAGAGATAGAATATCTTTTTTTGTTTTCCGTCTAATCTGTCTAGATGGATCTCCAACACTCAAACTCATACCCATATCCACTCCCACCCCGCCCAAAACAAATATGTTCTCTCTCTCCCTTGTTCCTCGTTTCTTCCTCTCCCCAAATTATTCAACTAAAGTTCTGCAAGCCACTGCCCACTAGAGAGAAATAGAGAACCAACATATTTAGCCGCAAGACCCCCCAGACTCCTCTCCATACTCACTCTTTCTCATTCATGCGCATTGCAAAATTATTAAGGTCCAGAAGAGCTCAAAATTAGAGACATTATATTTGTGAAAAAGGCTATTAACTGAATTTCTTGCTAAAAAATATTAGTTCATTGATTTTAGGCTAAAGTTTCACTGAGGATTATATTTTATTGTATGATATATAAGTTGTAATACTTTTTAGCTTAAAATGTAATACTTTTCATTTAAACATATAATATTTTCACATAAATATGTCATATTTTTCAGTTCAACATATAATATTTTTAATTTAAATTTATAATATTTTTTAGTTCGACGTTTAATACTTTTCAGTTCATTGTATAATATTTTTTTCACTTAAATATGCCATACTTTTCATTTAAAACTGTAATATTTTTCAATTCAGCATGTAATACTTTTTCACTTAAAACTGTAATATTTTTCAATTCAACATGTAATACTTTTCAGTATAATGTATAATAATATGTCACTGTCTGATATTATAAAAATAAAAAATCATATTTTATTAGTACAAAATGTAATACTTTTCAATTTAAGTTTGTAATACTTTTCAATTAAAACTGTAATATTATTTTATTTCAAAAGATAATACTTTTCAATAGTTGTTTCCAGTTATGCTTTTCCTTTCTCCTCTCATCTGTTTTTCTTCTTCTTTTCCCTTCATTTTTTGGCAAACCCAAAAGCTTCATGAGGATGATAACAAATTCATATTTAAAACTTCAAATCTCTATTAATGGAGTTTCAAAGCTTATAATCCTTTATTCATATAGTGAAGTAAGTGAAAGACATGAAACTTTTTTTCCTTAAAAAATGAAATTTTTTCAGGCCATTAAATATCTTAGATACAAAATAGGAAGTTTCATTTATCATTTATTATTTAATTTGAGAAGCCAACACACACAATAGCAAACTTTAGATTTAAAGAACAAAACATGTTGAAACAGAGAGAGAGAGAGCGAGAGAGACCAAAAAGAGAGAGAAGAAAGCAAAAGGGAAAAGAAAAAAAAAGGGGGGAACTGAAAAAAATGGAAACCGAAAAAATTAAGAAAACAAATGGCTGGCACATCGGGTTGGATGGATAGGATTGGACGCGACCCGTCCACGATGAAAGGACCCGTAAAACGGTCATATAAATCTTTGTAAAGAAAGAATATAAGTCAAACACAATAAAAGATTAATACGTGAATTTATAATTAAAAAACAGTTGATGAAGTATATTTGTTGAAACAAACGATAAAATTAGATTAAAATTCAAATTTTGTAGTCCAAGCTTTATAATTCACTAAATCGGCCCCAATTTGCTTAGGGACTAGGTTTTCTATCAATTTCATGTTTCACTTAACTGGAGGAATAATAAGTGTCATTAAAACAAATATGAGATATTGACTAATATATCTACCCATATTATTCATTCACTTGACAGAACATCGAGTAGAATTAAAAAAGTAGAACAATAAATTTAACCAGGTGGCTTATCCCACCTGCCACCACAAGTAATTGTGAGGTGGAGGTCGGGGTTCAAATCCTCTCCATCAAATTGCTCATCGGGGCATATGCAGGTGATGAAGATTTGGTGGGACTCATATTGAATAGCATCCGTGTGGGTTCGATTCGGCGAGATCGTTAATCGCGCGATTTATCTTGGCGGCGGAAATGATATAGTCGGCGTAAGCGCAGTTCTGAGTTATCCAAAAAAAAAGAACAATAAATTTGAATCAGTGTAACTTATTACACATGGCAATGGCAGCTTTCAACTTATTAAACACGCATTTCAAGTGTAACTTATTTATTTCTCCTCCTGTATTTATAGGCGCAATTCAATTTGGAGGCCCACCCACCATTTGAGTATAGATGTTAAACGGGTTGGCCTAGCTCTATAGGGTCGATCCGTTCTTTAGCGGGTTTTGGGCTAAAACGGTCTTTGGGATAAACGGTGCTTGTTAAACGCGTCGACAATATTGGAACCTAACCCTAACCCTAACGGCCGGGCTAAAACGCCACTATCGGGCTATAGTTAAAAAATAAAAAATTATATATTTAAATTTAAAATTTTAAACTCGAATGTATATAACATTTAAGTTTAACATTTTAAGTTAAACTATTCGTCATAAATAGAATTCGTGCAAAGTTTCTAATTACATTGCATTAAAAAATTTATAAAATTAAATCTTCTATGATCTAAATTTTGAAAATAAAATAATAATAACTAAAGCTACTCAAAATTAACACTTTTTTCTCAGTAATTACTCATATGACTATAATTTAAAATATTCAAAATAAGATATTTAAATCTAAAATTTCAAACTTGGGCATATATAACATTTAAGTTTAACATTTAAAGTTAATCTTAAAAAAAAATCATGCGTGATTATAATTACGTTGCATTAATAAAATTATAAAATTAGATTTAGCACCATTTAGAAATATAATTTATATCCTAAATAATCTAATAAGACTGTGTGACATTTTCTTATTCAAAATATAAATGGAAAACTAAATTAAATAATAAATAAAACAAATAAAAAGAAATTTTTCAAGAATTTATAGCTTGTTTAATAAAGTTAAACTTAAAGATGAGGGAGATGTGAATTTGAAAATTAAATTTACTAGTAATAGTAGGTAATACAAGTAGATATAAAATATTAGAATTATATTTATTTTTTAAAAATAAAAATAGCGAGCTAACGGGCTAGCCCGATTAATCTTCTTTAACCCTAACGGGCTTCGGTTTAAACGGTCCGGGCCAAAAAGGTCCGATTTAAACGGACCAAAATAATAATTACTAACCCTCTTTTTTTCGGTTTAAACGGTCAACGGCCGCAACGGGCGCGACCCTTTTTAACATCTCTACATTTGAGTATCAAGAGACTTAAATGATTCCCTGCAAAAATGTTTATTTAAAATAGTGTTTTGTTACATATTTTAATATTATTACAACATCTTAAGTGTATAAATTGACATAAAATCTTGAGAGTATCATATTAACGGCTCTTCGTGAATTCTTTTTGTTATACATCACTGTCTATATTTATGTTTGTTGGAAATAGCGTGCAAAATGGAAAAAAAAAAGACAGAAAAAATAATTTATATTTTAATATTTATGTTCTTTCTGTCCTTTTTCATGTTTTGCTTCCTTTTCTTTAATTAATTTATTTATTTTGTTGGAAATAGTGTGCAAACGCGTTTACCATTTAAAAAAAGGTCGGTCATATAAAATACGAAATAAAATATTGGCAAGATGAACATTTGCACTCCCAGGATACATCTATTCGATCTGTTTATATATATGTTAGATAATAATTTTTTATTTAATAATTTAAAATTAAGTGTCCTATTATGTAGCCACTAACGGCTAACTGGTCAGACCCACTTTCCAAAACATTTGCAAGTTGTTGGAATAAGTTACCTGACTTCAGTTTTTTGGCTTTCTTTATAAATATGAGAAGTTGGGCTTAATCCATATATCAGAAAGATACATACTCACACGTACAGCTTACATATATTGCTTTCAACCTCAAGTGCTTTTCACCCACACTGTTTTATTGGCTATTATACAAATAATTGGTCCTTTGTCCATTCGGTCAAACGGAAATAAAAACATCACTCGCCATATTTTTATTCCTCTTCCATTGTCTTCAGCATTGAGTTAACGAGTGGTTTGGGATTATAACTCTTCGGCCACGATAGAATCAACGGGTTGTCGAATCTTGGGAGAGGGACGTGCTAAAGAAATTTACCAGGTGCGGTGGGGCGTTTCCTCTCTAAAGAGAGCGCTACGGCGTCTTCGGCCCGAGCTATCCTAAACTTGACTCTTATTTAATTTTGGCTTGTTATTATTTTATTGTTGCTTGTTCCTAAATTAGTAGATTAAATTCCTGTTGGTTTTTGTGTTTAATTTTTCCAACAAGTTTAGAGAGGAAATTTTAATTCTATTAATTTAGGATTATTTGCTATTTGCCGGATATGGATTTTCTGAAATCGTTGTCTAGCAAGCCTGAAAAATTTGATGGGAAAAACTTTTTGTGTTGGCAACAACAAATGAAATTCTGGTTGGTTGAATTAGGGTTATTTTCTCGTGATTTTAAAACGGTCTTAAAGAAAATGGTGAAAGCTCTGCTCTTAAAGTCTGAGACCCTACTAGCAAAGACACTACTAAAGAGTCTAGTGACAAAATTGATGACCTTGCGATAAGGATATTCTTTGTCATGGTAGAATTTTGAGTGCTTTGTCGGACAAATTTATCGTATTTTTCACATACCAAATCGCACTTGAATTGTGGAATGCACTTGATTATCGTTATGGTAATGCTTTTGAAAAGGGTCTCAAACGTGTGTCTATTGATGATTGGTTAGATTTTCAAATGGTTGATACTAAAAGTGTTTTTGACCAATTGATTGAATTTGAGAACCTTATTTATGATATGAAAGCAAAAGGAGTCGAACAAAGTGATTAAATACATGTGTCTTCTTTGATTAAAAAATTACCTCCATCTTAGTCTGATTTTGCTAGAGGTCTTAAGCATAAGCCCGAAAATTTTTCTGTTGAAGAATTATTTGTTGCTTTGAGAATTGAGGATAGACATCGTTCTTCCCAATCAAAAAAAACCCGTTTTTCAAGCCAAGGCTTTAATTGTTGAAAATCCTCACAAACCAAAGCCTAAAATTTTCAAGAAAACTGTACCAAAAAAGGCTAATGGTGGATTTGATAACAATAAATTTAATAATAATATGCCAAAAGGTAAAAATAGGAGTCAAGTTCATGTTGGTCTGTGGGATGACTAATCATATTGCCAGAAGCTGTTTTCACCGCCATGGCTGTAATAATCGATCAAACCCCGCCGACTTCTAAACCGTAAGCTAATGTGGTGATGGGGGGCCGCCTCGATTCCCAAACTTGGTATTTTGTTAGTAACCCAGAGTTAAATACTATTTTTAACTCAAATGATTGGTGGATAGACTCTGGGGCTAATGTTCATGTGTGCGCTGATAAAAATTATTTTTTATCATATCAGGTATCAGGCACAAGAACTGTAAGCATGGGGAATGGGAGTGTGGCTCGAGTCCTAGGAGAAGGCCAAGTCCAGTTAACCTTGTCGTCCGGAAAAGTCTTGTCTCTTGATGGTGTTTGTCATATTCCAGATATTAGGAAAAATTTGATTAGTGCGTCTTTGTTAGTTAGAAATGGTTATAAAGTTGTTTTTGAATCCAACAAAGTTGTAATTTTCGGACATGGTCGATTTATTGGTAAAGGTTTTATGTTGGATGGTTTATTTCGTTTAAGTGTAATGCCTTTTTCTAGTAATGGAAATTTGAATTCTTCTTTATTTTATTGCTAATGTTGAATGTTGTGATACTTGGCATGGTAGGCTTGGTCATGTGAATTTCTAACAATAAAAAGGATGATGCATTTAGACCTTATTCCTAAGTCTTCTATTAATGTGAAAGAAAAATGTGAAATTTGTGTGCAGGCTAAGCAACCTAGAAAACCACATAAATCAGTAGAAAAAGAAACTATGTTGCTTGGATTAATTCATAGTGATATTTGTGATAGTAATCATGTCTTGACTCGTGGTGGTAATCAATATTTCATTACTTTTATTGATGAATTTTCTAAATATTTCTATGTTTATTTGATTAATGCGAAGAGTAATTTATTTGATAAGTTTAAAGAATATAAAGTCAAGTTGAAAATCGACTTGAAAAGAAAATAAAAAATCTTCGCTCCGATAGGGGTGGTGAATATGCTTCGATGAAATGGCCGATTTTTGTAAATTGCATGGTATTGTGCATGAAGTGACACCTTCTTATTCTCCCCAATCTAATGGTGTGGCAGAAAGAAAAAATAGGACTTTACTTGATATGGTGAATGCAATGCTACTTAGTTCTGGTTTGCCTAAAAATTGTTGGGGTGAAGCTTTATATTCTGCTTGTTTGATTCTTAATAGAGTTCCTTATAAAAATTCGATAAGACTCTTATGAATTATGGAAGAATAAAAACCTTCTCTTAAATTTTTAAAAGTGTGGGGGTGCCTAGCCAAGGTTAATATTTCTATTGTTAAGAAAAGAAAAATATGCCTCAAAACTGTTGATTGGGCTATTATTTAAATAGTATTACTTATAGATTTTTGGTGTTTAATTAAAGTTCCCGAGATTGCAAATAATATTATTATTGAATCTAGAGATGCTTTGTATTTTTGAAAATATTTTTCCTATGAAAGATAAATTGTCTAGGCCTTTGGTGCATGTTCTAGTTCTAATGATAATAATTCTTCTCCTGCTATTTTTAATGAGGAACCCGTTGAGCCTAGGAGGAGTAAGTTGAGCCTAGGAGGAGTAAACGGAGTAGAAAAGCTAAAAATTTTGGTGATGATTTTTATACTTTTTTACTTGAAGATGACCCTAAAACCTATAATGATGCTTTATGTTGTCTTTAGATGCTCCCTTTTGGAAAGAAGCGATTAATGATGAAATGAACTCCCTTATGATTAATAAAACTTGAGTTTTAACGGACTTACCACCTGGTTGTAAACCAATTGGGTGTAAATGGGTTTTTAAGAAAAATTGAGGATTGATGGCTCTATAGAAAATACAAGGCCAGTTAGTTGTTAAGGGTTTTGAGCAAAAACCTGGCATTGACTTTTTTGCACTTACTACTTTGTTTCTAAAATTACTACCATTAGAATGTTGATTGCAATTGCCTCTCGTTTATAAATTGGATATTCATCAAATGGATGTAAAAACTGCATTTTTAAATGGTGATTTGGAGGAGGAAATTTATATGAATCAACTAGAAGGTTTTGTTATGGTTTGGTGAGGAAAAGAAAGTATGTAAGCTTGTTAAATCTCTTTATGGATTAAAACAGGCTCCAATGCAAAGATGTACGAAAAATTTGATAGTGTTATAATTTCTAATGGTTTTTATATTAATAAAGGTGACAAGTGTGTTTATATCAAAGTTGTGAATGATACTTGTGTAATTTTTTGCTTGTATGTTGATGATATTTTAATTTTTGGTAGCAACATTCATGTTATTAATGATACCAAAAAATTCTTGTCTAATCATTTTGATATGAAAGACCTTGTCCTGTTGATGTTATTTTAGGGATAAAGATAATTAGAAATGAAAACTCTATTTCTTTGTCCCAATCTCACTATATTGAAAAATTATTGAATAAATTTAATTATTCTAGTGTGAATCCGTATCTACTCCTTATGATCATAGTTTTAAGTTGAGAAAAATAAAGGTGCTAGTGTTTCTCAACATAAATATTCTCAAATTATTGGATCATTATTGCATTTGATGAATCATACTAGACCGGATATTGTGTATGTTGTTGGTAGATTAGCAAGATACACACATAGTCCTAATACTTCCCATTGGGATGCATTGGAGAGGTTATTTAAATATTTAAAAGGGACTATTAATTATGCTATTAACTTTTCGTTTTTCCTGATGTTTTAGAAAACTCTGATGATGCAAATCGGATCACCGATTCGGAGAAATAAAATCAACTAGTGGATATGTATTTACATTGGCGGGTGGAGCAATATCATGGAAGTCCATTAAGCGGTCGTAATTTCTCGATCAACTATGGAGGCTGAATTAATTGCCTTAGATCTTGCTTGCAGACCGAGGCCGAATGGCTTAAAAGTTTTTTAAATGATATTCCTCTTTTGACTAAGCCTATTCCTCCTATTTCTTTACATTGTGATGATCAAGTTGCTATTGCTAGAGCTAAAAGTAAAAACTATAATGAGAAAAGAAGGCACTTGACCGTGAGACATAAATCAATTAGACATTTAATTTCTCATGGTGCTATTTCTTTGGATTTTGTCGTTTGAAAATAATATTGCGGATCCGCTCACAAAGGGGACCTGCGCGTCGGCAAGTTTTATAATCATCGAGGGAATGAGAGTGGAGCCTATTAATTAAGTCACCACGGTGGAAACCCGTCTTCTGAGGAGGTATGAAGATCCCATGAACGAAGTTCAACGGTACAAACGAAATCAGTAAAGGGTGGCTTGGAAGAGCACAATATATTAATAAATTATTTATTTTTGCGAGAAATTTTCCGAGTCCCATTCCTATGGTGTTAAGTGCTCTTTATGTGACGTTTGAGGTTGAGTTTGTCTCTTAATGAATCCAAAGGCATAATTTTGCGGGGTGGTTGGTCACAAGTCACCCTCGGAGGATTCACCTAAATGAACGTGGTGGTGGGGTCGCCACCGTGGGGGTGTAGGCTACTCCCTAATGACATTCATGATACAAGATTCTCGCGCATGACCTAAAGCGCACTACGATAGAACCACAATGTTCACTCATACCGTAGTGTGTGATGTGTTGCCATCTAGCCACAAGGACTTAGATCAAGACATTCATGTCTCTATTGTCCTATAGGTGGTAGTGCATTTACACTAAGTGAGGTTGAAACCCTGGAAGGTACCTACACCTATTACACGGTATTATATGCTCATTACAATTCTCAAATATTTTTTTCTGAATTTTAAATTATGTGGGGAATGTTAGATAATATTTTTTTATTCTTTAATGATTTAAAATTAAGTGTCCTATTATGTAGCCACTAACGGCTAAGTGGTCACACCCACTTTCCAAAAAATTTGCAAGTTGTTGGAATAAGTTACCTGACTTCAGTTTTTTGGCTTTCTTTATAAATATGAGAAGTTGGGCTTAATCCATATATCAGAAAGATACATATTCACACGTACAGCTTACATATATTGCTTTCAACCTCAAGTGCTTTTCACCCTCACTGTTTTATTGGCTATTATACAAATAATTGGTCCTTTGTCCATTCGGTCAAACGGAAATAAAAACATCACTCGCCAGATTTTTATTCCTCTTCCATTGTCTTGAGCATTGAGTTTACGAGTGGTTCGGGGTTCTCTTCGGGCCGCATACTTAATCAAATCGGCGGGTTGTCGAATCTTAGGAGAGGGACGTGCTAAACAAATTTACCATGCGGTGGGGGGCGTTTCTCTCTAAAGAGAGCGCTACTGGCGTCTTCGACCCATGCTTTATCCTAAACTTGACTCTTATTTAATTTTGGCTTGTTATTATTTTATTGTTGCTTGTTCCTAATTTAGTAGATTAAATTCCCCTCTTGGTTTTTGTGTTTAACTTTTCCAATAATATATCATCAACATCATAAAGCCTCGAACCTGCAATTTGGGCTAATTTGCTAAAATATAGTAAAAATGAAACAAAATTGTCTAAATATGTTAAATTTGGGGAGATCATGGTTTTACTCGTTGGCGCACACAAAGTAAGTGTGCTTGAATAACGATTGGCGCACCACACGTGTGCGCCAAACGATTAATTTTTCTTTATAATTTGTATGGGCCATGCACATAATAGCAGCGCCAACCCTTAAATTAAAATAAAAAATAAAAAACACCAGCCGAGAATCCGAGATCACGGATTCTCGAGGGATTTGTCCTCGAGATGACAATGATGGTAGGGTTGGATCGCTTTTCAACCCCGGTGCACTCCGCACATGAAAATTTTAAAAAAAAACCCAAAAACCCGGTCCCACCCTATAAATACCCCCACCTCATACACACTCACATACACTCACACGGCATCTCTCTCACTCATACGACTCCCTCCCCAAAAACCCTAACAAAACACAACACAACACACACACACTTACACAACAAGTGTTCACTTGGTTTTATACCATTGATTTGGGCTTCCAAGACTTGAGTTTTGTGTTGTTTTTGAGTATTTTGAGTCATTTGAGTAGCCAAGCCATGTTGAGAGCCAATTATATTGAGTTTATATTCATATTAATGAATCGTGTATCAAAAGAAGTACAAACGAGCAAACAAAGAGAGATTGATTTGAAGAAACGTCCAAACGCTGTCGTCCGAAATTTCCATCACTGGCAGCATTTCGTATTTTGGCCATAACTCTCTCTACAAAATTGATATTGAGATGATTCAAGTGGCTATGGAAAGCTAAGAGATAGAGCTACAACTTTGAAGAAGGGCTCAAAAGCAAATTCCAACATTTGGTGGGTGAAAAACTCGGGCGGCGCTGAAGCGCCATAAAAAAATGCTAATGATTTCTTCAGGTGGCGCTGCAGCTTCAACGCCAATGCTGCAGCGCCCGGGCGGATCACTTATGGGAAATTGCTGGGCGCCGCAGCGCCGGGGCGGAAATTACTATGTTTCTCCACCTTTTTCTTGAACTTTTGAGGGGTTATAAATAGATAAATGGGAGGCTTGATCTAGGGGATGGAGGAAAGGCCGAATACACCCAAGAACACAAGAAACACATCAATTTCATCAAGGAAGAATCAAGGGAAGAATCGGGTCGAATCGGAGCTTGAGGATTGAAGATTAATCGAGAGATTATCCATTTCCTAAGTTTTCTCATTCTTTGTGCTTTAATCTTTCATTTTAGTTTCTTATGAAGATGAACAATTTGTCTATGAGTTGTTTATTTATAATGGGTAGCTAAACTTCTTGTGATTTTCGGGTTTTGGAAGTAGATTAATTGAACTCTTGTTGAATGTTTTAATCTTAGTTGAAGTTATTGTCTTGAAGCCTATTTGAGTACTTTATTCTTATTCTTGTTTTATCATTTGGCCAATGATTTAACTTGTTTGATATATTGATTCATAATTCGAGAGATGAGTTTCAATATTAGATCTTGAGTACTTGACATGAATATTTGCATAATCGAGAGGTTTGTGAATATTTGTGAGGATATTTGATCTTTTGTGCATTTGGGAGTTGTGTATCTTATGTTGAGTAGAGATACTAGCATAGATATTTCAATCTACACTTTATATACATCTCAAGAGGAGGATAAAATACCGTTGTGATCGTCTTATAGGTGTATTGATAATAACTTTGGCTTTGATTAAATCGTAAAACAAGAGGAATATTAATTGAAACCATAACCCGGGAATCCATTTCATTTCCCTTGGTAATTCCACTATTATTTTCATCTTGTGTTTTTGTGGTTATTCTTATCTTTTCTTCCACAACAATCATTCAATTTCGATCGTCTAAATAAAAATAAGGCTATCTTAGTTCAATACTTAGCGCATTAATTTATTAGTCCCTGTGGATTCGACAACCTTACTTCTCTATATTAAAACTTGACACCGTAGACTTGCGGTTAGAAAAATCTCTAACAAGTTTTTGGCGCCGTTGCCGGGGACTAATACAATTTTTGGTGCTAATATTGCGATAGATAGAATTATTCTTAATTTAGACATTTTTTTATTTTTTCATTTTTCTTTTGTAAATTCTACTTCTACAATGCTTGATTTGTTTCTTTGAATTGGTATAGGTGCACCCGTTCGGATGGAAGAGGCGAAACCATCTTTGGAAGACGCCCTCATTTCATTCATGAATCAAACGACTTCATTTATGAGTCAAATAAATTTATTCATGAGGGAAATGGGAAATAGCCTTACCAAAAACGAAGCAAAGATGGACAAGATGAAGTTGCAATTGACACAATTGGCCAATACTATGGATTCACAATTGAAAAATCTCGAGACTCAAATGGGCCAATTAGTTACAATTGTTGGTGGGCAACATCAAAAGAGCCAATTTTTAAGCACCACCAAGCCAACTCGAAGGAACAATCTAGTGCCATTCATCAAATGAGTGGTACCGAATACGAAAGATGAAGATCCTGGAAAAGCAAGAAAGTTCGGAACCAAATACGGATTGTGTGTTTATGCACTTTCACCGTGTGTGGTACCGAAAAGGGAGCAAAAACAGACAAGGAACACACGAACCATGTGTGTACGCCCGTGCATTGCGTGCAAGATATAAGAAAACTATTCCATAATGAGACAAGCACGGAATATGCGTACACGCATGGACAACATGAGCATAATTCAAATCAAAGTGTTCCAACATCAGGACTCCAATACTTGCTTGGACACCCCAAGTATGCATTATTAGGTGCAAGTAAGGCAAATATGGCACTTGACCATGACCCAAAGCAGCTAATATATGCATTCAGGAGGCACCAATTCATACGTCGAGCTATAGGCGGTAAATCTAGCGCTTGTTGGGAGGCAACCCAATGGTAACTTCACATTTTTCTTTCTTGAAATTCTATCTTTTCCTTGTTTTCGATATAATTTCATTCAAGTTTGGGGGAGAGTTAGTATTTTGATTTGAAATGTGTGAGTATTTTGATTTGAAGTGTGTAAAAAAAAAAAAAAAAATGCATTTGTTTGTGTGTTTTCATATAGTTGCATGTAGAGCATTTTAAGTTGCATTTGCATTAGTAGCATGTTTACGCTTTTAGCATGTTTATTGCTTTCATAGATTTTAGGGAGTGAGTTAATATCTTGATTGTAACTTGTGATTGATTTTGAAAATTTTGTATTGTTTGGATTGAGTGTTGAGCATGAGTTGATTGAGCCATAAATAGATAACATTGAGCATGTTAAGATGGAAAACTTGGTTTGATGCTTTGAATTACATATTTACAAGCCTGTGAGCTTTTGAGCCTTTTACTTTTCATCATATGCATCTTGTTTGTGATTTGAGTGTATCATTCATGTTGTTAGAATTCTATAACTTGCTCGCATCTCTGTCAAGGTCACATGTTGTATGCGAAATGTGAAAATGATCAAAGGCCATTTTTGTTAGCCCTTCAAGCCTTTTGCTTACCTAATGATAATATTGAAATCCCTAGTTAGCCAACTTGAGCCTATTGCCTAATTTTTTATAGCCACAATTCAAGCCTTTAACTTGATAAATCTTTTACCCAAAACTTGAGCGTATAGCATTGAGTAAAGGGATTGAATAAGGGTGAATGGGTGAAATCAAAATTTTAGAAGATGGTGTTAGAGTTGGTTGATGGGAAGAAAAGGAGGAGAAATGAAGTGTTGAAAACTCGTATAAATGTCGAAAAAAAAATTGACTTTGTAAATGAGTTTCATTTAAATGAACTTGGGGGCTAAGGATTGTAATTTGAGGTGATTCTCAAAGAAAGAAAGGAGATGGAGATAAGAGGAGTTGATGAAAATGAGAGATGATTTGAGTAGCATATTGAGCTTTAATGTAGATGATTTATGTGCTCACCGTCTATACGCCGAGTTTGAGTCACTCTATCCATATTTTCCTACCCTAACCAAAGAACCTTCATTACAACCAAAGAAAAAAGTCCTTTTTGATTCACAAATTGCATACATTCTAGTGGTGGAGATATGAGACAAATTGCAAGCCTATAGTAATTTTGCGACATTGAATTGATTTGAGCGTAAACACGTCCTATATTCATTCGAGATGAGAGTATACACTTGATCTTTGAGAGACGTGATTCTTAGCATTTACCATGGCTTCCTTGATGTATGCTCTATGTTAGATGTTTGCGGCTTGGTTGATTCGTTGCTTGACACCTATGATGAACAATACGAATTTTATGGAGTCATTGTGCGTTCAACTTTTCATTACTCCCAGTCATGTTTTGTCTTGTTTTTAAAAGTGTTGACCGGGACGGCCAACAGTTTAAGTTTGGGGGTATTTGTTCACTTGGTTTTATACCATTGATTTGGGCTTCCAAGACTTGAGTTTTGTGTTGTTTTTGAGTATTTTGAGTCATTTGAGTAGCCAAGCCATGTTGAGAGCCAATTATATTGAGTTTATATTCATATTAATGAATCGTGTATCAAAAGAAGTACAAACGAGCAAACAAAGAGAGATTGATTTGAAGAAACGTCCAAACGCGTCTGAAATTTCCATCACTGGCAGCGTTTCGTATTTTGGCCATAACTCTCTCTACAAAATTGATATTGAGATGATTCAAGTGGCTATGGAAAGCTAAGAGATAGAGCTACAACTTTGAAGAAGGGCTCAAAAGCAAATTCCAACATTTGGTGGGTGAAAAACTCGGGCGGGCGCTGCAGCGCTCGTCCACGGGCGCTGCAGCGCGCCGTTCTTAAGCGCAATGCTAATGATTTCTTCAGGTGGGCGCTGCAGCCCGGATCACTTATGGGAAATTGCTGGGCGCCGCAGCGCCCATCCCGGGCGCCGCAGCGCCCCGGGGCGGAAATTACTATGTTTCTCCACCTTTTTCTTGAACTTTTGAGGGGTTATAAATAGATAAATGGGAGGCTTGATCTAGGGTATGGAGGAAAGGCTGGGAATACACCCAAGAACACAAGAAACACATCAATTTCATCAAGGAAGAATCAAGGGAAGAATCGGGTCGAATCGGAGCTTGAGGATTGAAGATTAATCGAGAGATTATCCATTTCCCTAAGTTTTCTCATTCTTTGTGCTTTAATCTTTCATTTTAGTTTCTTATGAAGATGAACAATTTGTCTATGAGTTGTTTATTTATAATGGGTAGCTAAACTTCTTGTGATTTTCGGGTTTTGGAAGTAGATTAATTGAACTCTTGTTGAATGTTTTAATCTTAGTTGAAGTTATTGTCTTGAAGCCTATTTGAGTACTTTGTTCTTATTCTTGTTTTATCATTTGGCCAATGATTTAACTTGTTTGATATATTGATTCATAATTCGAGAGATGAGTTTCAATATTAGATCTTGAGTACTTGACATGAATATTTGCATAATCGAGAGGTTTGTGAATATTTGTGAGGATATTTGATCTTTTGTGCATTTGGGAGTTGTGTATCTTATGTTGAGTAGAGATACTAGCATAGATATTTCAATCTACACTTTATATACATCTCAAGAGGAGGATAAAATACCGTTGTGATCGTCTTATAGGTGTATTGATAATAACTTTGGCTTTGATTAAATCGTAAAACAAGAGGAATATTAATTGAAACCATAACCCGAATCCATTTCATTTCCTTGGTAATTCCACTATTATTTTCATCTTGTGTTTTTGTGGTTATTCTTATCTTTTCTTCCACAACAATCATTCAATTTCGATCGTCTAAATAAAAATAAGGCTATCTTAGTTCAATACTTAGCGCATTAATTTATTAGTCCCTGTGGATTCGACAACCTTACTTCTCTATATTAAAACTTGACATCGTAGACTTGCGGTTAGAAAAATCTCTAACAACAAGCATACACACTCACATGGCGTTTTTCTATTACGGCAATAGTGGTTTTCGGCGAAATTTCGGGTGGCGGTAGTTTTGCGCTTTTGGGTGGTGGAAATAAACGACGACTTGGGTTTACTGGCGATAGTAGTTTTACGGCCAATTTGGGTTTCCGGTATTTTCGGGCGATTTGGGCTTCCATTTTTCAAATGATAGGGTTTCATTTTTCAAGTATGTCTTAAATTATTATTTATTTCATTGTATTTTAGTTTTTGTCCGAAAATATTGTATGTTAATTTAACATTATATTTATGAGTACAATTTTTATTTACTTATTAAAATAATATACACATATAATGTTTTGTATGTAAATTACTTTCTATTCTTTGAAATAAATTTTAATATTCGTACTATTTATCCTATAATAATTGTTAGATTGTATATAAATAATACTGTATATAAGCAATGTCAAATTTGATTTCAATTATTTAATCGTATTATCATTATAATATAGGCAATGTCAAACATGATCCACATAATCATATATTTTGGAGGGCAAATTACGCAAAACCGGGAGCAATGTGAGATGTGACCGTGACGCAATTGGTGCTAGGAGCGATGTGAGATATAATCGCATTTTTGGGTGTCTTTGTTCAGTGCCGATTCTACCTCCTCAAAGGACCAAAATGGGTCCACAACGTAGACTTGGTATATACGTTAGATTTGATTCTCCATCAATTGTTCGGTATTTAGAACCGATGACGGAGATTAAATTACTCCTAGATTTGCGGATTGTCATTTTGATGAGACAACATTTCCATCGAGTGTGAAGGGATAAAGATATTTTAGATAAACAAAACTGGTTGAGAGTATCTCCTAGAATGAACAAAGTTTATCCCATTTAGATCCACGTATTTCTTACGAATGTGAAAGTGAGGTGAATAGAATTATTCATTTACATAATATTGCGAATAGACTTCCCCGATGCATTTAATGATGCTAGTAAAGTCACGAAGTCTCATATTCCTATTTCGCAAATGCTCCAAATAGGATTATTGTTCCGATGAGAATAAGAAAATAAATGATGATATCCTACGACAAAAACATGGTAGACCTATTGACTCAAAAGATACTATTCCTCGAAAGAGAAAGGGGATAATTGATAATAATGAGCATGCTCCAAACGAATCAGAGCTTAATATCTCGGAAAATGTACAAATCAAAAATTCGATAGCACCAAGAATCTCATGAGCTATAATAATAAAATATGAGATCGAAATAAAATAATTATTGATGATAATTTTGCATTCTCGGTTGCTCAAGAAATCATAAATGATGATTATGATTGTGAACTACGTTCTATAATAGAATGCCGTTAAAGGCCTGATTAGCTTATGTGGGAGGAAACAATAAAATGAAGTTAGGTTCACTAGAAAAATGAAATGTGTTTGGGCAAATTGCTCGAACTCCAAATAATGTAAAGCCCATTGGATACAAGTGGGTATTTGTTCGAAAGAGAAATGAAAAAATGAATCGTGAGATATAAAGCCCGACTCGTGGCTCAACGATTCTCCCGGAGACCCGAGATAGATTATGATGAAATATATTCACCGTGATGGATATGATCACATTTCGTTTTCTATCGGTATGGTTGTCCAAGAGAATTTAAACATGGACGTAGTGACGGCATATCTATGTGGTTCATTAGATTCTGATATTTATATGAAATTCCAGATGGAAATAAAATGCCAAAATCAGATATTCCCCATGAATTATACTCGATCAAATTGCAAAGATCGTTGTATGGATGAAAGCAATCCGGTCGCATCTGGTATATATCATAGACTTCATGAATATCTTTCTAAGGAAGGATATTCGATATATAAATAATACTATTTACCCATGCGTTTTTATTAAAAGACCAGATATCGGATTTGCTACCATTGTTGTATATGTCGATGACATGAATTTGATTGGCACCCTTGAAAAATTATCCAATGCTGCTGACTTTGAGGTTAAAGACCTTGGAAAAACTAAACTTTGTCTTGGTCTTGAGTTAGAGCATAAAGATAACGGGATACTTGTCCACCAATCTGCTTACACTAAATGGATACTCAAACGATTTAATATGGACAAGGCTCATCCCTTGAGTACCCCTATGGTTGTGCGCAGTTTAGATCCCAAGAAAGATCTATTCCGACCAAAAGAATTTGATGAAGAGATTTTAGGTCCTGAAGTGTCTTACTTTAATGCTATCGGAGCATTAATGTATCTAGCACAATATACTCGACCTGATATTTCTTTTACAGTAAATCTACTTGTACGATACAGTTTTGAGCCAACTCGAAGATACTTGAATGGTATTAAACATATTTTTCGATATCTGAGTGGTACTATAGATTTGGGATTATTCTACTCCAAGAAATCAACTAACTCTGGGTTAGTTGGCTATGATGATGCTAGATATAGATCTGATCCGCACAAAGCTGAATCACAAACTGGTTACCTATTTTGCTATAACGGTACATCTATATCATGGCGATCCACCGAACAAACATTAGTTGCTACTTCTTCCAATCACTCAAATCATTGCTCTTCGTGAAGTCGGCAAAGAGTGTGTTTGGTTAAGATCGGTATAGCTCATATACGAAATGTTTGTCGATTGAAACCAGCTTCACGGACACTCCTACTATTATTTATGAGGATAATGCAAAATAGCACAAGTAAGAGGTGGTTACATAAAAGGTGATAGCCAAGCATATTTCACCAAAAATTTTCCACACACATGAACTCTAGAAAAATGGAGATGTAGATGTTCAACAAATTCGCTCATGTCACAATATTGCCGATTTGTTTACAAAATCCTTGCCGATGTCTACATTCGAAAAATTAGTTTTCGGCATTGGAATGAGAAGAGTTAATACAAAGCAAGATTGATGGATATATCAATTATGTATCCGATATTCTTCATTTCAGGAGAAAATATATTGTGCGTTATACTCTTTTTCCTTATGTCGATTTTTATCCCATTGGATTTTTCCACTTAAGGTTTTTAACGAGGCAATTTAATGCACAAGGTCCGAATTTCGGAGGAGCAAATATATTATGCGTTATACTATTTTTCCCTTATGCCTGGTTTTTATCCCATTGGGTTTTTCCACTTAAGGTTTTTAACGAGGCAATTTAATGCACAAGGTCCGAATTTGGGGGGAGCAAATATATTGTATGCGTTATACTATTTTTCCCTTATGTCTGGTTTTTATCCCATTGGGTTTTTCCACAAGGTTTTTAACGAGGCAATTTAATGCACAAGGTCCGAATTTCAAGGGGAGCAAATATATTGTGCGTTATACTCTTTTTCCTTATGTCGGTTTTTATCCCATTGGGTTTTTCCACTTAAGGTTTTTAACGAGGCAATTTAATGCACAAGGTCCGAATTTCGGGGGAGCAAATATATTGTGCGTTATACTCTTTTTCCTTATGTCCGGTTTTTATCCAATTGGGTTTTTTCGACAAACTTAAGGTTTTTAACGAGGCAATTTAATGCACAAGGTCCGAATTTGAGAATGTAATATTTTTCACTTATGACCGATTTTTCCCATAGGGTTTTCCTGATTGAAGTTTTTAACGAGGCATACTCATCCGCATTACAATATTGCTATGTCCAAGGGGGGAGTGTTACGACAAAGTAGGTTGGAAAGTTGGACTTTAACAACATTGTCAATACCTAACATTAACATGTTTTGAATTTTACAATTGTAATAATTGGAAATTTTGGCTATAAATATGTGTAGAGATGAGACGAATGAACACACCGAAATATATAATTACTCTTCTTCCTTAAATTTTATCGTGATTTATATATTTTTTCAATATATATTTCTATTATCATAGAAATTATCTATAACAATTATTTATTTTTCCTCCCGTTTTACCCGTGAAATTGGTATCATTCAACTTATAGGCGCGCCATCTATATATATATATAAAAAAAAGCAAAATGGTTTCTAAATATGTTTTCCGCTTTAAAGAGACTTGCTAAAAATTTGGTGACCTTTTTTTGTTAATTTTTGATTAATATGGAAGATTGTTTTCAAAATGGGAATATTTGACCCTCTTTATTGCTGATTTTTGTTACCATAATTTATGATTGTCGATATTTATAGAAAATTAGCATACAAAATTTAAATATGGCAAATTATTTTCTAAAAATGTTAACTATGGAATTAAATATCTATTATTATGGTACGATTAATATTAAAAATCATAATTGATTGCAATCCAATTATTTATGTTAATATCAATCACTACTAACTACGGATTTTGATAACAATTGAATATTTATTACAAACTAAATATTTATTTTTGACAAGTAATTAATATTTGTGATACGATTTTGATTTGGATGAAAAAACGAAAAAATCACAAATTGAAATTATTTTATTGACGTGAATCGAAAATTCATATCCTGATATCTAACTATTCCAAAAAGTCCAAAACTTTTGATATCCAATACAAAATAGTTCACAGTACACATTTAGTTAATATAAATTAAAATCTGATCAAATATAATTACAATATGAGTGTATAATTATAATATATATTTTCCATACTTAAAACTTCTTCAAAACACCTATAAATATGAGTTTTCCTTGCAATGAAAATTCGCATTCATATTTCATCTCATTTCGAAAAATCCTATGTCGTTGCTTTCTTTATCTAAAAAAATGGCATCAATGCTTTCTCATATCAAAGACATTAAGATGTCAAAATCACAATGAGCAATGAGCTATGAAGCTACGTCTAATTTGTCTCTACGAGAAACCATCATACACTGATAGAACGAATACAAATAGTTTGGAATGTGTTTTTCACGACTTTGGATGTCCGATTTTTATTTTACCATTATTAAGAACTTATCACATATAATATCGATTGATGTCTTTGTGATTTCTATTCTTTATGAATGAGATAGAATACACAAGAATAATACGAAAAGCAAATATCACACAAAGATAAATGAATTCGATTTGGGGGAAACATATATCTAAACGAAAACTAAGAAAATAAAGTTTCTCTCTTGTGGACTGAGCTTCAAAATATAAGATTAATATTTATTGGGTTGGAATTTTTTATTTGTGTTTGGGCTCTTAATATAATTTGTCTTTATTTTATTATTTTTAAATTAGTCTTGAAATTAGATTTCATTAATTCTAATTATCTTATATTTCATTTTACTCAAAAAATTTAGATTTTGTTTTTCGATTTTTAAACCATGGCAACCATATATAATATATTAAACATTTACTTTGAAAGTAAGAGAAATGATTGAGAAATAATATATAGTTATTTTTTGGTAGAACAATATTATTAATAATGAAATTAAAATGACATTGAGTTATAAATTTAAGTAATAATCTATGTTTTTTCAATTAAACTGGTGTAATAATTTAATTGTAGATACCGACTTATTGTAAATATTATATTTTAATTTGTAAAACTTATCAATATATTCAAAGATAAATTAATAGGATATTAGTGTTGAACTATTTTTTTATAATTTTTGAATTTTTTAGGTTAAATTAATTTTTTTTTTTGTGACATATATAAGAAAAAATTCATTCCTTTTATATGTTACCCATTCAATAATTGTGAAGTATGTGTTTATATTTCTTTACAACATTCATTTTTATACAACTTATTCAATCAGTTTTTTCCGTAAAATTGGACATGGAGTATCACAAGCTACATCTTCAAATATGTCTAACGAAATATTTTTATGAAAGCCACAAATTTTTATATGTTTACCCATTTTTGTACATTTTTATATTCATCGATAATATGATGTTTATAGGCATGCAATTTACATCCAACGACACATCCCACGCACTGTCCCACCCTGCATCGCACGGGCAAAATACTAATTATATTTATATAGCCCACTATTTGAGTATCAAGGAGTCGGACTTAAATGATTCCCTGCAAATATGTTTTTATTTTAAAATAGTGTTTTGTTACATATTTTAATATTATTACAACATCTTATCTTAAGTGTATAAAATGATAAAATCTTGAGAGAATCTTGTTAACGGCTCTTCGTGAATTCTTTTTGTTATACATCATTGTCTATATTTATTTTTGTTGGAGATAGCGTGCAAAATGGAAAAAGGACAGAAAAAATAATTTATATCACTGTCCACGTGTTCGTTCTTTCTGTACTCTTTCCCGTTTGCTTCCTTTTCTTTAATTAATTAATTTATTTTTGTTGGAAATAGTGTGCAAATTCGTTTACCATTTAAACAAAAAAAGTCATTCATATAAAATACGAAATAAAATATTGGGAAGATGAACAATTGCATTTCCAGGATACATCTATTCGATCAGTTTATATATATCATCAACATCTTAAAGCCTGGACCCTGCAATTTGCACAAGCTCTTTCACTTTAAAGAATAAAAAAAAAAAAAAGTTATGGCTAGTGAAGCTTTCGATAATGATCACAAAAAGTTGCATGTAGTAATGTTTCCCTGGCTAGCTTTTGGCTATATTATTCCATTTTTGGAACTCTCCAAATTCATAGCTCAAAGAGGCCACAAAATTTCCTTCATTTCCACCCCAAGAAACATCGATCGCCTCCCTAAACTCCCTCCAAATTTGATTTCTTCAATTAATTTAGTCAAAATCCCATTGCCAAATCTCGAATGTCTCCCCGAAAATGCACAAGCCACCATGGATGTCCTTAGCGAAGACATCATCTAAAAAAGGCGTTCGATGGGATGGAAAATGAGCTAACTCGTTTCCTCGTTGGCTCAAATGTTGATGCCATAATATATGATTTTGCTGCCCATTGGGTGCCCCCGATTGCAACTAAACTTGGAATTTCTCGCTACTTCTATTGCATGATCAATTCGTGGTTCTTGGCTTTTTTGGGGACGTCGTCGGCTTTGGTCAACGGACTAGAAAACCGGACCAGGCCGGAGGATTACTTGGCTCCACCAGAGTGGGTCACTTTCGAAACTAAAGTGGCTTATAAACTCTATGAGGCCAAATGGATTGTGGGCGCGGCCCGAAACAACGCTTCTGGCATTTCAGACACGTATCGGGCCGGAAAGGCTATTGCTGGATCTGACGCATTGATTATAAGAGACTGCAATGAGTTTGAGCCCAAATGGTTGAAGTTGCTAGGAGAGCTTCACCAGATTGAGGTGATCCCACTTGGACTAATGCCACCAAATATTCAAGAAATTAACAATGATAAAAATGAAGGATGGGTTTTTGTGAAAGATTGGCTTTGCAGCCAAAAGAAAGTGTCTGTGGTTTATGGTGCGCTAGGAAGTGAATTGGTGCTTAGTAGAGACCAACTAGGTGAATTGGCTCATGGGCTTGAGCTGTCAGGGTTACCTTTTCTTTGGGCCCTTAGAAACCCGACTCAACTGCCGGATGGGTTTGAAGAGAGAGTCAAGGGCAGGGGAGTTGTGTGGAAGAATTGGGCACCTCAGTTGGAGATACTCGGGCATGGTTCGATAGGCGCGTTTCTGACACACTGTGGGTGGAGTTCGATAATAGAGGCGTTAGTGTTTGGCAAACCACTTGTTATGTTGCCCTTTTTTGTTGAACAGGGGTTGAATGCTAGACTTTTGGCAGATAAACAGGTGGGAGTGGAAGTAGCTAGAAATGACGAAGATGGATCATATACTAGAAATGCTGTGGCAGAGTCTGTGAGAATGGTTATGGTCAAAGATGAGGGTCAGAAATTTAGAGGAAAAGCAAAAGAGTTAAGTGAAGTGTTTGGAGACAGAGAATTACATGACCAATATGTGGAAAGTTTCATTAAGTATCTGGAAATTAAATCATGAAGGAGAATTTGTTTAATTAAACATATTAGTTACACAAGAGTAATGTGCTAGCACTTGCTTTTGTTGCTCAATGAGTCGTGTTCATACAAAATGGCTCATGGGAATAGTTTTCTGGGTAATGGGCATGAATGTACTGGATGTATGTCTTAAGTAAACTAATATCACATATAAATGAATTTTAGTTTGAACGAGAAAGGCTTAAACGGCAAAGTGATCGAATTATAATTTTCTGTATCAAGTTGTGAATAGTTTGAAAGCAAAAGGCATACACATATTGAGGTTGTTCGGACAAGGTAATCTGATGCAGGCGAAAGCATGAACAATGATACAATTCATCTCTTATGTTGATTCTAGACAAATTCTATAAGAGAGACAACCATATTGGTCGCATGCGTGTGTTGCAATTCTATTAACAGTTGGTTTTTTTTTTTTAGTTCCCAACAAAACCAAGATGTTTTTTAGCCATCTTTTTCAAACACATCTTTTTTAGCCATTTTGGGGTGTAAAATGACATCCATACCCTTCTAGCATGTTTGTTTGATATTTGAGTTATTTCTCTCTCTTTCACTTATCTCTATGTCTTCTTACTCTTTTTTTTCAAACTTTTTTTAAGAAATCGAACCTGTATTTTTCATTTTTAAATATTCAATATGGGTGTTAAATTATAGATATCGAAAAGAGAATTAATTTGATATATTATACATGTAAAACGGATTTAAAACGAAAAAGTTATGTGAATTCAAAGTTTTTTTGAAAAAAAATAACTAGGTATGCTGTAACTCGAATTCGAGCCATGTGTTCGAGTCATCACATGGCTCGAATTCGAGTCAGTTTTTTTTTTTCTTGAAAAAATTGAGGTCAGTGAGTATCGATACCATAACCTAAAAGTGGGGAAACACTGGACAATCTGCTATGCCAGATGAACCTTTTGGTTATAATAACAAACTTTATTTTATATATCATATATTGAGTTACTCGAATTCGAGTTATAGCATACCCAGTTATTTTTTTAATCTCACTATCCCATTTTGATAGACCAAGAAACACTGGCGGATTCAGTATGAACATGGGGTACATGAATTAGCTTTTCTATTTCACATCATATTTTCACTGTGTTCCACTCCTGAATGATAGACATGTGTATTTACATCTAAAAAACTAATCCATATTTATTTGTTAACATATGTCCACCATCCAATATAGTGGAACACAAAAAGTGGAACATGATATCTGTTCCACCCCCAATTTGACAAATACCAAATGGAACATTTATTAAAAACAAACAAATAACGCAAATTTATGTGAGACAAAGGAAAGTCGGTGATACCGTGAGACGGTGATACTTTAATGTAAAAAGTGATACTTTTAGTGTAAAAAGTGTAGAAAGATGAGGTTTTTTCTTTTTGAGGTTTTTATTATGTTGTATTATGGGCCCCACCAAAAAGTAGGTTTTTAGAGGTTTTTAAAGGGATGGCATTGGAGATGCCCTTAGGCAATTTTTCCTACAAATTTATCCATGTAGACTGCCAACTAAGTAATTTTTCTTCAAAATTAAATATTTTTAAAAAAATTAAATGTCACATCAGCCAACAGGTAAATTTTACCTACAATAGCAAATCACAAGACTAAACATCCGTTTTCCCACTTAAAGGACTAAATTCAAATTCAGACAAAAAATAGGACAAAATCTCTACACAAAAACTTATGTGAGACCGTCTCACGGATCTAGATCCGTGAGATGGAGCCCTAAATACCCAGCCATGCCCTAAAACCCGTTAGTCTTACCCGGCCTACTGAAAACCCAAAATTCACCCAATACCCAACCCAACTCCTTTCTTTTTTCTCTCTTCTCTCTTACAATTATCCATATATATTCAATAATTGTAACAGAGCATACCATCGTCAAGGAAGTGATTTTCTTTGAGGGCACCATGTCCAGAAGTTCCCATCATAAGATGCGCTTCAACTCCATCCCCATTAAGCTGAACCCCCTTATCAATCACATTTCGATACCCAACCCTGTACAAGTAGTGTCGCCCACCTCTCTCCGCGATAAATCGCGTCAACGCCATGCTCGTACGCGCATCCATAACTATAGTCGTATTTGGGTGCTCCTTCAAAATTATTCCAGACATAAGCGTGATAAGTTTGTCGCCGTTTTTAGGGTTACCTTGTTTATCCACCATGCTGCTCCGATCTACGTCCGTGTCGAAGATGATCCCGAGATCTGCTCTATTTTCTAGCATCGCCGCTCGAGTTAGGGCCATGGCGGTTTTGTCCTTCGGATTGGGGATGTGATTTGGGAACATTCCGTCGGGATTGAGGTGGAGAGAGCCGAATGTGTCTGCTCCGAGCTTGTCTAGTACATCCCATGTGAAGAAACCTCCAGATCCATTTCCGGCATTTACTATTATCTGTATTTTTCAGATTTTTCGGTTTATCCATCTTATTGCTTCCTTCCCAAACAAGCAGGGAAAATGAACATATATAACAGGGAAATTATCCTATGTTTTTTGTTTGAAGTTTGCTCTATAATTTTCAATTTTGATTTTATTTTGTTTGTAGGAGACCATACCAATCGCGTAGGTGCTTGAAAATCTGAGGTGCACGACAAAGGGGCTTTCATCGGAGGATGCTAACAAAAGGCTTGAGATTTTTGGCCAAAACAAGCTTGAGTGAAAAATATCATTCATTAATTGAAAAGTATCGACTTTGGGGTTGAAAGTATCACATTATGTTATATAGTATAATGAAAGTATCATTTTTTTGTCATAAATGATTATGAAAGAACATAAAATTGTAGAATATCAAGTGATGAAAATATCCCAAAAGGTATCCGTTTTTGGGTTAAAAGTATCACTTTTTATTCAAAAAGTATTACGTTATATTATATGGTATAATGAAAGTAAGAAAATAAAATTGCAGAAGCATCACCTCATTAAAGTATCACTTTATATTGGAAAAGTATCGATTTGTTATTTAAAAGTATCATTTTTTGTTCAAATAGTATCACTTCATATTATAAATGAATATCAAAGAGAATAAAATTGCAGAAGCATCACATCAATAAAGTATCACTTTTACTTGAAAAAGTATCACTTGTTGGTTTAAAAGTATCAATTTTTGTTCAAATAGTATCACTTCCTATTATAAATAAATATCAAAGAACATAAAATTGCAGAAGCATCACCTCATTAAAGATCACTTTCTGTTAAAAAAATATTATTTTTTGGGTTAAAAGTATCACCCTCGTTACCAATGTATTAAATAAAAAGAGATTGAAATAATGAAGCTAAAGAATTCAATACTAAAACAATGGATGTAACAATAGTTCATGAGAACACAATACTTCGGTTTATGAGAACTTTCAACTATCTTGTTGAACTTTTCCCACAGCTCCTATTTTGACAAATTTTTGTTGAACAAGTTATCCCCTCCAGGCTCATTGGAATTACTGATTTTATCACCCTCATTGCTAGAAGCAATAATTGTGACAACATCTAAATGTAATACTTTTGGTTAGAAATCTGATACTTTTTATTGAAAAAGCGATACATTTTACTAGAAAAGTAATACTTCAATTCGAGCTGAGGGTTGGACCTATTTTCCAGCGGGGTGTTTGTTGGCAGCGGGCTTTGCATTAGGAGCTGAGGGTTCAGTAATTAGAAGCGGATTTTTGGGCGGATTTAGTATTTGGGGCTCCGTCTCATAGATCTAGATCTGTGAGACGGTCTCACAAGAGACTTCCCCAAATCTCTAAGTATGCCCACTTATAGGACTAAAAAAATAATTTTGCGGTTTAGTGACTAAAGCTTGATTTATAATTTCATACGAATCAAAAATATTTTAGTTATAAATTATATGAACTTAAGACATGATTTTTATTCTTGAAAAATGATTTTTTGATATATGAGTAAATGTTTTTTGTGGATTTTAGATTTTTAATGGCGCTTTATATTTAATTAATAATATCACATTTCGCATTTGAATTTTTACTTATTTTTTAATTTATGAACAATAATACGAAGTTAAGTTTGAAATATTTTTAATTTAATAAAATATCAAATGAAATTCCATCAGTAACTTTACTACTTTAATTTTAATTTTGTCACGATATTTAACTATTTCAAAGAGTCAAATAAAAACCAAATAAATTCTAAAAAAAATTAAATTGAAATAAAATGCAGTCATGCCTCCAAAAAGGCTAAATAAAATTTCCGCGCATTCATAACTTTTGTATGTTTGTATGATAAAAAAGAGAAATATATTTGAGGCAGATGAATACAATTAATTCTCCAGTATTCAACAACAATTTCTTAACTTTTATAAACAGTAGAAAAAAAATTGTGAACTAAAAATTGCAGGGATAACACAAATTGAACTGCAAATTAACAAAGTCTCATTCACCTATTTGTTGTGCTACACATACAATTACATTTGATTCAGTCAATTGAAAACTAACATATGATCAAGAAGCCCACTGTTTAACGTTGTTGCAACCAAATACAGATTCCATATTTTCATATAAACAAAGCTTTACAAGGCAATGGCTTTGCAAAGGGGGCAAAAGTTCTTCTTTGTGAGCCATTTTGCAATGCAGGTAGCATGATACTCGTGCGGCAGTCGAGGATTCCGATACTTTGTTGGCCGTTCAGATCATCCATGCACACCGCACACACTTTATCCTTCTCTTTATCCTCCGGACATGGTTTCCTCGTTTTCAGCAATTCTCCAATAATTTTCTTAGACAGACCACCGGACATCACCCCATCATCTTCACTTCCACCAAGAATCATCGTATCTTCTTCATCTTCAACGCGGGCCCACTCAAGATTACTAGTTTCTTGCCTGCCATGGTTAATGCCATTGGTTGATGGCATGGCAGGATAGTAATAGTAGTAATTTTCTCCCGGCGACGGAATGAAACCTTGATGTCCAAAATATGTGAAATAACCAGCAGATAGGAGGGGTAGAATGGTAATATCTTCATCAAGCGGGAGGACAGGGCGACGGCCTCGCGGCGGATGATGGCGGGGCACTCTCACAATGGGACGAGATGAGGCGGCTACGTCAACATGTGGGAATACAGAGCCAATAAATTCTGGTGGCGGATGATGGCGGGGACCTCTCACAATGGGACGAGACGCGGCGGCAAAGTCGTCAGCCTCCTCAAGTAAAAGTACAGAGTCAATAATTTCTAGTGGTGGGTGATGGCGAGGGCCTCTTCGGATGGGACGAGATGCGGCGCCCACGTGAACTTGATGAAGAAGATGAGCCATGGAATTTGAAATTTTGATGCAGAGTTGAGAGTTCTTACAAGTGTAAGTTTGCATTAATGATACGATATTTGATGCAGAGTTGGGAGTTCTAACCAGTGTTTGATTATGTTAATGATAGGATCTGATCGAATGATATAATTTATAGCTGAGAAGTTATTGTGCATAAGGAAAGTTATGTTAATATGTGTAGTTACCTTAATTGTATATTAAAGGGATACGGAAAGATTTGTGTATATATGGTAACACAATAAATATAACAGTTACAGGAAACTAATAAATTCAAGTCTTATATCTTTATAAACCTGTTTACATTTTCTCCGGAAAATAAAATATTATTTTCTAAGTGGTGGAGGCTGTTTAAAAACTTTGAGTTTCCGGATATTGTAATAACACGACACAAATCTAACATATTATAAGTCCGCCTAAGATTGAAACTTATCAAGCTATGGTGTAAAATTTCGGGAAAAATACAAAAATGGCCCTGTAACTTTAGGTGCTAAGCAATTTTAGTCTTGTTCGTTTTGCAATTTCCAAATATAGTCCTGTAGCTCAAAATTTATCGTGATTTTGGTCCTATTGTCGCCGAAGTTTGAAAATCCGGTGACCATCTTGCACGTGAAGGGCACATGACCCATATATGATGCTGAGTTGTACCTATTTCATTATCAGTCAAATTACTTAGTCAAAATTCGAGCAAAATAGGTCTTGTAATTTTATTTCGCTGGTAAAAAAAAGAAAAAGAAAAGAGAAGATAAAAAATGAAATATTTTTTAATATATTAAAAATATAAATTTAAATAAATAATATAAATCTAAATAAATTAATAACTTATAGAATAAAAGATATATATACCAATACTAAAATGTTTTACTAATAATTTCATTAATCTTTATAAATAATTTATATATATATATATATATATATATATTGGATATGATAAAAAAAAGTTATAAAACATGTTAAAATTACTTTATAAATGAAAATGTTTATAATGCAATATATATATATTATAATATAATGATAAAGTATAAAATGGCTAGGATGTGATGCCAACAATAAATGAAACAAAAGTAGTTTAAAACTGCTATAACATTTGTTAATAAATTTAAGATAGCGCAAATGTCATACATTATTTTATTTTTTACATACATTAGTACGTTACATATAAAAAAATATAAAAATATTAGAGAATTTCTTATATAACACTAATAATGAATAAAATACAAATTAATTAACATAATATTTTTTAAGTATCTTAGTTTTCAAAAATATATATTTTATTAAAGTAAATAATATTAATGAAAGACTTGATTATTAAAACGAAAAGTGCACAATGAAAAATTGAATTCCAAAGAATTTAAATTTAAATAATATTCAAATATAAATTCAAATAATATATAAAATAATCTAAATAAAATTTTAAAATTTTCTTTACTTAATTAAGAAAATTATAAAAATTACGGAAATAAAATTTAAAAAATAAAATAAAAATTTGTATGCTCCTTTTATGGGAGATGAAGAGTGAGGGAGAGAAACATGACTCCTCATTAGTCTCCCTTGCTTGGAGTGAAAATTTTCTCTCTCTAAAAAAGAGGGAACCCTAGTTTTGTTTTTCCTTCTTGTCCTTTGTTCCTTTGTGCCGCTGCCATGTCTATCTGTCCTTTGAGCTTGGTGTATTGGTTTGTGTACTGGTTTATCTCTTTGTGGACCATTAATAACATAGATCTTTGACGGTGTATCTGACTTTATGAGCCTGGTTGCTTTCTTACTTAGTTCATGTTTTTTAATATTTAATGCACTAACGTTCCTAGATTTAAAAAAATTAACTATTCCATTGACTTGCATTTAGGTTGTGTGGTTGTGGTCACCTACCATTGTTGTTTTGTTTATTGCTTATCCATTTCCCATTTCCTCTTTTTGTTCTTTTCCATCTGGCCCCTGTTTTGTCCCTTTGTCTTTGTTTTTCTTGTCCCTTTTCCAGGTGGCTTGATCTGGGGTTGTTGGATAAGATCTGAGGGTTGAGGTATTCCGAAAAAGTATGGATCTGAGCTTGGAGGAGAGGCTGAAACTTTTCACTCTTTCTAGTGAGGAAACGGAGGACATTAAACTTGAACAAAAGGATATTGTGCTGAGTAAAGCGGAGTGTGAGAAGAGTCTTATCGGAAAAATTTTTGGATCAAAAAAATCAATTTTTTCGGGTTCAAAAATACTATTCGTAATATCTGGCTTACGAAAGATACTTTCACAGTCAGTGAAATTGGAGACAACCTATTCCAGTTTATCTTCTCATCACAGGAGGACAAAGTCAGGGTGCGGAACGGGAAGGCGTGGAGTTTTGAGAATCAGTATCTTATTCTACGGGACTGGTCAGAGGATGTTCTTAATAATTCTGAAACATTCCAGTCAGTTGAATTATGGGTACAATTATGGAATATCCCATACCATTGGCTGAGTGTGGAAACCGGGAAGAAAATTGGAAAGAAGTTTGGAAAGCTGATGGATATTATCATTCCTGAAACTGGTAGCTGCAAAGGAAAATATATTAAAATTCTTGTGGAAGTACCTCTTGAAAAGCCGTTGTTACGGGGGACGAACATCAAACTTGATGAAGAATCTAATTGGGTGGAATTTCGGTATGAGAATTTACAGAGTTTCTGCTTTTATTGTGGGAGGATTGGGCACACGGAGAGGGGATGTCAAGTGAGAAAAGTGGATATTGAGCTCGATAGGTTGAATATGGGTCAGTTCGGGGAATGGATTAGAGCGTCGGATTTGGGCTTCCCAAAATCTTCAATCAAGGCTACAAAATCCGTGTCAGGAAATGAAAGGGTGGTTTTGCAAACAGAGGTGAAAGATAATCCCATGAGTGGCCGGGCCCAAACTTGTGAAGCCCAATTCCAGGGGGCATGGAAGAAAATCAATCTGTTGAGAAAATTCAAGGAGATCAGAATAGTGCTTCTCTTAAAATCAAGCTTCCTGTGGGTAAAAGTAGTATGGATGGTCAGGCTACCTCAGAGAATAAAAGGGGGAAGTGCTGATTAAGGAAACTGAACCAAGGATTGATGAGAATAAAGAGAATGACATGATGGTTGAATTTAATGTGATTGATCGGAATCTTGGCCAGGGATTAGGGAACAGAATTCCCCTTTGTGAGATTAAGAATCACAAATCTGGGGAAGAGGATAATACTCAAAGATTTCAATAAAGCTGGAAAGGAAATGTGTGAAGAAATATGGTGGGAAAGGCCCTACACCAAAGCCAATGGAAATCATCGAACAGAATGTTTATGAGAAAAGTGGAATCAAAAGGAATTACAACTTGATTCAAAATAGTCAGAAAAGGAATCTGAGTGAAGCTAAGAGACTAAAAATTTCAAAGGAAGTCAGGAAAGACAATGTATTGTCGGAAAAGGTGGAGGTGGCCAGCCTTGAATGGGCCCAAAGTTATAAATGAAGATATCTTTCATGGAATTGTAGAGGTTTGGGAGGACCCTCTACGGTTTCTCAGCAAGGAATCTCTTCGATTCCATCTTCCGGATTTAATGTTTTTATGTGAATCAAAAAAGAAAAAAATTTTGTTGCAACGGTTTGTAAAAATTGAGAATAAATGAGAGGTGGCTTTGTGTGGATCCTCTCGGTATGAGTGGTGGCCTATTTCTGCTATGGTCCACTAAAGTTTCTATTATCAGCACCTGTAGCAACCATTTCTGCTTGGAAATTGAATTTCGTTTTGAGGAGAATCCGATATTATGTGGGCCGTGTTTGTTTATGCTAGTACTGATAAAGTGATTAGAAGAGATCAATGGTTGTTTTTGGCTTCTGCGAAGGATAAATGGGGAACCTTTGGACAGTGGGGGGCGACTTTAATGATATTTCGACATTGGGGAAAAAAAGGGTGGTAGGCACAGAAGTGTGTCAAGTCTGTAAGGATTTCAATGATTTCATTGCTTCTATGGGTATGGGTGAGATTCAATTTAAGGGGCATCCGTTCACTTGGGCGAATAATAGAGAGGGTGAAGGATTTGTGGAGGAGCGGATTGATCGCTTTTTGGATCCCCCGAGTGGTTGGTTAAATTTCCGACTTCTGTGTGCACCATATTGACAGACAGTCTTGACCACTTTCTTTTCTTCTTTGAAACCGATGCCCCTAAGTTTGTTGGTAAAAACGTTTTCTTTTGATAAAAGATGGCCGCAATGGGGCGGCATCGAGGGGTGATCGATCAAGCTTGGAATTCCGAGATACGGTACAACACAATACCAATTTCAGCAAAAATTGGCGCTTGCGACTAGCCCTTATCAACTGGAGCAAAAGTAAGAGAACTAATTCAAGGGGTTATTGAAAGGTGTAAAATCGTAAATATCGATATTAAGATGGTAGTTTTTTCGGAAAAATGGCCTCGATTGGTGTAATCTCAAGAGTGTTCTCGACAAAGCATACAAGGATGAGGAGGGTTATTGGAGCCAAAAAGCGAGAAATAAATGGCTCAAAGACGGAGACAAGAATTCCAAATTTTTTCATGCAACTACATTGCAAAAAGAAAAAGATCAATTGCATCGAGAAACTCATTAGAGATGATGGAACGGCTGCATGAGTAAGATCGAGGTAGAGGGGAAATTTCTCGAATATTACCATAAGTCGCTTCCAAACTTCTAGTCCCGAGTGTGATCTCACCATCTTGGAAGGAATACCTCAAGTCATATCTTCTTCAATGAACTGCATGACCATGACCAAATTTTCGGACTTGGAAATCAAACAGGCCCTCTTCGATCTCAAATTTCCCCAACAAAGCGCCTGGATTGGATGGTATGAATCCTCGTTTTTTTCATTTTTGGATTATTATATCTTCTAAAATGTGTGAGGCCGTGAAAGACTTTTTCCATTATAGTAAAATGCTCAAGAGTATTAATCATATCTTTATCACCCTCATTCCTAAAATCAAAAATCCAACAAATATAGCTCATTTTAGACCTGTCGCCGGTTTGTGTGGGGTGATTTACAAAGTGATCTCTAAAATTCTTGTGAATCGTATGAAGCCCGCCTTTCCTCTTTGCATCGTGAAAATCAATCGCTTTTATTCCTAGCAAATTATTGATAATGTTGTTCTTACCCATGAGTGCATTCATTTCATTAAAAGCATTAAACCTGGTAAAAAGCATATATGGCTCTCAAGTTGGATATGTCAAAGGCATGATAGAGTGGAATGGAGATTTCTGGTTTTATACTTATTAAAATGGGCTTTGATTGTGTTTTTGTCAATCGGATTTTCAAATGCATTAGTTCCTCATCTTTCTCTTTCAATGTCAACGGCCAAGTGTCTGGTTTCGTGTTCCTTCTGAGGTATTAGGCAAGGTGATCCTCTTTCCCCTATCTTTTCATCTTGCTTTCAAGTCCTGTCTAACTTAATCAAATCAATCAAAAGGTGTGGTCTTTTTCAGGGTATCAAAATTTGTAGGCTTAGCCTGTGTTGACTCATTTGTTCTTTGGCGATGATTCTATCATTTTTGTGAAGCTTCCCTTTTCAAGCCCTTAGTATTAGAACTATTTTGGATAGGTTTTGTAAGGCTTAACGTCAACAAGTGAACCTTGATAAATCCTCGGTTTTGTTTAGCAAAAATGCCTCTGTAGATTAAAACAGACATTTGTCTCTGTTGGATGGTATTTACGGCGAACAAGCCGGATATTTAGGCCTCCCAATGGTTATAGGTAAATCCAAAAAGGAAATCTTCCATTTTGTGATCGAGAATGTTCGAGAGGAGAGTCAATAACTCGGAGTAATAATTTTCTCTCCAATCTTTGGGAAAGAGGTTTTATTGAAAGCGGTCATTAATGCCATTCCAACTTATGTCATGTCTTGTTTCAAACTACCTGGTTCACATTTGTAAAGAAATTTGTAAAATCACTTCTAAATTTTGGTGGGAACTTCTAATACTCTGGGGTAAGAAGATCTCTTGGGTGGCTTGGGATAAAATGTCTCTTCCTAAGAACAAGGGTGGATTGGGTTTCCAAGACATCGTTGAGTGCTTAATGATGCTTTGATAGCTAAGCAATTGTGGAGATTGATTGTGCAACCTAATAGTTTATTAAGCGAGTTAAGGGCCAAGTATTTCTCTAAAATGGGGTCATTAGCTTGCATTCCTAAAAGTGGTGACTCGTGGTTATGGAAAAGTCGGCTTAAGTCCATAAAAACTTTGTCTCTTGGTCTTAGATACCAGCTGGAAATGGCAATGCTATCGAATTTGGGATGTCCCTCGGCTCCCTAATTCTCCCGATTTTAAATTGGGGCTCTAAGCCTCCCGCTTGTGAGTTCATTTGGGCCAAGGACTTTATTTGTGATAATGGCATTGGCAAGGAATGGAATAAAGATCCGTTGAATAAATTCATGTGCTTGGAAGATGTTACTAATATTTTGCGGTGAAAATTGGCGATGAGGATCTCAATGACAGATGGATTTGGAACCGGATAAGAAGGGTCAATTCTCGATTAAAAGTGCTTATAACCACCGCCTTTTACAAATTCATCACTTGGAGAAGGATTGGCGGAATCCGGCCTCGATCAGGGGCATCGCAACAACAGATGTGGGAAAAATCTTTGAAACCGCAAATTAAAAATAAGTCAAGCATTTCTTGTGGAAGGTCTTTGAATAAATGCGTTCCTACTACCTGGTTGTTGAACAAAAGAGGCATGGATATTGATCCCGGTGTCCTATGTGTGGAGAGGAAGTTGAGACGGTGGAACATCTATTTTTTCAATGCGAGAGAGCTCAAATAACCTGAAAACTCGCTCCTTTGCACTTTGATACAATACTCTTTCAACCGATTTACTGTATCAAAAACTGGTGGCATCGGTTTGTCTTTGTGAAAAATGATTCCTTTGCACATGATAGAATGGAATTGTCTGTCTATCTATTATGGTGGCTTTGGAAAACAAGAAACATTTGGGTTTTTCATAAAGATAGATGGGAGTGTAGGGATATTGTGAAGGCAACAGTGTGCATGAATGGCAAGAATTTTTGCGATTCATGTTAACAACCGTAAGGATGGCAGTCTTTGAAACCCCCCTATAGTTTGTTTGATTAATTGAACCAACTCAACTTTGGTAGGACACCATTACATGGTGATCGATCTTTGTGAGTTGTTTGGGAAAGGAACAACATTTGGAGGGTGTTCTTTTGATGATCCGGGAAATATTGACAGAGCAATGGTTACTTCTAGGAGATCATTCGATCTCGATGGAAGCTATATTGACAGGATCGATTGGCTATGTGTTTTGTGGATCATTCAAAGACAAAAAGCTTAGACATACTTGATAGATGATAAGGATATCGTTTGTAAACTCACAAATCGTTGCGGATTCTTGAGTGAAGGTGCAAAGATAGCCGAAGACATCTACCTTTTATGTTTTCTTTTTGATCATGTTAATTTTAAGATTCAAAGTGTGAGTTGGACTGCTAAATGTAATAGATTAGCTTGTCTTGCTTTTGATGGTATTTCAAATTTGAATTGGCTAGACCAATTCCCGAGTGGCTAGTTTGTTAGCTTCTTCGGCCTTTTAGCCTTTTTGGCTACGATTTAGTTGTAATTCTCTCCTTTGGAGTTTTGATTAATATAAATCTATCGTTCAAAAAAAAAAAAAAAAAAAAAAGTGAGGGAGAGCAAAGGCCAAAGGGTGGGGGAGGCGGGGCACGAGGGTGCCCTTTTATAGGGAATTTTGTCCTTTTTTGGTTTCTAGTTATTCTATGTATTAAATTTAAATAGTTGTTTAATTTTTTTATTTAATTGAAACTTTGGATTTAACCTAAACTATACATTTCGGTCAATATTATTTTATATGATTTGTCATATATATGTGTATGTATTTTTAACATTAAGATACTTAATAGAAATGAATGTAAACTATCTGATATTTTATGGGTTGCGCTATTTGCCCCCAAGATTTGATTAATACACCCCACTCCCAATATTTATAAAAATGCCATAAGTTAAAAAGGCTATGATACCCTTAATAAAATAAAAACAAATGGCATGATGGAAAAAAGCCGATTTTTTCCAAAATAAGCTTCAAAAAAGTCGTTTTAAGTCGCTTTTTTCAAAAACGCTGGAAACAACATTTTTTTTCGAAAAAAAGCTATTTTTGTTTTCCGAAAACGCTGGAAACACCTTTTTTCCTGAAAAAAACTGATTTTTTCCACCTTTTTTTTTCGAAAAAAGCTTATTTTTTCCACTTTTTTTTTTTTTTTCCAAAAAACGCTGAAATGACTTTTTCCCCCGAAAAGTTGTTTCTCTTTTTCCCAAAAAATCTGTTTTTTCCATTTTTTTTCAAAAAAAAAAAAAACGATTTTTAAGTTAGGGTTTTTAGTTTGGAGGGTAAAATTGGAAATATAGGTGTGGTGTATTTAGTAATTAGATGGGTTTGTAAAATAGGGATGGGGTGTATATAGAAATATGGTGTATTAATCAAATATTGGGGTGCAAATAGCGCCACCCTATTTTATAATTATATTATAATATATATTTTTGTTTTTTAGATAATTTTTAACATATTTTTATAACTTTTGTAATTTTTATATTGATATATATATATATTATAAATTTTTAATTTGTTTAGATTTAAATTAATTTATTTAAATTTATATTTTTAATATATTAATAAACATTTTTTTATATTTTCTTTTCTACTAAGCAAATAAAGTTACAGGACCTACTTTGCTAATTATTTTAACCAGTGATAATGAAAAGGGTCCAACTCAGCATCATATATAGGTCATGTGTCTTTCACGTGGGAGAGAGTCGTCAGATTTTCAAACTCCGGTGACAAAAGGTCCAAAATTACGATAAATTTTGAGTTACTTGAGTAAATTTACAAATTGCAACACAAATAGGACTAAAATTTCTCAACACCTAAATTTACAGGCCATTTTTGCATTTTTCCCATTAATATCGGATCCAACCCAAATAACACGAATAATAAATAGGTTGAGTTAGAGTTAACTTGAAATGACAAAATTAACTCGTTTGTGTTTTTTCTCATGTTATTTTTCGCAATATTTTTGATCAATTGAATATCAGACAATGATTGCATTTTAAAAAATTATCAAATCTATGTTAGTACAATTCATAAGAATCAAGCATACAAATTCCTAAGAAATCGATACATATTGCAAAATGCTAGCATCATTCTACCCAAAATAAGGGATAATTACAAAATCTTCCTTGAAGTTCGGGCTAATTACAAAAAACCCAAAAGTTTTTGTAAATTACAAAAACCACTTTTAGGTTTGATCCGTCTTACATTTTTCCCCTTCATAAAAAATATTTCAAAAATTCTCCTTACATTTATCAAAATATTACAATATACCCCCTTAAATTTAAGACACGGTCAAAACTCGAGGGCTCTTTTCAGGGGCAAGACCGGTAACTTTGGGGGGCTAAATATTTTTTGGGGGGCTAAATCACAAAAAAAACATATTTTCATACTAAAAATTAATATTTTAAAATAAAATATACATATAAAAATTGAATTTTCAAAAAAATTCTGTAAGGTGAAGGATACGCCCCTGGCTTTTTTGTAATTTTCAAAAACCTCCTGGCTTTTTGGTAATTAGCCCAAATCTTAGGGAAGGTTTTATAATTATTCCCAAAATTAATTAGCCCACCCAGCTCCTCTCATGTGCTGAAGTGACAGTAATGTATCCCTTGAATGGATATAATGACTTAGTTACCTTCCATGCAAGGATGAGTCATGGATCATTGGATCTATATATAAAACTAGTGCACCAGTGATCGATGTTGAGCCTTCGTTGGAGTTTACCTATGTTATTAGTAATTTGGAATTTCCAGATTATGTCTTTGCGTAAAGCGTGACATCATATTAGTTATTGACCGCTACTTTTAAGTTCATGAATCTATAGTTAATGTAGAAATATAGAGAATGTTCTAAATTGATTGAGGTGCATGTAGATAATGTTACAATTGTCATATACTTGGCCATTTTGCCTAGGAGTGCCGCAACAATAATTACGATGCTAAAGAAAATGACAATTTTGTTGATGATAAGCAAGAAGAGAAGAGTCAACGTTGTTGTTAACAATAAAAATGACGAGAATGACAACAGTAGTTTGTGGTACTTGTATAACAGTACTAGTAACCATAGAGAAAAGTTTGGGATTTAAGGGATGATTTGGGATAAAGATTTCAAAAAACTCCAGTTAGTATGTATTTGAAATCCACCAAAATGACTCCAAGATAGCACAAAATAGAATATAAGGATTTGAAATCAATTGCAAAATAATTTTATCCAAATAAGCTCAATTGATTTGTTATTATGAATTTGAAATCCATAGCTTCAAATATATCCATCAATACAAATGAAGTCTAATGTAACAAACTAGCTAATTAAGCAATTACATACGTCTATGATTTTCGAGGAAGTCAACGAAATTGTCTATGTATCTACTATGTAATGCCGTATCACCAAATATTGTTGCCACATCTTTAGCTCTTTCCCTGAATTTCTTTCCATCATTTTCAAGCATCACGAGCTTTACCGAGTCAGCAACTGAGTTCCGTGTGTACGATCCGTCTTCATCATTTCGTGGAATTTCTACGCCTAGTTGCTTTTCGACAATAACCCTTGAATTCAAACCTTGGTCTACTAAAAAGGGCAGTGTAATCAAGGGGTGACCAAACATTAGTCCCTCCACAATAGAACTCCAACCGCAATGTGTCAAGAATCCACCCACCGAATCATGACTCAGTATCTTCAACTGAGGCACCCAACTTCTCCACACAATCCCTCGACCCTTCACTCTCTCCTCAAACCCATCTGGAAGCTCTACCGAGTCAGACTCAGTGGACCCGGAAGGTTTCCTTAGAACCCAAAAGAAAGGAACCTCAGATAACTCGAGCCCATGAGCCAACTCACTGAGTTGATCTTGACTCGGAGTCACCTCACTCCCTAGTGCAACATAAACTACTGACCCTCTATTTTGACCATCAAGCCAATTTTTGATTGAAACCCAAATTTCATCATCGCCATCTTTATCAGTATTATTATGATTTTGCACTGTAGGTGGCATTAACCCAAGTGGAAGAACTGGCCTATTGTGAAGCTCTTCGAGTAAAGTTACCCAATCTGGTTCAAATTCATAGCAATGTCTCACAAGAATTAAATCAGACCCAACTATAACTTTACCTCCACGATAAAAATCCGAAAACCCGGATTCAGTATTCTGACCCGACCCGACAATCCAATTAGCTTCAAAGCGCCGATACGCGACTTTGGTCTCGAACTTGACCCATTTAGGCGGAACCATAAAGTCTTCGGGCTTGGTCCGATAATCCGAGCCGCTAATCAAGGTATCGTACGGTCCAAAAAAAGCAAAAAACCAGGCATTGATTATCATGAAGAAGGCCCTGGAAATTCCAAGCCGGGCCGCGATAGGAGGCAGCCAATGTGGAGCAAAATCATAAATGATCCAATCCGGGTCGGATTTTTCCAAGAAACGGGTCAACCCAGTTTCAAGGCCATCGAAGGCTTTCTTGAGAAGGTCCATTTGTCCGCCATGGATGTCGGTGGTGGACTCTGCGTTTTCTGGGAGCTCAGCAATTTTTGGAAGTGGAATTTTGACAAAAGTAAATGAAGAAGTTAAAATTGGAGGCAGTTTAGGGAGGCGATCTATGTTTCTTGGGGTGGAAATGAAGGAAATTTTGTGTCCCTTTTGGGCAATGAGTTTGGAGAGTTCGAGATATGGGATAATGTGTCCGAAGGCAAGCCATGGGAACATTACTATGTGCAGGCTCTTCTGATCTTTGGCCGCCGCCATGGATGGATTGGGAAAGGATATAGCTAAAAGAGGGTGGTGAGTTGCTTAATGAATTTTGAGCTATTAGTTGTTGATGGATGTCAAGAAAGAAAAAAGCTATTACTTGTTGATAGGGGTGATCGCGGTGCGGTTTGGGCGGTTTTTTTCAATATTTTCAAACCGAATTCTTTAAGTGCGGTTCGCCACAAGTTTGATTTCAAGTCGCGGTTTTTAGAATAAAACAAACATGCGGTTTTCAACGGTTTTGGGCGGTTTTTAGGTTTGGTTTTGCGGTTTTAACGTCAATAAGTGAATATTATATAGTACAATCAAAATGAGCAAAAACAACTTATCAATTCGATAATTAAAAAGTTAAGAATATGTTGTGATTGACTAAATCGAATATTATAACAACTTCAATAACATATAATAGTTGAATCTAATAGAAATATGGAGTTTTTGCAATCACTAAAAAAACATTTCTTATATTTTGGCCTTAAAAACCATTTTTTAGTATTTTTAAGTATCAACTTTTGCTTCCTGTTTATAACTTCATTTAGTCATAATCTAAAAGCTTAATCTAAAAGTATGGAGAGGGTGTTTTAAATTTCCGTTTATGCTCCTAGTTTAATTTTTACAAATAAATAAGACATCTACAAAGTTTTCATCGAACAATAAATTGACTAATATGCTTCCCATAACTTGAATATTTCAATCTCCAATCTACACCCATAACAAGAAATGAAGGCTTTGATGTTTAAACTATTGAGTAAATTGACTAATATACCTATAATACACAAGTGGAAATAATTAAATATGACAATACATAATTATACAAAAATATACTATAGATTTAGAGAAATGTAATGACATATATAGAAAATATAATATATATATATATATATATATAAATATATATGTAGTATTCTACTATGCAGTGGCTGCGGTCGGTGCGGTTTGAGACTTCAAATTGTAATTGCACCATCTTATCTGCATGCGGTTTAGACTAAAAATATTAATCGCGGTTTTTCCAATAATTAAGCAATCACGGTGTGGTGCGGTTTGGTTCGGTCGGTTTTTTTTTGCGGTTTTTGGTTTTTGTTGATCAGCCCTACTTGTTGATGAGAATTATTTTTTATGAGATTTGCAGATTTATTTCATTAAATGTTTGAGTTATTGCATCAAAAAGAACGGTTGGGAGTGGTCACACTTAGACCCACTCTCAGCCTCAGGACCCCAGATGGCACGTGAATTTTTTTTTTTTTTTTTTTTGATCGGTTGCACATTTTTTTATATACATGAAGTATTGAAGTGTCACCCCGACACAATTCAGCAGAATTTAATAGGAATGGCTTGCAGGTTGGGTCCAATTTGACCAAATCGAGGATTTTTTATTATACCCAAGTTTTATGTTTCTAATGATTAGTTATTGGGGAAATAATCTCAACCCGTATGTAAATTGTGAGAAATGTCTGATAATAAATTTTCTTCGCGCCTAATATTCCCAACTATCGCGCATAAGGAATTGTCCGCCAAGTAATTGTCCAATGCTAGACTCTCCACTATCCAACTTCTTATTACACAATATCATAAGACAATATAAAATATTACATATTGTTTTATATTATATGATCAATGGTTCATTAATTATCAAACTTTTATTTAAGAACTCAACATTGGTAATGAGTTATTGAGTGATTGTTTGGTAACATAGTTGGAATAAGATGTACTATTTTGAAATATTAGCAGTGAAACTATTATATAATGATTTCAAAATAAGAATAGGAGAAAAATATTATGATACATTGATATAATTGTATTATGTTATTTCTTTATTTAATATTAAAATATAATTGAATTATTACATTGATTTTAACAATTCATCAACTCTAAAAATAAAACTATAAATAAATATCAAATACTAGATGTTATTGAATCATAATTTTGCTTTTAGAGTTGATGTATTATATTTTAATTTTGTTATTAATGTTAGTTGGCCTTCCTACACATAATTTCAGGCAGTGGTGATTCCAATATTTCGAATGGGGGTATGATGTCGATTGATATTTGAAAAAAATATTCACATAAATATTATTTAATATTTAAAGTTGTACAACCCAAAATTTGCAAAGAAAAAAGAAACACATACCATTAAAATAAAAATAACAATTACAACTACGTCCAACATGTTTCATCTTTTGAAAGCGATCTATGACATCATCGTCAGAAACTTGTAGACACATATCATTATCAATAAAAGTGACCAAACAAGTTTTTAATAATTTGCTTAAGAGTTTTCAGTAGAGAGAAAATTACTAAATATATGTATGAGAAGAGAGAGTTAGGCCAAGGTGCATAAAATACTTGTTTAGTAAAGTTAGGCCAAGAAAAAAGACCATAGTTTTTTTCTGCTTATAAATGGATATTAAAAATAATTTTATGTAAAAAGGAGTACAAATTTATTTATTTGTTCAAAAGTCTCTTGTGAGACAAACAAAACCAATGAGACGGTGATCGGTGATACTTTTTAATGAATAACAAGTGATTCTTTTCGTGTAAAAAGTGATACTTGTCTAAATACACTTAAATGTGATAATTTGTCTAAATACATTAATTTAAATGTATTTAGACAAGTATCACTTTTTACACTAAAAGTATCACTTTTTACATTAAAGTATCACCGTCTCACGGACTTTCACTGTCTCACATAAGTTTTTGCGTTATTTGTTTGTTTTTAATAAATATTCCATTTGGTATTTGTGAAATTGGGGGTGGAAATAGATTTCATGTTCCACTTTTTGTGTTCCACTATATTGGATGGTGGACATATGTTAACAGATAAATATGTACTGTTAGTTTTTTAGATGTAAATACACATGTCTATCATTCAGGAGTAGAACACAAGGTGAAATATGATGTGAAATAGAAAATCTGATTCATGTACCCCATGTTCATACTGAATCCGCCAGTGTTTCTTGGTCTATCAAAATGGGTTATTGAGATTAAAAAAAAAAAATAGCAAAGTGACCCTCAATTTAGTCATCTGATAAGCTCTACTAATTAATAATATATTATATTTGATATAAATATTAAACAAATATAATGGGGCAGATCCTAGGTCTGGAGAACTAGATGAACTTATTAGGGACTTAGTAAGGTTCAAAATAATAATCTCAAGTTATTTCCCCGTTATCAAGTTGGATGGGTTTGGATACACCATGTTTGCATGGAGCGGGTTCATTATGGGTTTGGGTTTAAACCTATAATTTTTAGTATTTTTTTTTGAATAAATGGAAATATATAAAAAGAAAGGAAAAAATCTTGATCACAAGTCGATCAGGTAGCAAAGGAAAAACGATATTAAACTCCAGAAAAAAGAAATAACAAAAATAACTTAAAGACATATTTTAAATGAAGGACGTTAATTTCTAGACGATTTTCGAATGACACTGTCATTTGTTTTTTTTTTTTTTTGCCTGTGCTCGATTATCGTCTAGATGTTCTGATGTATCCTGTGAATTATCAGTTCAAGATCCTCGAGCCATAATTGTCATAGTCTTCATAGTGTCTGAGGAATCACATAAGTGAAAGACAAGTGGGGTAGTTGAGGAATCGTCTACCTTGGTCTTTAAAGCTTCCAACTGGTCTACATCAACATGAAAATCAGAATTAAGAGGATAGATGGATGTTGGAGATGTTGGAGCATGAGCTGCAGTCAAAGACGTTTCATCACTATCTTTAAGATTCAAACTTAAGTCAACAACATGAGAATAAACCACAATAGCTAGCGAATTATCTTGTGTCGTTGGTACGGTGTGATCATTTGTAATGGTTTCAACATACTTATCTGAAATGAGACCCATACCGCAATCTTTTTCATGCACTCAAACGGATTTCGAGTAGAGATATTTTGTTGAGGGCGTGAAGGGCTTTTATTGATGGCCATAAATCCGTTATTGTCCATTTGAACTATCATCGGTTGGACGAGCAAAAGATTTCTCAGTAGGAGGTTGGTCCTCAACACTATGTTGGTCTTCCTCGGCATAGTCTATCCACCGTTTACTGACGATAACTTTTGCAATATTAAGATTATCCCCTTCCATCCCATCGAGAATGACAAACTGATTAGAAGAAGCGGGAATAGTTGAATTAGCCCGTGGTGGAGAAGGAGCCAATTCAACAACCTTCAACCACAACATCCGATCGGACTTGGACAATCCCATCCGAACCTGGGGATCCAAGCAAAGCTTCGGGGTTGCATACCAACCGCATGACGATGGGGCCTGGGATTCTCGAGTGGTTGCGGACCCTAATAGCCGGATGCCCATCTCGAAATTTTCCCAAGAAGAATCGCCAAATGGCCAATGATTTGACAATGACGACAAAAATCTAGAAACACTCGTAATGGAAGAAAACGAATCCTGAATGACTCGTTCGCTCAATCATCATCTTTTTGGGTAAATTAGTACTCAAGTCAACGCCGACGAGACCCACAAAATATCCCATGGAACCGCTCAACGTTATATCATCAATTTTGATAGGTGAACCAATGGCTCGCAATCCCCATCAACACCTCGATGCCAAGACTCCCAACTTAATCCCAATATCCGCACCCAAATCTATGCTATCGAAGTGGTAGTATTATCGGATCAAAATCCAGGTGTCCAAGGCGTCAGAAGCGGAAGGAACCCGAGGACACGGACCAGGTCGTTACGCCAAACAACATCACGATCCGTGAACTTATCAAAGTAAATATTATAATACCTTTTTCCAAGAGAAATAATCCGAAATGGAGAGTCAAGACGCCAAAGAGCTTTCAATTTGTCATGCAATCGAGGAAGAGTCGGTGGCTTACGCCTTGATGTAACAGTGCCCAATCAACGATTGTTCACATAATTGACGCCTCTAGTCATATATTTCGTCACTAATATGCAGGAATAGAGATTACATTTCTTTGTAGGCATAAGCAGAGAATTGACCGCAACATCATGCATGGTGGCCACAATATTGGATTTTTGTTTTAGCATACTTCTGTAAGACGGAGCAGCATTAGACGGTAAAATTTAGGCAGCAGGAAGACCTGATTCAGGAGCCCTAGGCGTCGAAATATGGGTGGAAACCCTAGTCGGAGTGGAAACCCTAATTGAACCATGTGGGTTTGCAGGTAGAGACAAAACAGAATGAATAAGGGACGAAATTGTTGATGCTGGGACATGACAAAAAGGCGATTTGTAGCAATGGTAGAAAAGAAATTTCAGGGAAGAGAAGATTGTCAAAGTCACCATGGACACAAGCATTTACATGGACAAGATCAATGCCGGCAGGAAAGAAAGACGACTGGGATCTTAGAATTCATCTTTCAGCGGCGAAAAAGACTAGGGTTTTCCGTCTTTCACTGGCGGGGAAGGTCTTTCATCATTTGCTCTACTAAGATATTTAAGAATTTATAAGCTCTCTAAAGGTATTTTGGTAAACTTAAAACTTTATATAATTCTAGTATTTAATTTAATTGTATAGCAAGACTTGATTATTATCGATCATGATTACATGGAATAGATAAAAAGGACGAAAATTTATGGCCAAGCTGTAAATTTTTTAATACAACATACAACTACACCCCTTAATTTGTGATATAACTTGAATCTAAGTCGTATTTATCCATCGAACATATCAACGTAATACTTCAATTTTGATTTTAAAGTTTTTATTAGTTAAAAATTAAATTGGATTACTTTTATTGAAAATAATTAATAACATAATATGGGCTAATTTAACAAACTAATGTTAATTAAAAATCAATTTAACAAATTATCGTAAATTTTTCTTTTTAAAAATCAGGTGAAAACAGCGTTTGGAACGCTGTTTTCTTAATTTCTGCAAAAATTCTGCAGAAAATAGCGTTTCAACGCTATTTTCTGAAATTAATTTTTTAAAAAAAATAGAAAACAGAGCTCTAAGTTCTGTTTTCAAATCATCAAATTTTTATTTTTATTTATTTATATGTTTTTTCAAATCGAATCGACCGCAATACTATAAAATAAATCGAATTAAAAACCGAACTATTTCATTTGGTTCGGTTTTTTTCGGTTTGGGCTTTATTTTGTTCTTTACGTTTTTTGCTAAAAATATATTTTTATATTTATTTAACAATTTAGCAATAAAATATTATAAGAAATTAAAATAATAATATAAAAATATAATAAAAATATAAATTAAAATAATAATATAAAAATATATAAAAAATTATGGACCAAAATCAACCGAGCCGAAAATTCATTCGGTTTAACAATTTGTTAAACGGTTTGGTCGGTTTAATCTAATAAACCGAATGAATTTTTGGTTTGGTTCGATTTTGATCCATAAATTTTTTTATATTTTTTATATTATTATTTTAATTTATATTTTTATATTATTATTTTAATTTTTTATAATATTTTATTGATAAATTATTAAATAAATATAAAAATATATTTTTTAGCAAAAAACGTAAAGACCAAAATAAAGCCCAAACCGAAAAATCGAATCAACCAAACCAAAATAGTTCGGTTTGATTTGGTTGATTCGAGTTTTCTAGTATTATGCTCGATTTCGATTTGAAAAATATATAAATAAAAAAATTGATGATTTGAAAACAGAGTCGTAAGCTCGTTTTCTAACTTTTTTAAAAAAATTAATTTCGAAAAAAGCGTTTTGAACACGCCTTTTTCTAAAATTGAAAATCTATTTTTTGAAAAAGCTTTACTGTGTAATTTGTTAAATTAATTTTTAATTAACATTAGTTTGTTAAATTAGCCCTTAATCTGATTTAACGTATAAAATTCATTATAACAAATGAATTTAGTAAATACACAAAAACATTGGACACTAAATTTTTAGTAGTTACTTGAATTCAGATTACAGTATCAGCTAAAATTTGATCTTAAACGAATAGTAAATTCTTTATAGGGTGAATAAGTGTATTTTTGTATTATAGGCGGGTGATTATGGACCATTTATGGTTACAGTGGAGATAATAGAAATTTGACCACTGTTACTAATGCGCCACTTTGTGTCCACTTTATTTTAACATTCTCTCAATTGGTCCATGATTATAATAAGAAACAATAGGACAATTGGTATAAATGCCCCACTTTTTGGAGACAATGTCAATTTTTTACGCTTCTCGGTATTATTTTATCCAAATTTACGCTCTCGTCCTTTTTTTACACAACTTTACGCTCCCGCTAAAATTTCTGGGCTTTTTTACGTTTTGTTTCAAAATTGTTTCTAACGTGTTTCAAACATGTTTCTTTTAATAAAATTTCACTGGAAAATAAATTTTGTCCTCATCAAATAATTCATTTTATACTTGAAGTCTTATAAATAATCAAGAAATAGTAAACAACAGAGAAAACATAAAAAACACAATTCAATTTTTGATTCAATGCATGAAAACATAAAAACATGGAAACAACCAGCAAGCAATATAGAAACAAACCAGAAACAATATAGAAAACACCATATGAGCAAAAATAGTTAAAAATAGTATTTAAGCATCGAAAACTACATGGAAACAACAACAAAAAAATCATCGGAACAACATTAAAAACGATATGGAAACAACCCATAAACAACGTAAAAAATATTAAAAACACCAAATGAATAAAAAGAGCTTAAAAATAGGTAAAAATTATATATACACATTGAACTACATGGAAACAACGAAAAAATTATTAGAACAACATTAAAAGTATTATAAAATAACATCAAACAATAGAAACAATGTACAAAATAATACATGAATAAAAACAAAGATAAAAATAGGTAAAAATTAATTTGAAATATTTAAACAATAAAAAATTAAATTTAAACAACATATATAACATATAAAGCAATACAAGAACAAAAAAAAGCAAAAAAAAATAATCAAAAAATATGGATGGGCTTAAAAAAGAAAAAAGTAGGTACATAAAGAAAAAAATAGGTACAAAAGTGATAGAGCGTATTTTGTGGTATGTTTACCAAGAATAGGGTATTTTATGTAATTTCTCCAAGAAACATATACACGAATCATGGTGATAGGTTCTCTAATGATGAGTAGTATCTTCCATATATTAATTTTTCTTATGTTCTTTATTATCGGTTCATAAAATATAATGAATAATGATGGCTCAAAAGCTACCTTTAAAACCGTAGGCAAGTGCACCTATCGTTTTATAGTATAGATTATTGAGTACCGAGTGTCATTCCCACGAGGATTGTAAGTACTAATAATTACCGTCTTTTTGTTATTTAATCTAACAATTTTCGAGTTTTTGTTTGATGAAAAAGGAAAACAAATTATAAATTGTAAAAATGAAGGAAGATTTGTAAAATAAGAAATCAAGAGATAGAAATGTGTTTGAATGTAAATCCCTAGAATGTTTTTGTGATTTGACAAGTTAAAAATACAACCGTAAGCCCTTAAGCAAAAATCAACCTCTTTTAATAAAATCTCATGTCTTGTGGACCGTAGAAATTCCCAATTTAAGTTAAACCCTTTCTCAAGGCGAAAAACTTCTAATCTCAAGTTGATTAACTCAAATCCCTTTCTAGTTAAAACCCCCAAGACAAAGATTATAACGATTTGTGAATTCCCATATTAGGTTTGACCCTAATCCGGAAGATTTATGTCGCCCCATATCTAGGATTGCATGCAACTCTTTTCACTTATATAGGTTCTATTTCACCATGAATCTCTCGATTTCCTGATGAAAAATAAACTTCAAATCAATATTGCGCATATATCAATTCGAATGAACGAAGCATAATATAAGTGAATCACACAAAATATGAAGATTTTATTAAAAACATACACACCTAAATCACAAATCCATTCTAGAGTTCATTACATTCAAACACTAGGATTTTAGCTACACATGGCTTTGATAAAAGAGTATACTACACAAGATGATTTGAATAAAATGAACATGGTGTACTTAGCTCTTATTCAAGACCAATACAAGACTTCTTCCTTGGTTGATGATGTTGAGCTCCAAGCCTTCTCCTTTAATGTTGCTACAAGCTTACTCCTCCAAGACCTCTTGATCTCCAATGTCTAATGAATCTATGAATCTAATGAATTCAATGTATCTTGAATTAATGAATGATTCCCCCAACTCATACTCTTGGCTTTTATAGACATTATTTTTGTGCAAGAACACATTAATAATGCCATCCTTTGTTAAACAAATGCTCCAATTCATTGTTGGGTTGGTAAATTCTTGTATTCAAATGATAATTGAGGGAATATGGGGACATGTTGTAGCAAAATAGGGTGTTAAAGGTGTACAAAAGTGGTCAAAAAGCTTGGTTGGTGAGTTTTCCATAATTTTCGCATGGAAAAGTTGCAAAAAAGTCCCCCGAACACGGCCATGTCGCCCGACACGCCCTGGCCGTGCTGCTTGAATTTTGCTGAAAATTGGTCTGACATGGCCATGTCGATGACACACGGCCAGGCCATGTCGCATAACATGGCCGTGTTGTACGACACGGCCAGGCCGTGTTCAAGTCTGTCAAGCCTAAAAATTGTGATTTTTCGCCTCGCTTGAACATGGCCGTGTTGCCCGACACACTCCCTGGCCGTGTTGGACCAAAAAGGCCCCAAAATGACGCGCTTGGCTTGGAATTTCGAGCGTATTTACGTTCTTAAACTCCCGGTATGTTTTGACATGAATCCATGGTCCGAAATTTACCAAAATTAGCACCGAATGGTCAATCTACACCAATAAAAGCACCTCACAAGAGTATAAACAATATACAATCAAAAACTAACGAAAGTAACAACAAAATAACTCAAATTCTACTCAAATATACACATAAAACATGCATAAAAAGACCCTTATCAAACCACCTCCAACTTTGAACTTTGCTTGTCCTCAAGCAAAACATTATATCAAAAAGAGGGATTCAATAAATCACAACATACAAAGATGATTTTTTTCCAACATGTTGAACATAAACAAAAGTTCTTGGCCTTCTCAACCTCGAATTAACCATTAAGTAAAAACATAGTTTTGTAAAGCGATCGATCAAAGAAAGATCAGAATATCGGGCAGCATTATTCGACTTGAAATCATCACTCCACAAATATCGATAGTTATGAACAACTTCAATTCAATAACGCCATGAAAATACAAGAATTCAATGGATCATGGTAGTTAGCTTACTAGTCATATAACCAAGCTTCTTGAACTTTATTGGAATGAGAAGTCAAGGAGTATTCATTCTCCTCTTTTTTTTTTTTTTTTTTTTTTTTTTTTTGGGACCTTTCGAGACATGCTTCCACTAGGTTTATATTTTGAATTTCTGTTCAAACACTCCTAGGGTGGTTTTCCATACTCATATTCGTGTCGCCGTTTTACGTAAAAGACAAACATGGGGCTCATGAATGCTCCTAGTTACTAAGCAACAACAAATAGAGTATATAACCTCGATTGGTCCATTTTTTTTTTCTTTTTTTTTTTCGCTTTCTTTTTTTTTTATTCGCAAGCTTGGTTTAACAACTAGTTAACCACTACTAAATCACGAGTTCTCGTGCGTTCATAGCTCTAGGTATCGTCGATATGCATTAACACATCAAGCATTTATGGTGTTAGAAATTTCATCAAAATTTTGCCGCATCCACGCTCAATCTATCCTAAACAATCAATTGCTTCACCTTGAAAACACAAATTAACAAGTTAATGTAGGTATAATTGGGCCAAGTTATTGACTAGCAACATGCAATTTTTTAAAAATAAAAAATAAGAAACACATCTCTCAGAAACAAACATACAAGCATTCCGAAAATGTTATTGTACCCACCTCCAACTTTTAAAATTCACATTGTCCTCAATGTGAAACAAAGAAATGGACAAACACACACCAAACACTCAAAAAGCAAAGAAATTAGAATGATATAAAAGAGGTGGAAAAAGAAAAATACGACCTTACTACAATAGTGGAATCGGTGTTGGGTGATCATCGGGTTGTTTTGGTACGGACCTTAAACCGCATCTTCATACCTAATCAAAGTTAAGCAACACACAACTCGAATACCGTGAAATCTCAAATATTCCCAATTAGGACAACCAAGAAGATGTTCGAGTTTATTTTTTTTTTTTTTTGATTTGAAAATGACTCTAAGGACTTGTGATTATTTTGAAAGAAAATAAAATAAAAAAAATAAAAAACATAAAAACAATTGCACACAAACATCGGGTTGCCTCCCGGTAGCGCTTCTTTAAAGTCGTATAGCCGGACTAACTCACCTAAATGTGAAGATTAGTCGGGCGAGCTTCAAACTTATGAAAATCCCTTTGGTGTTTAGGAGAACTACCCCCAACCTCAAGTTTCAAAATGTGCATTTCGACCTTTTCGGTCCCCTTTTTGGGCATAAGCTTCAAACATAGACTTTGAACAACACTTTTCTCCAAGAGTTTCTCATCATGCAAAGGAATTGAATCGACAAAAGAACAAGTAGTATCCTTTTCAATATCAACATGAATTTTAAAAATTACTTGTTCATCCCCTACTCTCAAAGTTAATTTTCCTCATGCACATTAATGATAGATTTCGCCGTAGCCAAGAAAGGACGCCCAAGAATTAGAGGAACATCAATATCATCATGCATGTCAAGAATAACAAAATCAATCGGGAACATGAATTTATCAATCTTGACTAACACATCATTAATAATACCTCTAGGATGTTTAATCGATTTATCGGCTAATTGAATGTCCATCCTAATAGGCTTAGGTTCACCTAATCCCGCATGCTTGAATGTTTTATAAGACATCACGTTGATACTAGCTCCCAAGTCGGCTAGTGCCTCTATCAACAAAACCATCAATTGTGCAAGGGATAATAAAACTTCGGATCATTAAATTTTTGTGGTAGTTCATTGGAAGGACATTTATCATTCAATTGCACATTTGATAATTTGTTGAGCTTATTTTCACTAGGAATGATGTCATTAAGATCCCTAACATGCTTTGAAGGAGGGTCAACAAATGGAATATTGGCATGTAATTGTTTGAAAGAATCAAGGTACTTACCAAATTTGTCATCCCTTCTATCTTCTTCTGGTTAGACTCCTGTAAGGAATCTTGGGCTTGTATTCGCAACCTCCTTTTTCATGAGATTTTCTTTGGGCATGTCATCCTCCACGTATTTCTCGCATGGCGGCATTGGCATAATCATGCTCTTGTGGAAAAATGATGGTGATTGCCTTTACGTGCTCCCCTCGGGTTTGGCTCGATTACCCGGCAAACTACCTTGTGGCCTTTCGAAATCATCTTCGCAATCCGCCTATTTGGTTTTCCGTTATGGATAGATGCTTCTTGATTTCTCAAGGATGTTTCCACCGCCCGAATCGGGTATCTCGTTGATTGCACAAACTTTGTTATAAGATCTTCCAAGTTAGGCTTACCTTGATTTGGCAAAAAATCCGAGACGTGTGTAGATCGTGGATTGGGATTAGGTCGTACTTGGCCTTGGTTTCCCAACCGAAATTAGGATGTTGTCGCCACCCAGGATTGTATGTGTTCTTTGTAAGGATTACTTGGGTAATTTCGCTTGATTCCCAACGTAATTAGCTTTGTTCGGCGTGAGGTATTGTGTGTGGGGCAATCCCGATGATTATGCAATCCCCGCAAGTTTCACAAGATAAAACGTGCGGTGGTGGTTTAGAATTGCCAAATCATCGATCTTTTGGGTTAACGCTTCGACTGTGCGGCGAGCGTAACTACCGCGATCTGCATTATACACACCAACCGACTGTTAGTTTTACCTCGTATGGATTGCCATTGGTAGCCGTTCATGGCCATTCCCTCGATCAAATCCTGAGCGGTTTCCGCGTTTTGTTATTAAGAGTTCCCCCTTGCCGATCGATCATTTGTCTTGTTGCAAAAAGTAGCCCATTATAAAATGTTTGACTTGCATCCAAATAGGTAGGCCATGGTGTGGGCACTTTCGCAATAATTCCTTAAATCTCTCCCAAGTATCGTATAAAGTTTCATCGCCTGCGCTTGAGTAAATGAAGAGATTTCGTTCCTTAATCTTGCGGTCTTTGCCGGTGGGAAATACTTCAAAAGGAATTTTTCTCACCATAATATTCCATGTTGTAATCGTTCCTTTTGGCAAAGTATTTAACCACTATTTTGCTCGTCCCCGAAGAGAGAATGGGAATAAGCGTGGGCGGATGGCATTATCGGAGACCCCGATTTTTTGAAAGTGTCGCAAATTTCAAGAAAATTCGCGATGTGATTATTGGGATCTTCATCCGGTAGACCGTCAAATTGGACAAGTCATGTTTGCACCATTTGAATAACATTGGGTTTAATTTCAAAATTGTTGGCGGCAACAACGGCCTTACAATGCTTGACGCCGTGCCATCCATGGATGGCTTGGCGTAATCGCATATAGTTCTTTGTTCATCCGCCATGGCAAAATCTTTGATTTCGCCTATATCCTCCTCGTAGTCAGATTAATGCTTTCCTCCGTGTTACTATCGGCGATTTTGCACTTCCCGCCTCGACGACGAGTAGGCATGCACTGCGATAAATAAAGATGATAAGTATAATACAAGACTTACAAATATAGATAAAAAGAAAGATAATGTAAAAATAAAAAAAATGATTAAATTAACAAAAATAAGGCGTTCTTAATATTACAATCCCGGTGTAGGTCCCAAGGGGTGTAAATGTAAGGTTTAGAAGGGGGGTTGAATAAACCTTACCAAATTTTCGATTTAGTCCTTTTAAATCTACAGAGTTAATTCTACACAAATGTGTCCTTGATGGACAAAATTAGTCACTCAAGAGAGTTAATCTTTCAACGAACTCACCGAGCCGTTGATGGAGTAACTCACCGTTTGGCTACAATTTAACTCACCGTGGTTTTATTTTCAATGGAAGACTTAACACCCTTAAGTTTGATTAAACAAAATATTAGAGCTTGATTTAGTACTTGTAAATTATCCAATGGATAGCAAATTTGTCACAGATATAAGCAATTAAAAGTGCAGAATTTAAATCTTTGAAATGTAAATGACACAAGAAAGTTTTTATAGAGGTTCAAGATGGGGTAATTCTTCTACTCCTCTCTTCTCCAACTCCTGGAGGAATCCACTAAGTAATGATCGGTTTACAAAGTGGTAACAGTCCCGATACAAGTCTTGATCACAACAAAACACTTGATCCTTTGGGACTCGATCCGAGACGCCTTGATCACTCACCGCTTCTCGTTCGACTCGGCTTCTTCACAGGGCAGGCACCGCTTGCTACTACATGACTCACTTGCTCAAGCTCTTTGGATTTGATCACGAAGCCCTCCAAATGCTTAAGACTTAGTTCAACTTTGAACTTTTCTACAATCCTTCCCGGAAAGTAGACCCCTTGTTTTCAAAGGTTTCCTCTTCAATCAAGTTGAAGCTCTCTTTCCTTCACGGTAAGTGTTGGATTGATGTACTTGAATATAGGCTTGAGGATTGAGATTGTTTCGATTTTTCTAATGTGCTTGTATATCTCACGTATGTGTCATTCATCCATCTTTTTCTCAAACTAACTCCTCGGCCTTTTATAGTGAACTTTCAAAAATTTGCCCGTTGAAGAGATAGGCTTATTTTTGAAAGTCACTTTGCGATCGTTGGCTTGCGCTTCTTGGAATTGCCGTTTCCTCGTATGAATTATTTTTTTCACCTTTTGAGTTCGACACGGTCGTGCTTCCCATTGGTTCATTCCTTTTGCACGCTTCCTCGGGATCGAGCACTCCAAGAAAGGTTGTATGGAGATATTACTTGTTTAAGTAAATCTCTTGATTTCGGCAACGGTTCTTTTACGATTATCTCGACTTGACCGCATTTCCTTGCTTTCCCAGGTGACTTAGAGTCGCTTTCCAATCATGGATGACTCTTCCACACTTCAACTTGAGACTTGGCTTTTCTTGAGTTGACTTGACCGATGCTCCACTCACCGCATCTCACCGCTTCTTCAAGAGTGTTCCCGTCTACTCTTCTTTGCCATACTCGGTTGTCTCACAACAGAGTCTTCCTTCCATCTTGATTGTCTTCTTGCATGTTTAGGGCATACCGTTGTCTTGACTCACTTGGCCACTCTATTCATTACAATGCATTTTACAACAAGAATTGGGGTGCCAACTTTCTATTCTAAGTTTTACATGGCATTCATCAAAATCTAAACAATAAAATTCCTAACAATTTCCCCCTTTTTGATGATGCCAAAACTTAGATCATACAAATATGTAAATAACAAAGATACATACAGTCTGATGCAGTGTATTGACATAGAATGTATGCGCAGAATCAATCTTTTTATTGATCATATCATTCTTGTACTTAACACAATCACATACAAGGTGTATCGAGTATATAACTCGTCTTTCAAAAAAATTTATAACTCTATTACGTAGACTTACATTGTATGTATTTACATAATAAAATACATGAAGGGTTGACAAAGAACACTTCATCTCCTTCATTGCCTCCTTCTTTCATCTTGATTAGCATCTTCTTCTCTTCTTCTCTTTTTCTCGTCACCGCCTTCTTTTTCTTCTCATATGCCTTCCTGGCGCCTTCATCTTTCCTTAGTCTTTCCTGTCTCTCCCGCCATAGCCGAGTTTGTCTTTTGTTTTCTTCTTCTATTCTCTTTGCATACTCGGCGTTAGTTTTAGCCACTCGCAAATTTGCCACTTGGTCAAGCCCACCCCAAGAGATCCCTCCTTTCTTTCCAGGATCTACGTATTCGATATTCTTGGGCGAGGCCTGTCCAAGCTTCTTCCTCCATCACGCCGCTTCTTCCTCTACCTCGGGCGATATCTTTGTCTTGGTCTTCTTCTTCCTGTACCGATTGACTAGCGAGTGACCAGAGCGATCGCCGGAAGTCTCATTGCCTGTCGCCTTCTTCACACAATGTGAGACCCTTTTCCCAAGATAAGTCCCAAGCTTGAGCCATGGACATATTTGCAAAATATCCTTCGATTCGAGCGTTTTGAATTCATCAACTCGATCTTGGCTCGGTCCCGACATCCGAAATGGCATACGTGTCTCTCGCCAACCGGAATGCCTCCATGTTCTTTCAAGATGTTCATCACCCTGGCATCCATTCTTCCTTCCACTTCCTTCATCCCCGCTTCAATTTCTTTTCTCTTCTCGGCTATAGATACAAAGCAGTCTTGGAGTGGCAGAGTCACGGGGGTTTGTCGCTTTTTCTCACCGCTCCTTTCTTTTTCACCTTGGATTTTTCTTTTCGCTTTAAGGTATTCCTCTTCCCCCTTTTTGGCATCATCAAAGGATAGAGGAACCCCAGGAACATGCTTGCAAGCATGAAGTCGTCTTCTGTTGGTTGAATTCTCGCTTCAAGTCCGCACAGGCTGCGTTGTATGCAAAGACGGAATTCGTGACGAGTAGCGTTGGATTCTCACAAATCGGCTTCATCTCGGCCATGAGAAGGCTGAATTTTCTCGTCATGTGTTCTTCCAAACGCTGTATATCATTTGCATTTCGCTCACGCAGCTAGCCTTGATCTCGGCGTGTGAGCTTCATGCATATGCTCAATGTGTTCCCTCACCTTCGTTTTTCGCATCAACATTCTCAACTCTCCACACCAGCCTTGTTGAACAAGGTTAAGTATCTCACCTGTTCCACACGCATGGATTGTCAGCTTTGTTGCCACCATTCCCTTATCCTCGATCGTGATGCCTCTCAAGTCGGCCTATCGGTTGGCATCTCTGTTGTCCAGCGCATATCCAAAGAGGCCTCGATGCCTCTCCATCTTTTCAACTTCAAAGAAAGAGTGCCTTGAACACTTCTCAAACTTCAAATGATTCTTCAAGGTACATTGCGGTGATGGCCAAACAAATAATAAATCAAAATCACCGAACAATGGTGCCTGAGTGAAAAACAGGAGGTGGTCCGTGATATCGTACTTGCTCATTTTCGACTCTTCGTGGAGTTCTCGTATCTCCAAAGAAAGGGAAAGATTCTACAAAAGATTCATCACCGCCGATCGGGATCTGCTCAATGATGAGCGGTGCGCGTGGAGTTCTTTTTGGGAATCGATCCACCGTAGCTTGAGGAGCCGGAGCAAGATGGTTGCTTTGGTTCAAATTGGGTTTGGTTGTGAAATAGACTCGGCTTGCCGAGCCTCAATACCTTAATGTGCCTTCGTTGGTCTCAAATTGATTTTTCCTTTTCAAGACTTGTCCTCGGCCTTATCAAGAAATAGCGGCGTCATCGGACGATGATGAGATTTCTAGAGGTGGCTCATCATCAAAATTAAAAGTTTGACGAGTAGTCTTGGGATCGACTTACTCGTGCTTGGAACACCCGCAAAGTCTTTTGGATTTGTCATGGGGTTGACTACCTTCTTCTTCGTCTTCCGATCCCGAGAAAAGTGACATCGTGGTTGTCCTGGGAATCATGAAGTGCGCCGATCTCCTTCTCGGATGGGTCGATGATTGCAGGAGGGATGTTCTCAGTACTTGACCTCTTTACCCCGGAAGTCTCAACCTCCCGTGGCCTTCATTTCCTCCAGCAGCCTCTACTGCTGCGAGGCCTTGGTCCTCCCTTTCGACAAAGTGTCACTGTCTTAGGGTCTTCTACATGGCATCCATTGAGTCTCAACCCCATGGATTGCACTTTCATCGCCCAGAGTGTTAACTCCCGTATTCGCTTCCTCGTGCCTCGACCGCATCGCAGTCGTCATTAGCCTTCGTAGCGCTTGGCACCTCACCGAGACATCTCAATCGTCTGAGCTTCGTTGATGGCAACTTGTTGTTCTTCTTGTGATTGTAATTTCTCTTCTTCGCCTCCTTGCTTCTTTGTGGAGTCATCTGCAAAGATCCTCCGACCTTTGCTGCAGTGGGAGGAGTTTCCCCCTCACCGGCGCACCACCGAGTGACTTGGAGTGGGGTCACTCGTCTCCGGACTCCCGGCTGTTGCAATTGATGGTTCACCGTTGGGGCGGTGGTAGCACACCTTCAATAGGGGTTGGCTCGACCGGGGTCCCCACTAGCCCAGCCATCGCCAGCCCTTATTGCCTTCTTCGAGTGAGTCGGGAAGTGGTAGCAAAGAACATCGTGGCTATTTGTCAACCACTCCCATTGGATCGATTTCAGCTGTGTTCGAGGACTCTCCTGGTCCCTCCATCGCCTCTTTGCTCGTGAAGGATTCTTGATTCATGTAATGCTTGCTGCATTTGTAACTCTTCTCGTGGCAGAACATTCTCCTGGTTCCTCGTCGCTTTCGGAGAAGACATCAAGAAGAGGATGGAAGTGTTCTGTGGTGTGCGAGATAGGGCGATGCTTGCCTTTTCACGTGCTTCTCGCTTCTTCAGCTTGCTTTGCTCTCTCCCCCCGTCCTTGTAGATTTGCGGGATGTCTAAGCAGCTTGTCCTCATCAAGTCTTTGGGAGCACGGTAGTTAGTCCAAGGAAATTTAGCAGCTTCATCTTCTTCTTCTATGAACTCGGGCCGTTGGAACTGCTCCTCGACTTGCTCAACTTCCATTTTCTCCACTCACGCAGACGATTTTGAATGTCCGGGTAAGGTGGAGATAGGATCATTACATCACTATCTGCTTGGGGCGGTTCTTCTTGTGTTTCACCGTGTGAGCTACAAATTTGTGTCTTCGGTTGCCTCTGCACGATCGCCTTCAGCAGACTTGGCTATTTCATCAATTACATCCGAGACTCTACTTCTCCAAAGTCTCCGGTATTTGTGCTAGCCGAGTAAATCGACTCACCTGGTTTCTCATGTTCGACCGCTTGACTAGTCTTCTTCGTCTCCTGGTTTGTACCAGGGGAATTTCTCGTTGGGCGGTATCCTCCGAGTCTTGGGCGGCGGGGCCGGTGGCCGTGTTTGTTTCCGAGGAGCCGCCGTCCGGGCTTGTCGGTTCTCCTCCTTTTGACGATCGGAGAAGGTATTTGTGAGTCCTTCTCGACCTCTGCTGCAGGGGCAGTGTGACATGGCTGCCGGGCAGGTGACTCACGCAGCGGGGGCAGTGCATGTTTGGTTTTCTTTCTTTGCAGGGCAGCAGATCTTTCTTGGCACCGCAGGGCAGCTTTCTTTTGGCCGAGAGGAGGCAACAGATCTTGGTCACCGATTCCCCCTCACCGTGTCGCTCTCTTGGCATAAGCTCGCTTCCGAGCACCGAGAGAGGTTAGCTCAACATCCTTTTGTTAACATGGAAGGCCTTCCCATGTCTAAGAGGGACTCTTTCACCTCCAATAGCCGCCAATCACTAGGCCATATCCCAGGATCCTCCAAATGTGCCATCTTCTTTGAAGGACTTGTTCCCACGCTTCGGCAGAGTTGCAGAGATAAACTCACCCGTTTATCTTCTTTTCTTCCATGATTAGCCATCACAACCAGCTTTGCCTTTTGATAGTTGGTCAAAGCCGCCAAATTTGATGTCGATACATTTGGCAACTATGTCCAACAATTTATGATAATCCTCCTTCAGCTCTCTTGTTTGCTTTGTGTATATAATTTTATCAAAGCAAGGTCGGACTTGGCTATCTCTTTCCATGCGTCACCCAAGTTTACATCAGCCTTCCTTAATTTCAGCTTGCTCCTTCCCCGCAGGTAGTGAGCAATATTCACCAAATCCTGGCAAATAGTCACCGCTTCCCGTGAACAGATGACTTGATTCCTTCGTCGTGAATCTCAAAGATTCACGAGAATTGTGCGACCTCCTCCACATAGGTCATAGGATATTCCAAATTAGAAACGGTTTTGATCCTGACGTTTCCAACTTCTCCGCGATTTTCTTCACCAGGGTGTCGTTTAACCGCTTTCACCATTCCGTCGAAATCCACGGTCGAACCGGTGTGGATTTGTTTTCCCAACTTGGTAAAGTCATACGTTGGTGCCATTTCTCGATAATTTCAAGGAAAAGTTCGTAAATTTGATTTGAAGGTTGATAGGGTTTCGAGAGTATTTGCCTTTGCCTTTTGAGAGAAAAAGATGAACAGCTTTTGGAAGTGTGAGAGAGAAACGGACGAAAATGGTTTAAATATGGTTTATGAAAGGACGTGCAGACGGTTTTGAATTGTGATCGAAATCAACGGCTTGGATTTCGCACGCCTATTGAGCATTTCACGCCTCGTATTTAATGCGGCAAAGATTTATATCCAATCATAAGCTTAGTGTGCGGCTTTATGTCCGTACACATCATCATTATCTTTGCGACGTGTTCCTTAAAACATTCCCGCTTAAGTTAAAACGATCACGTTTTTGTCACTTCGCTCATAAGTTATTCACATCTCTTAGCCGATTTAACTCTACTTTTCACATTTCTTAGCGACTCAATATCACCGACTTTGTGTAGTCATTTTTCCGATATACTGATTATTGATCGATTTACTGCTTTTCACTCTTTTTCACTTCTTTTTCTGTTCTAATACTCTTCTTTGATTCGTCCGAGTGTCACCACCAATTAACCCCAACTCATGCTTGAGTTCTTCAAATCTTGACTCACATAATGGTTTTGTGAAGATGTCACTAGTTGTTTATCGCTTGAGATATATTCCAAGATAATGTCCTTCTTTTCAACATGATCTCTTATGAAATGATATCTCGACATCAATATGTTTTGTTCTTGAGTGAAAGACAGATTTTGAGTGATTGCAATGGCACTTGTTTATCACACATGATTGGAATTTCTTTTTCTTCAACTTCATAGTCTCTCACCGTTGTCTCATCCATGGACTTGGGCACAACAATGCCCAGCCCTATGTATTCTCGCCACCAGAGAGGTGGCTATTGAGTTTTGCTTCTTGCTAAACCAGAAAATTAGTCTGTTTCCTAGCATTTGACAAAAAGTGCCTCAAGTGCTTTTCCTCGTCCACTCGCATCCAAAGATAGTCGAATCAATAGCCAATTAGCTTGAATCCACCTTCCTTTGGATACCATAGGCCTACTTCTTGTCTTCCTTTCAAGTATCTCAAAATTCTCTTAGGCTTAGTCATCATATGGCTCTCTTTTGGAGCAGATTGAAATCTTGCACATACACCTACAAAGAAAAAGTGATGTCCGCCCTTCTTTGTGAGATGAGCAATGATCCAATAAGTGCTCAGATCTTGTTTGATCTACAGGCTTGCCATCCGCATCCATGTCCATTTTGATCGATGTGTTCATTGGTATTTTTACGTAAGACTTCTCTTCCATACCAAACTTCTTCATTAAATCCCTGGTATATTTTGTTTGACTTATGAAGGTTCCATCCTTCACCGTTTCACTTGAAGTCCAAGGAAAATGTCGCTTCTCCCATCATGCTCATTTCAAATTTGCTTTGCATGAGGTTTGAGAATTTTTCACATAGCTCTTTGTTAGTGGATCCAAAAATGATGTCATCCACATATATTTGAACAAGCAAGATACTCTTCTTGTCTTGAATTCTCAAAAGTGTTCTATCTACTTTTCCTTTTGTGAATCCATTCTCGCTTAGAATTGTGACAGGTATCATACCATGCTCGTGGGTGCCTGTTTCAATCCATACAGGGCTTTCTTGAGTTTGTATACCTTGTCTCCAAGAGTCTTCTCGCTCAAATCCTGGAGGTTGTTCAACATATACTTCTTCTTCCAATAAACCGTTTATGAATGCACTTTTTACATCCATCCGATATACAATGAAATTCTTGTGAGTCGCATAGGCAAGAAACATCCTTATAGCTTCCAATCTTGCTACGGGGCAAATGTTTCATCAAAATCTATCCCTTCTTCTTGGCAATATCCTTTGGCTACTAGTCTTGCTTTATTCCTTACCACAGAGCCTTCCTCGTTCATCTTATTTCGAATACCCATTTGGTTCCAATAACATTTTGATGTATGGGTCTTTGCACTAGTTCCATACTTTATTTCTCTCAAACCGATTCACTCTTCTTCTTGCATAGCTTGAATCCAATGTGTGTCATCCAATGCTTGTGACACATCTTTTGGCTCTATTTGCGAAATGAAGCATGTGAACATAGCTTCTTGTTGAGTTCGATCTTGTTTTGACACCTTCTCTCATATCTCCAATGACAAGTTCTCGTGGATGGTCTCTTAGCCATCTTACATCAGTTGGAGTAAGTTAGCCGATTCGATCGACTTGCGCTTGTGTTGTTAAGCCGTGGTCGCTCTTTCGTGGTCACTTAGCCGCAAATTTTCCAAACCGCTTTTGAGGTTCAAATATCTCATCTTCTTCTCGAGTTGATAATCCCGCCTTGGCCTTCAAAGTAGGGACTCTTCTATGATTGGATGTTTCAACTTATCACCGACTCTTCAATGTCTTCTCCATTTACATTTGGCTCATCGAATACTACATGAATGGATTCCTCTCAGTAACCATAGTTCTTTTATTGAGTATTCTCAGGCTTTGCTTTCAAATGAGTATCCTAAGAAGATACCTTCATCACCTTAGCATCAAAAGCCTTTAGGTTGTCTTTGCCATTGTTATGGATGAAGCATTTACATCCAAATATTCTCAAATATGCAACATTTGGTTTTCTTCCAAATCCCGATCTCATAGGAGTCTTTGTCACCGCTATTTATCATACATCTGCTTTTGGGTGTAGCAAGTCGTGTTAATTGCTTCACCCAAAATCTTTTTGGTAACCCCGTTGTCTACTAACATGGTCCTTGGCGCTTCTTTTTGAGGGTTCTCGTTCCTTCTTTCTCGCAACTCCATTCTCATTGTGGAGTCCTTGTCACGATAGTTCATGACCAATACCATTCTCAATACAATACTTGAGTTATTATTCCATTGACAAACTCGGTTCCTCTATCCGATCTTATTTTGATAATGGTTTGACTCTTCTCATTTTGAATTCTCTTCATCACCTATGGTAGTTTTTGTAGGGTTTCTTTCTTCTTGCACATGAATATTGTCCATGTATATCTTGAGTAGTCATCTACTACCACCAAGGTGTATTTCTTTCCACTTATCTTTGCCGGGTTCCACTGGGCAAATAGATCCATATGAAGTAGATGCAGATTCTTGTTGAGGATGGGCATGTCTTTTCTTTGAATGACGACTTGATTTGTTTTCCTTCCGACATGCATCACATATACTCTCCTTCTTGATATCGAGTCCGAAGTCCTTCTACCGGATGACTTCTTGCTAGCTTGTTAATTGTTTTGAAATTCAGGTGACTCGGCTTTTGTGCCACAACTTGAACTTGATTCAAATGCTCTTTTGCTTTGCTAGTAGACAGTCTTTGGGTGTTGCAAATTGACCAATCCACTACATACATATTCTTCTCTATTTCCTTGCAAAGACAACTTCATTTGATTCAATATCCTTGATTTGGCATACACCCATGTTGAATCCAACATTGTAGCCCTTGTCACAGAGCCGATCGATACTCGAGAGGTTGAAGTTGAGTCCTTCAACATATGCAACATCTGTGATTTCTAATCCATTCCTCTTGATGGATCCAATGCCTCTTATTTCACCAGAGCTTCATTTCCCCAAATATGACTTTGGCTCCTTTGACTTCCTTGAATTTTGACAGATTTCTCTTATTTCCTGTCATATGTCCGGAATGTACCACTATCCATGTACCAGGTTCCTTGGCACTCACTTCCTTGAACCCGCAATCAAGGAAATTAAGTTTTAGGTACCCATACTTGTCCGGGTCCCGAGGGGTTAGAATTGTAAGATGATCCAACCAACCTATAGCCAAATGATTTGACTCTAAGGGGTTGCCATCTATCGCTGCCATAATCATAATTAATTCGCAAATTGCTTGGGGATTCTAGGTTCATACAAATTGCCTCTCTTTTGTCTGTATGCCGCGCATATGTGTTTTAGCAATTGCCTTCCTTGGGTAATTGTGGTGCTTTTGAGTGTAGTGCCTAGGTGCATGTGTGTGTCTTGATGAAAGCTCTTATACTTTTGGAATGGCCTTTGTTGAGTTCTAGGCCTTTGCCACTTGGGCTTATATTCCATAAGTCTATCTTTGATAGTTCACATTGTTCCAATCACTTGGCTTGGATATTTTCTACCATTCCCATCATATGTATTTCTTTTATGGATTTTCTGAATTTTTGGTAGCTCGCTTTCTTCTTTACAGTATTTTCTTGGTTAGAGTTTGTCAAGGACTCGGTTTGAATCTATTCTCACCGTCCTTTCAAAGACACTCAACTCGGCTTTTTTCCTTTTCCTTTGTAACCAAGGCCGCTTTGCTTAGTATTGTGCTTTGGAGTGAATGTGTGTGCAACATTTAGAGTTTTGGGTTTTTCGGACTCTTCATGACTTGAAGATCCTTTTTCCAAAATTACTCTTGAGGTTTGACATGGCACAAAGGAATTAAATCCTAAGCCTGTCTTGTCTCCACATTCTCTTTGACTCATAATAAGATCATCCAATGATTTAGATGCCTTAGTGAACGAGGCAATAACATTTTTGAGGTCATTCTCCTCTTTTCTATAGCAAAGCAATTTCAATTACTAATTTAGCATTTTCACTTTTAAACTTTCATTTTCAATGACTATTTGACTTAGAGTACTTTTTCGCTCCTTAGTCACTTTGAGTTTTGACTTTTAAGTAGGCTGTTTTCCTCATTCAATAGTGTGTGTGAGGATTTAATGTGCTCAAAATCTTTCATCATTTTGCCTAATGAATCATAAAGATCAAGAGGTGATGAAGTGTGTGTGTCATGATCACTATCACTAGTGTCCGAGCTTGTTGAATTAGATTGTACCTCATCTTCTTGATCTTGTTCTTTGGCCATTAAGCGCATCAAGGCTTCTTCTTCGAGTCACTCGAGTAGTCGTTCCATCGCTCTCTCAATCACTGTCTCTTTTGACTTGGTCAAGTTTCAGCAGCTCTCTGCACCATCATTGCCTTTTTCTTTTCTTGTCTTCTTTCTCTCAAGACCTTTCTTTCTTCTTCATTCCTGTACTTGTTGACTACAGGGATATGAGCAAATAATGGCATAGTGACCTGGTTGTCTACAATTCCAACATAGATATTCAAATTTTTGATCGACTCTTTCTACTCTTGAGTTGTCACCTTTGATACTCAACTTGTTGATGATCTCGTTCTCTTGGTTGGCCTATCATCCCTTGATTTGGAGGAGCCGAGTGTCTTCGGAAGATTCACCCTTTCCTCTCTTGTAGTTCTTGTTAAAGAACTTGTTAAATCTTTTGACCATTAGGGCTATTTCTTCCGGGTCAATTGCCTCTTTGACCTCGGCTCTCTTCCCATCTTTGACAATTAGAGCACCGCTTTGGGTACAAATTGCCTCTTCCTCGGTCTTTTCTTCTCACTCAAACTCATAGGCTTTGAGGTCCGAGAATAGTTCATGGTTGGATGTCTTTGATAGGTCCATGGAATGTCTCGATGCCATGACCTTCATTTTCCATTCAAAGAAGACTTTTTTAGATCTTCATACACATTTCTTCTCGTGTATATTCCTTTCCAAGTGTAGACACTCATTTGTGATTTCAAACCGAGCGTCCCGTTGATCCGATTCTCTCCCGAGATCATTTTGAAATTTTCAAACTTCAGTATGACCTACGATAATTTGTTTTCTTTGATTTGCTCGAGCCTTCACAAATCAATGTCACATCCTGCATTTCTTTAGCCGTTTTGCATGATTTGACTTTGTTGAACATGGCTTTGTCCAAGGTTTTGTAGAGGATGTCCTGGCTACATTATCCAGGTTGTATCTTTTTCTCGTCATCATTTGTCCACTCGCTTCTTGGTTTTTCAACCATGATGGTCTAGAGCAACATCTTCTTCTCCTTCACCGCAACTCTGCGCATACCGTGTGTTCCTTTAATATTTGTAGAGGCCCATCTTCTATTACTATCCACATCTCATCATGTAATGCTTTGATAGATGAGCCTGCATACGAATTTTCCAATCATCAAATTCTTCAATGGTGAACATAGGGATGCGTGTTAGATTTGCTTCCATGATAATGACTTTTAATAAAAAGAGTTTTGAAAGTTTAAGTACTAAAGCGCACTTTGAAAAATTTGGAGATCTAGTTCAAGAATCAACCGGTGCGGAGGGTTCAATGAACCAACCGCTCCGATACCACTTGTAGGTCCCAAGGGGTGTAAATGTAAGGTTTAGAAGGGGGTTGAATAAACCTTACCAAATTTTCGATTTAGTCCTTTTAAATCTACAGAGTTAATTCTACACAACGTGTCCTTGATGGACAATCGAATTAGTCACTCAAGAGAGTTAATCTTTCAAATGACTCAAATTGAAATTTGTTGATGGAGTAACTCAATTTGTTGGCAATTTTAACTCACCGTGTGGTTTTATTTTCAGCTGGAAGACTTAACACCCTTAAGTTTGATTAAACAAAATATTAGAGCTTGATTTAGTACTTGTAAATTATCCAATGGATAGCAAATTTGTCGGCGATATAAGCAATTAAAAGTGCAGAATTTAAATGCCGAAATGTAAATGACACAAGAAAGTTTTTATAGAGGTTCAAGATGGGGTAATTCTTCTACTCCTCTCTTCTCCAACTCCTCGGAGGAATCCACTAAGTAATGATCGGTTTACAAAGTGGTAATACCCCGGATACAAGTCTTGATCACAACAAATGACTTGATCCTTTGGGACTCGATCCGGAGACGCCTTGATCACTCGGCTAGCTTCTCGTTCGACTCGCCTTCTTCACAGGGGCAGGCTGCTTTGCTACTACTCCACTTGCTCAAGCTCTTTGGATTTGATCACGAAGCCCTCCAAATGCTTAAGACTTAGTTCAACTTTGAACTTTTCTACAATCCTTCCCGGAAAGTAGACCCCTTGTTTTCAAAGGTTTCCTCTTCAACTCAAGTTGAAGCTCTCTTTCCTTCACAGGTAAGTGTTGGATTGATGTACTTGAATATAGGCTTGAGGATTGAGATTGTTTCGATTTTTCTAATGTGCTTGTATATCTCACGTATGTGTCATTCATCCATCTTTTTCTCAAACTAACTCCTCGGCCTTTTATAGTGAACTTTCAAAAATTTGCCCGTTGAAGAGATAGGCTTATTTTTGAAAGTCACTTTGCGTCGTTGGCTTGCGCTTCTTGGAATTGCCGTTTCCTCGTATGAATTATTCTTTTCACCTTTTCGAGTTCGACACGGTGTCGTGCTTCCCATTGGTTCATTCCTTTTGCACGCTTCCTCGGGATGAGCACTCCAAGAAAGGTTGTATGGAGATATTACTTGTTTAAGTAAATCTCTTGATTTCTCGCTGGCAACGGTTCTTTTACGATTATCTCGACTTGACCGCATTTCCTTGCTTTCCCCAGGTGACTTAGAGTCGAGCTTCCAATCATCGGATGACTCTTCTCGTCACTTCAACTTGAGACTTGGCTTTTCTTGAGTTGACTTGACCGATGCTCCACTCACCGCATCTCACCGCTTCTTCATAGTGTTCCCGTCTACTCTTCTTTGCCATACTCACTGTCTCACACAGAGTCTTCCTTCCGCCTTCGATTGTCTTCTTGCATGTTTAGGGCGTAGTGTCTTGACTCGCTTGCAAATCTATTCATTACAATGCATTTTACAACAAGAATTGGGGTGCCAACTTTCTATTCTAAGTTTTACATGGCATTCATCAAAATCTAAACAATAAAATTCCTAACACCCGAATCAACGCGCAAAACTTGATGGCTCAAAAGCTACCTTTAAAACCGTAGGCAAGTGCACCTATCGTTTTATAGTATAGATTATTAGAGTACCGAGTGTCATTCCCACGAGGATTGTAAGTACTAATAATTACCGTCTTTTTGTTATTTAATCTAACAATTTTCGAGTTTTTGTTTGATGAAAAAGGAAAACAAATTATAAATTGTAAAAATGAAGGAAGATTTGTAAAATAAGAAATCAAGAGATAGAAATGTGTTTGAATGTAAATCCTCTAGAATGTTTTTGTGATTTGACAAGTTAAAAATACAACCGTAAGCCCTTAAGCAAAAACCAACCTCTTTTAATAAAATCTCATGTCTTGTGGACCGTAGAAATTCCCAATTTAAGTTAAACCCTTTCTCAAGGCGAAAAACTTCTAATCTCAAGTTGATTAACTCAAATCTCTTTCTAGTTAAAACCCCAAGACAAAGATTATAACGATTTGTGAATTCCCATATTAGGTTTGACCCTAATCCGGAAGATTTATGTCGTCCCATATCTAGGATTGCATGCAACTCTTTTCACTTATATAGGTTCTATTTCACCATGAATCTCTCGATTTCCCGATGAAAAATAAACTTCAAATCAATATTGCGCATATATCAATTCGAATGAACGAAGCATAATATAAGTGAATCACACAAAATATGAAGATTTTATTAAAAACATACACACCTAAATCACAAATCCATTCTAGAGTTCATTACATTCAAACACTAGGATTTTAGCTACACATGGCTTTGATAAAATAGTATACTACACAAGATGATTTGAATAAAATGAACATGGTGTACTTAGCTCTTATTCAAGACCAATACAAGACTTCTTCCTTGGTTGATGATGTTGAGCTCCAAGCCTTCTCCTTTAATGTTGCTACAAGCTTACTCCTCCAAGACCTCTTGATCTCCAATGTCTAATGAATCTATGAATCTAATGAATTCAATGTATCTTGAATTAATGAATGATTCCCCCAACTCATACTCTTGGCTTTTATAGACATTATTTTTGTGCAAGAACACATTAATAATGCCATCCTTTGTTAAACAAATGCTCCAATTCATTGTTGGGTTGGTAAATTCTTGTATTCAAATGATAATTGAGGGAATATGGGGACATGTTGTAGCAAAATAGGGTGTTAAAGGTGTACAAAAGTGGTCAAAAGCTTGGTTGGTGAGTTTTCCATAATTTTCGCATGGAAAAGTTGCAAAAAGTCCCACGAACACGGCCATGTCGCCCGACACGCCCTGGCCGTGCTGCTTGAATTTTGCTGAAAATTGGTCTGACATGGCCATGTCGTACGACACGGCCAGGCCATGTCGTACAACATGGCCGTGTTGTACGACACGGCCAGGCCGTGTTCAAGTCTGTCCAAGCCTAAAAATTGTGATTTTTCGCCTGTTTGAACATGGCCGTGTTGCCCGACACTCCTGGCCGTGTTGGACCAAAAAGGCCCCAAAATGACGCGCTTGGCTTGGAATTTCGAGCGTATTTACGTTCTTAAACTCCCGGTATGTTTTGACATGAATCCATGGTCCGAAATTCACCAAAATTAGCCCCGAATGGTCAATCTACACCAATAAAAGCACCTCACAAAGAGTATAAACAATATACAATCAAAAACTAACGAAAGTAACAACAAAATAACTCAAATTCTACTCAAATATACACATAAAACATGCATAAAAAGACCATTTATCAAATAAACCTTATGTATATTCTAGGTCATGTCTTGATGATATTTCTCAAATAAACGTGTGCAAAACTAAATTACGAGAAATATCACAATTAAAAAGAGTTTTTGCTATATTGGTTCTTACAGTATGTTATAATGAACAACCAAGTCTCATTCATTCCACATGATCCATGAACTTATATGGTGGCATGCTTTTTGTCGAAGGATCAACAATTATCAATTAATTATTAACATGATCAATGACTACTGATCGCAATAATTTATTAAACTAGACCGCAGGTGTCATACATAGTTAATAGACAGTGTCAAGCAAGGTTGTATTCCACAGTGATTGCTTTCAAGCATATAAAGTACAGTAATTATAGCACTCCAATTTTATCGAAACAATCGTAAAATAAAAAGTATATCTAATTTTACCTAAAATTATTAAATTAAAATGTCTAATTATTATAAATCACAAAACTTAACAAAATTCAAACAATCACAAAAGCAATCATAGGACTGATCTTAACATGCATCATCAATATTAATTCTAATTAATAGTTCACAATAAAGAGTTTCCGTGTATCTATGGGTTTAATTCCTAATGTAGTATATTTCATGTCCCGAAGCAAACAAACTGTAGATCAATATTGATTTGCTAGTATCCGTAGTCAACAATTAATAACAACTCTCAAAAGCATAGAGAATTAAAGTAAACCCCCACAAACGTCGCAAGGCTTCCATCTCTACACATGTTTATGTTATGAATCAATTTATCTAATGTTAGATATCATCTCCGAATTATGAACTAATAAATTAAATATGCAAATTGTTGACCAGATAATCTATAAGAAATAAGCCCACGAAATCATAAATAGATCAAAAGAAATCAATTAATTGAAACAATCAAACTAGAATTAACATGACCACAGTCTTGATCACATTCTAGAATCAAAAGATTTAGCCTAACATAGTTGTTTTCAAATCCATAGACAAACTTGTAAACAAAGAGCTAAACATAGAATTAAGAACAGAACAAAAGTTTTAGACCGTGATGATGAAACCATCTTGTGTAGATGGATCCGCCTTCACAATCTTGAATCTTCGTGCCTTTGTGGTTGATAAAAGTCTCGTGTTGGTCTTCATGTAGCCATTTTCTTTCTCTCTAATGTGTATTATTTTCTTTCAAGTGTGTTATATTTTTCTCCCGGATGAATTGTGTCACCACACACAATTTGCAGGTCTAATTTTCCCTTTTATAGTTGTCTTTTCGGGATCCCCTTTAGTCCTCGCAAAATAAGAAAATAAAATTCGCAGCCACAGAAGCATTTCACATGGTCGTGTGAATTTACACCAGGACATACCATGTGAAATGTTCTTTGTAAATTGATATGTGCACCGCTCACACACCCGTGAAATCACACTAGTTGGTCGTGTGAGTTGTCCTTTCATGTTCTCTTCACGTCTTTGTTCGTCTCTTGGCTTTTGACATTCTGATCCGAGTCTTTCTACTGATATTCTTTCAAATATAGCTCCATTTCCTTCAAAAGTACACTAGGATATGCAGTTTCACGCCCAACAAGAGAAACTAACCTAAACACACTTATTATCCATGCAAATATATCAATTATATGCATAAACATACCTCTAAATGCATGCATATTTCACACTTATCAAATTCTCCCAAACTTAAACAATTGCTCGTCCTCGAGCAAACTAAGAAAAATAATCGCATGTAATAGGGTAGATTACACAACACAAGATACAAAATCTCATTCAAATCTATTCCTTAGCAAACATGTAACTCATTCTCAAAAAGTTATCAACTACAAGTTACGCATAATCAATACTCGTTCAGGAATTTAACATCGCGACTCACCAGATAAGTGTGCTCACACTCTCAAAGTAAATATGGATGTATATACTCTCAAATCAATTCAATGATGTAGAACTACCATAAGCTTGCAAATTGTCTCATATCCCTACCACTCAAGTGTGTACAGTTTAAGAATAAAAAATGATTTTCTCATTTGGTTGTAATGAAGGCTCTTTGGTTAAGGAGGAAAAATATGGATTAAGTGACTCAAACTTGAGCAAATAGAACTATAAGTACTAACAACTTCAAATCACCAATCCACTTTATCTAAGAAGCATTCACTTATTATTTTGATTACACTCTATACTTCTTATTTCACCCTTTTTCTTTTTCATGCTTGGCAATTGCCTTCTTCTTTTTTTAAGCCTTAAGCTCAATTTTCTCGATTTTTTTCATAAGCTCGATTTTTCAGATTATTCTTCTTCGAGCCATCCTTATTCACCTATTCATCTCTCATCTCTCTAACCAATCGTCTTTTCAAAATTAAACCACATATTTCCTCAATGTTTACATCTCTATAAGCTCAAGTTTTGGGACAAAGGTACGTCAAATTATGGCTAAAAATGTGGCTAACAATAAATCAAGTTTAATACTCAAGTTGGCTAACTACGAATCATGTGCTCATAGGTAGGTTTTTAGGTTAAACAGGCTTCAACAAAAATGACCTTAAATCATCTTCAAAATTGCACAAACACGTGGTTTCAATAAAGATACAAATTAAAGTTCTAGAGTTCAAACAACACGAATAACATACTCAAAAAAATAAGATCAGTATATGATACAAGCGATAGAATAGGCACGAAAACTCACAGGCTTATTTTTTGCATCATGCTCAAATACCCAACTTTCTTACTCAATACTCCATAAACAACAGAAAAATTTTCTCGAATTCAATTCATGCTCACTAAGTATGTCTCCTCGTAAAATCAAGTATTTGCAATAAAAACACACAAAAGACACTCCATTCTTATTCCATGACTCTATCAAATTCATACAAAAGTAGTAAACGTCTAAAGCGATAAATGTGCCTATAAAATTAAAAAAATACTTATGCAAATTTTTATATGAAACTACATGCAACCTATATGACAGAGCCGGTCCTAAGTTTCGAGGGGCCTGGAGCGAATAAAAAAAATGGGGCCCTTGTGTTTACATAAAAAAATTAATAATAATAAAATCAATGGTACAAATAAAATTTGATTTAACATTAAAAAATAAGATATATAATAACAAAAATACAATACTCAACCTTTAACATTTCGGTCTTATTAAAATAAATGAAAAAGATTGTTCAATATAATTTTTTTTTGTTCAATATAATTTACTATATAGAAAAAGACCCAAAAAAACTAATAAATTAGTTATGAAAAATTGATCTTCTTGACTTTTTAAATTCTTCAATTCTATTTTTTTGGTTTTACAAAAGGAAAAAAAAATGCAAATATGAAGGAAGGAATGAGGACTTAAAGGTAGGCGACTCTTTTAATTCTTCAATTATGTTTTTGGTTTTGCAAAAGAAAAATGTATAGTTAGATTAAAACAAAAAGTTAGATAGATAGGCGGAAAAAATAACTACATAGAATGACAAAAAAACCTTCACTTATGTTTTTTTTGCAAAAGAAAAAAATATAGTTACATAAAAAGGCAAAAAGGAAAACTAAATCTTTAGATAAAAAGACAAAACAAGAAAACTAATATTTGCTTCTATTGGGAATTGAACTCATGACCATGAGGAACACAATTTAGTCACTCATAAATACACCATTTAAACCTTTAATTTATATATTCAACATATACACATATAAAATAAATAAAAAATTACGGGGCCCGTGTCGATGGGGGCCGTGCGGCGGCGGCACCACGTGCACCGCCCTGTGGCCGCCGCTATATGATATGTAAATATGCAAAAATATGTTATTATGCATCTTGACAATCCCCATGAAACTTAAATATGTTTACATCCCGAAAACACAAGGAAATTATCAAAAAGAAAGGAAAATGTGATAAGTACTTACATCGCACTATTAGGGGCGGAGCGGTGGAGGATAGTGTCCTTGACCACTTTGCCATTACTCCATTCTTTTCATTAGTTCTAGTACTTTAGCTTGAAAATTTTCAAAGTGGTCAAGCGATTTCGCACCGTCAGTGGGAAAAAGAAAGTTCACTCACCATTTGTTGGGTCTCGCTTGTGCCCAAGAATACATAATGAAGGTGGTCCGGAAGAGGTTTATGTTCCGGTGAAGTAGGGAGCTCGTCCTTTGATTCCATACTTGGAGGGACGTTTCACACAACTAGATCGTGTGATTTCACATGATCGTGTGAATCTTTACTGTCTTTAAAGTACAATCGCACGGACTGGTCGTGTGAATTCACATGACCATGGGCGTGGTCATGTAAGTTCACACGACCGTGTGCATCATTCCGAGCTCCTTTTTTTGGTACATTTTCTTCCGTTGAATCTAAAGCAAGCACATATTCAAATATATCATCATTAGTAACATTGAAACACATACTTTATGACCCTTGCGAATGAGTAAAAATCACTCCAATGCATTCTTCACCACAATCCTCTCGATCCGGACTTCTATGCATGGTGTTAGGACATCACTCATGTTACAAAGGTTTCGACATTCTCGTGTAAATGCATCGCTTACGGATAAAAAACATTATGTACTTGTCATTTACTCTCAATGATATTTCTCTTTTCTCGCACATCTATGAGTGCTCTAATCAGTAGCTAAAAATGGTCATCCCTAATCGCCAGAACTTCGCTATCTTATTCCATATCCAACACTATAAAATCTGCAGAAAGGTGAATCTATTTATTTATACCAAAAGATCCTCTATCACCCCCTTCGGATAAGTTCTTTGATCGATCCGCTAGTTGCAAGATATCGCCATCGCCTTCACCTCACCTAACCCCAATTTTTAAAATATTAATAACAAAGATTAAATTTATATTCGCTCCCAAATCGCACACAGTGCTTAATTTATTAAGGTTGCACCCTCTGATAAATTTAATTATACTTATTTTCAAATATATTATAAAATCTTTTAAGTAGAACACCTTTAATTCATTCAATCGGTCAACAAACGATAACTCAACATATTTTCAACTCTTTTTTCTTCAACTCTTTGAACGCGTACTTGTTCCCTTTGTCTACTTTTCTGTGAATTTGGTATCAATTTAGGCCCACTATTACAATATATATCAAGGAATCGGACTCTGATGATTCCGCAAAAATGTTTCTTTAATAGTGTCGTATCGTACTTCTATATTAATTAATTATTACAAATAATATATTTTTATCAAGTTTAATTGAAAATTATACTTTAGTTTTATTTAATTATTAATGAATCAAACAAGTTCTAGTCGAAACAAACATAAAACGAGCTCGAATATATACTTCATACTCTTAAACATATCTTATTGAATTTTTATCAATCGAGTCGAGTTTTATGTCTTCTCGAACTTAAAAAAGTTCAACATGGTTTCGTTATGTTAATGAATCAATCTCAAAAGAGCTTCTAACAATGAATTTTTAGTAGAATACCGAATAATTTAGTTTGATTTGTTTTTCAAATCAAGTCACAAACATAATAAAAGATCAACACGTGAATTTATATATAAAAAATAAATAACGAAGTTTATTCGCTGAAATAAACGATAAAAATATTACAGGTCAAACTTTCTAGTCCAAGCTTTTAATTCATAGAACCGGTCCACAATTTTTCACGAGTTTCAACTCTTTGAACGCGTTTTTTTCGTGCAACTTGTTTCTTCATTTTTGTCCCCTTTTCTGTCAATTTGGTATCAATTTATAGGTCCACTATTTTTTTTTTTTTTTGAAAGCTGTATAGGCCCACTATTTAAGCATCAAGGAACCGGACTTGATGATTCCTGGAAAAAATGTTTCTTTAATAGTGTTTTATTAGGTACTTCTATATTAATTAATTATAATTATTACAAATGACATAATCAGTAGGTGAGAGTATCTTTCACGGCTCTTAATTAATTTTGGTAATCAATGTCAAGATTTTTCTTTCCATCTTTTTTAATATTTGTTTCCCATTTTTTACTTTGTTTATATATTTTTTTGTTGGGGGTTGGTGTGTAAATGTTTATATAATAGCCATTCATATTGGGATCTGTGTGCACATGGCAATTGGCATCACCTTACACCAATAATATAACATTTCCAGGTATACAGTGTATATATAAACATCAACATCTTAAGGCATAGAGCCTGCAACTTATAACACAAAGCTCATTCACTTTAAAGAAACCAAAAACTATGGCTGCTGAAGCTTTCCATAATGATAACAAAAAGTTGCATGTAGTAATGTTTCCATGGCTAGCTTTTGGCCATATTATTCCATTTTTTGAACTCTCCAAATTCATAGCTCAAAAAGGCCACAAAATCACTTTTATCTCCACCCCAAGAAACATTGACCGCCTCCCAAAACTTCCTCATCATTTAATTTCATCCATAACTTTACTCAAAATCCCATTGCCAAAACTCCAAGGCCTCCCCGAAAATGCCGAGGCCACCATGGATGTCCGAACCGAAGACATCGAGCACCTGAAAAAGGCATACGATGGGATGGAAAATGACTTAACTCGTTTCCTCGTTGGCTCAAATGTTGATGCCATAATATACGATTTTGCGGCCCATTTTGTTCCACCCGTTGCAACTAAGCTTGGAATTTCACGCTACTTTTTTTGTATTTTCAACGCGTGGTTCTTGGCTTTCATGGGGACGACATCGGCTTTGATCAACGGACTAGAAGACAGGACTAGACCAGAGGATTTCTTGGCTCCACCGGAGTGGGTTACTTTTGAAACTAAAGTGGCTTATAAACTCTATGAGGCCAATTGGGTTGTAGGCGCGGCCGGAGAGAACGCTTCGGGCTTTTCGGACACGTATCGAGCTGGAAAGGCGATTGCTGGATGTGATGCAATGATTATAAGACACTGCAATGAGTTTGAGCCCGAATGGTTGAAGTTGCTAGAAGAGCTTCACAAGATTGAGGTGATTCCACTTGGACTAATGCCACCAAATATTCAAGAAACTCAAAGTGGTGTAAATGAAGCATGGATTTCAATCAAAGATTGGCTTTGTAGCCAAAAGAAAGAGTCTGTAGTGTATGTTGCACTAGGAAGTGAAGTTGTGCTTAGTAGAGACCAATTAGGTGAATTGGCACACGGGCTTGAGCTCTCAGGGATACCTTTTCTTTGGGCTCTCAGAAAGCCAGCCGGGTCGTCTCAGGATGACCCGATTGAGCTGCCGGATGGATTTGAGGAAAGAGTCAAGGGCAGGGGAGTTGTGTGGAAGAATTGGGCACCTCAGTTGGAGATACTCGGACATGGTTCGATAGGCGCATTTCTGACGCACTGTGGGTGGAGTTCGATAGTTGAGGGGTTAATGTTTGGGAACCCACTTATTATGTTGCCTTTTCTGGTAGATCAAGGGTTGAATGCTAGAGTTCTGGCAGATAAGCAGGTAGGTGTGGAAGTAGCTAGAAATGAGCAAGATGGATCATACACAAGAAATGATGTGGCAGAGTCTATGAGAATGGTAACGATCGAAGACGAGGGGCAAAAAATTAGAGGCAAAGCAAAAGCATTAAGTGCAGTTTTTGGAGACAGAGAATTACATGACCAATATGTAGAAAGTTTCATTGAGTATCTGGAAAATCATGAAGACAAACCATGAAGGAGCATTTGTATAAACATATTAGTTACACAAGATTGTGCTAGCACTTTTTTTTTTGCTTAATGAGACATGTTCATACAAAATGGCTCATGGAAATAGTATTATGATACAATCTATCTATGGGTCTATCTGAAACAATAACCCAGACCCAAAAAGAGAGCCTAACAAGTTGGATAAAACTAGGCTCAAACGATCAACCAAGCTACAAGGGTGGCTTAAAGAGTATGAACATCACATGGGAAAGAAATGAGTCTGAATTCTATTATTTCCATTTTACTTGAATTCATGTTGTTTGTTTTCTTTTAGTTATTGGAATCATAATTAGTTTGTTGGACGGTTGGAGCAATAGTGCTGAGGTCAGGATACAAATCTGTGTATTGGACTCATTTGAGAATTAATGAGAATCATCAGAATTTTCTTCTCTTCCCCCTCGTCTTTTCTTCTTATTCTTAGGAGTTAGCCCCCACTCGAGGGCAGATGTATCTATAGTCTTATCAGTTTATGGGTATTGGGCATGAACGTAGTGGGTATATATGTCTAAATAAACTAACATCACAAATCAATGAATAGTTTGAAAGCAAAAGGCTTAAACAGTAGGGCTCGAATTATATTTCTGTAATAATTTCATTTATTACAATTTAGAAATCCTAGGAGGGGAAAGTTAGGTGGGAATCGAACCCAGACACATGTCTGAGTTTTAGAAACGCTTCTGTAATGATTTGGAAGCAGAAACATCCTTCAAAACAGGGATCTACTGAGAATCTTGAAATTCAGGCAAGAACAGATAAATTTCCTTCATTTCTTTTCTTTTGTTTGATAAATTAGTCCAGCTATAAAGGCATAATGAAATTAGATGATATACAACAAAGGATGAATATTACCACTCGGTTCAGCTATTTAATTCCGATTGGTAATCCAAAGATGAGAATTTACGGCAGACTACTTTTGGGGGGAAAGTAGTTTATTTTCTTCTGAATCATGCTTCATTGAAGAATCGCCACCCATCAGCTCCTGAAAGCCTTCAACCTTTACAGGTGGAGCCCTTGCCATTGTCATGCTCCTGCTCATAAAACAAACAAAATCAGAATCAAGAATTAAATTTGAATGCTTATTCCTCAATTGAATCCATCACGGTCATACCCTAGATATTATGATGGTGTTTGGCTAAAGATATTACTGTATAGTAGATAATGAAGTATGTTTATGAAAATGAAAATCAAATTTTGTATAGCTAGACACATCTTAAAGATGCTTTTACAAAGCTTATTTCACAAAACTTCCAAGGTTACATTACTTAGAATTTTTCAAGAGCATAAATCACAAGATGTAGTTAAAACAACAATAGTAGAAAATAGGAAAGAAATAAGTCTCGTAGGAGTTTTATGGAATAGTTTTGCATCTCTTTTTTCATCATCTCTATTAAATAACAAAAAGTTATTTATAGATTTCTCAAAAGTTGCCTTGAACAATCACGTCCTTTACAAAACAATTACAACCCTTCTCCAAAGATGTCTTCACATGAAAAGGAACACACCTTTTCACATAATTCGTGTCATATTTATTTACTTCTTTCCTTCCTTCATATAACATATAAAATATACTATATATTATATGCATAAAATGAATGCCTATCTAAAAATGATGTTATGACATGAGATGCAATAAATGCAAATCAATGCAATACACTATATTATATGTAAATATACGACAATTACAAGCTCATAGATGTTTGTAGAGCTTAAAAGATTCAGATGTAATACAACTTGTTGAAGTGTTTGGATAAAATCATATAATGAAGCTTTTAAGATGTTATTAATGACGGTTTTGTAATTAAAACAATCAAAATTAAAGGAGGTTAAATAAGATATTTTTCTGAAAAAAGTGGTGGTCACCTTTCTAAAAATAGCTCAAAAGCTCTTAAACAATTTTTTAAGATCTTGTAAGCTCTTTCAAAAAACATTACCAACGAAATATTAAGAGCTTATAAGCTCTGCCAAACACACTCTAATAAGGATCAAATCCAGTTCAAACTAGTTACTTACGGTGATTGAACTTGTGGGATTTGAAGAGAAGTCATTGGCCTAAATGTGTTGTTGTTGGCTTGAGCATGTAGAGATGACATCGCAGCTAGTTGTTGTTGCCGAACTGTTGCAACTGTGGGTGTCTTGAATTCATTGCAGTGAAGGTGTTTGTATCCAGTGGAAAATCAGATGGAGTTTCCATCTTCACTTGAACTAGTGGTCTGTCCTTGTCCATATTATTCATATTCATATTTGTATTCATGCCCGGACGAGGCGTTGCTTGTTGTCTCCTTCTCATCCTTTCCCACTGCTGTTGTTGCTGAAATGCTAGATACTGCGGGTTATTCATCTGCTGCATCTGTGGACTCATTTGCCTTAGAATCTGTGAAATGATCAGGGTAAATTAATAAGTAATAAAAATATAAGTGTACAGATATAACAGAAATCGTCAAAAGACTAAAATAGAGAAGTACCTCAAGAAAGTTAGGGCTTGTTTGATTCTGTTTTCAGGACGAATTTTCAGTTTTCAATATGTCCAGTTGAGTTTTCGAGGATGTATTGATTTTTGTGAGGAAGAGAAAATAGTTTGAGTGAAAGATTTGATTGTTTCTGAATTTATGTTGAAATTGTATTATTTTATAGATTTTAGATTATTATATTACTTATATTTGTTAGTGGTTGACCCATATGGAAATACTTTTATTTTTCTGAAAGGATATGGAAGAATTTAAACGTAAGAAGTTGATGGTTAATGATAAGAATAGTGTGGGACACACTTTTGAATTAGATGTAATGATTGTGCATTGGTTTTCTAAATTTCGAATATTACAGGTGTGAGAATTTCTAGCGAAAATTAGGTAAAACAAACATGATTTCAGATTTTTGAATAGCATAAAACTGAAAAATGCTTTTCAAAAGAAACCAAACATGCTCTAAGGACTAGGAGTTTAGGCAAGTTTCAGTGCAGCTAGGTTAATACTAATTTGTGCATGTGATGTTCCCAGTAGTCCTTTCCCCAATGGTATTCTAGATTGATCAATTTTGGTTTGGAGTTACTTGGTAACAGCATATTAGTTGTGAAAACCTATTGTGATACAGGAAGAACGCTTCATGTGAACCCTAAAACACATTGAGCGATTATCGAGCAAGAAAACTGGAAAATACATATACCTGCTGCGACTGCTGAATGGAAGGTTGCTGCTGCTGCAACTGCAACTGTGCCTGGATGCCCAGTACTTGCTGCTGAGTTTGCTGTACAACATTCTTACTGTTATCCTTCATTAGTTCCACCAGAGCCCCCAGGTTACTGAAAATAAAAGGTGAAATATGTTGGATAACTGTGAACAACGTCAATAGTAAAGGATTTGTGGCATAACACCACAAAAAAACACAGAGAACCTATTCATAGAAAGGTAGGTCATCACTCATCACAGCTTATTGACAAAACTCAAAATACAGGAATCCATCGAATGGGAAAGTGAAACCATACATATTTTATGCAGAAAATTAAAGGAAAAGGATATTTGATATATCATAATTTTATAAGCCAAATGCATCTGTGAGAGAGAGAGAGAGAGATGTTGATAATGTAAACATGTATAGCAATGAGTGGTTGTATGTGCTTGATTTCAACATGTTGAGACACATCTCATTCACCCTTCTTACAATATACACAAATTCTGGTTCAACCTTTTACAAACTGCAGCGGAACTTGCTTATCTGATGCATGATCTCATAAATGGGTCAATTTAACCTTATTATCATATATAGGTCTGGTCAGATATTAACTAAAAATGAGTGTCATTAATCATCATTAAATGGTCCTACAGGAGTTATTACATTCACAACCAATAATGGCAAACACATCACAAACTTCAAGCATACCACAGAGTACATCACTGACCTATATCCTGCAGTTTGAAGGAACATTTTTAGCAACTCGGTGGCTGAACACTGCTTTCTATAACTATCGGAAAGGAGCTTTAACATGCGCCCTAATTTACTGATATGACAACTCAAAAACTGTCCCAACACATCTAAAGAGGTATCCGAAGAAGATTCGAAACCCAAATTGGTTAGCAACCGAGCTACCACCTTCTGAGACATCTGTGATGCTTGTTCTTGACAAAGAAGTTTTCTGCTCCCTTGATGCCCATTCTTTCCACGATTTTGATGTCCCTGTTCCATGTTGAGATATTCAGGTCTGATACCAAGCCTCTCAATCATAATAGGGCTGATCACTGGGCTTTTGGTCATGATCTGAGGTAAGTTGTCCAAAACCCCATTGAACTGCACTTTTTGATTGGTTTCCAGTCCACTTGTTTGTAGGACAGCACTATCAGGAACACAATTTAAAGTAAACATTGTTTCGGGAAAAAGTGGTGTATCATCAACTGCAGTACTATCACCCATTACCAAGTTTGGTCGCAAGTTTGAAACATTGTCTTTAAAAGCTATTCTCCTCCTTTTGTGATTATCAAGCACTCTAAGATAAGTAGACATCAGTTCAGGCGTCCGTTTTTCTGATTCTCTATCCCCATACATCAATCTATAAGATTTACTTGCCCTATATTTCTCAAAGAACTGATTATACCATGTCTCTGGCAACTCTTCCAGCTTAAATCTTTGGGTCACAGAATCCACTTCTGATTCATTAAATCTTGATCCGACACCAATAGATGTTTTGGAATGCCCCTGTACAATGCAACAAAAATGTTGATATGCATCAGAAATGGGTAGCCATGAAAAACAAAACAGATTACAAAGACAGTTTACCACGATGAGCAGGTTACAGATGAGTAAGATGTTAATAACTTCAAAAGAAGGAAGTATATAATAGCAATGTGACATGAGGACTCAATAGAATGGTTAGAGGAGATACTGATCTTCAGTAGAAAGCAACTTCATTGGCTCAATGATAAAAGTTTAAGAGGAAAACATGTTTTGCGAACGTGAAGCGAGGTCGGGTTTCTGTGCGGGATCATATCAAAAGAGTCATTGGGGAGGAAAAGGCAGGAAACTGGGAATTGAGCAGATTAAGTGGACATTCCGAAGGCAACTTCAATTTAAAGATGATATAAGTCAATTTTTCATAAAATAAATGGAAGTGGAGAGCCATGATTCTTTCTTTTCATTTAGATAGATAGATAGAGAGAGAGAGAGAGAGAGAGAGAGAGAGAGAGAGAGTGTCGATATTACTTATTGGATTGCACCCATTTGGTAAAGCATTTATGTTCTCCATGATTAGAAAAACACTACAGAGTATGAGATTCTGAAATGTTTGAGGCATAAACATATATGAATCAAATCCCCGTTTGTTTGATTTTAAGAATGGTAGGGGATTGCACATGTTCAGTAATACTTTTGGTGAACACTCTAATGATGTTAAAGGTTCTTAATGTTGATTGAGTACCCACTTCTCCAATTGGTCAGACAAAAGTAGAGGCACAGATAAATTTCTCATGCTAGAAAGATAATAAGACAACATTAACAACATAACCATATAAGAACCTCTTGCAGATGATTACGACATTTATCATTCTCACAACAATAGTTCACTATCTTTTGTGGTATAACGATTACAATTTTTAACTATCACCTTTCAGATTATGCTCCGCTCATGTGGATATAGTATATAACAATAAAAAGGGGAGAATGCATGTTTGAATATATTATAATTTTAACAATCCAGCCATAACTGAGACTATCAGAATCAGCATCAGATGTATGACCATTCAAAGAGCAGATAAATTTTCTGAAAAAAAAAGAGCATGCTAGGGAAAAAAATTGTCTACCTTGCGGCAAAGATAAATGGAATATAACCATCAAGAGATTATTACAAATATACAAAGAAAACAACCCGCAAGGGTTGCCAAGTTGGTGGAGTAGGTGAGCGCGGGACTGAAAGGTCACGAATTCGATTCCCCCTACCAACACTTTCTTGGTTGAGCCTGTCACACAGGGCTTGCCTAGTGTGGTTTATCTGGTTGGCGTAGTTTGCAGGCTAGCACGTCCAGCCCGAGGGTTTATCTAGTGCGCACTCAAAGAGTAGCGGCTGCGGATTCCCCCGTCATAAAATATATATCTATATATATATATATATATATACAAAGAAAACTCTCTCTGAACCGTAGAAAACACAATTAATAATGATGTGACATGTATATTGATTTTTCGGGCTTATTATTCCAAGAATCTCGATTATGTAGATGATGTAGAATAACTACTCAGAATATGGTCCTACTTTATCCAGCGGAGGAATGCTTTATGGGGACAAAAAAATTGGGGGAGCGATGATTATAAAAAGATCAAGGTGTTTAGTTGCTAGGTTTCTAAGAAGGGAATGGACTTTGTTGCATTTAAGATATTGAGTAAAGAAATCGGTAGGTTATCAACCTGCATCTTGTTTGTTTCTATGAGAAGCTTTAGTTTCTATTCCCCTTCACTCTCTTATCTTAATATAGAAGAAGCACCAGAGCACAGAAAACCTTCTAAACAGATTGCAATGGGGGATTCACTATCTCAATTACACATAAACTACAGAGGAAATGCAATAAGCTGTTCAGATGAAATTTAAGAACCTTTGACGATGCAGTGTTTGAAGCAGCCAAGCCCGGTTGGCGTTGATCTCCATCTTGTGCACCAGTTTCCAAAGTAAAATACACATCATCACCGTGCAACTCCAAATCTGGACCATTTTAACAATATATACAGAACATAAAATAAATGAAATATCTTCATATGGACAAACATTAAAGTGTGGCAAGAACAGAAATCAAAAAGAAAAGTCACTTGATACACATATATAAATGTTTTACTTGCACTAAAAAAACTAATCATGCATAAGAATTTCAAAATTCAAAAACAAGAAACAGAAACCCAGAGGCGTCAATGTCGATTTAGTAACCAAAAAAACTCAGCTTAAAGTGTGAAAATTGCTATCGAGCACTAAACGCAGACTTATAAAATAAAAGGAAAAGGAATAAACTTCAAAAAAAACAAGAAGACGACAAAATTGGACTGGAAACTTGAAACAAAAACACAAGCAATGCAGTCCACCACTACCATAAAAGGGGGGATCACAAAAGCAGAACAATCAGAGACAGTGTTAATCCATCGAACTGGATCCTCGGAATTCAAAATTAACAACAACAACAAACAATACTTACAATTAGGATTCAAAATTAAAACACCCAGTTAGCAAGCAAATTCACGATTCACACCCAGCTTAAAAAGTGGGGAAAACACAGAAATAAAAAAAAAAAAAAAACACTTACAATTAGGATTGAGCTTAGAGACGGGGCCGGGGAAAGCGGATTGGATGAAGAGAGAGACGGAGGCCTTATCAAAGAGGAGAGCGCGAGCGCGGAGCTGAAGGTAGATCTGAGGCTTAGACTTGGAGTCGTCCGCTCGCATGAAGGAGTCCCAAGTGGCTGGGGAGGAAAGGAAGGGGATGAAGGTGGAGTAAAGGGCATCGCCGAGCCATGACCGCCACACGCCGTGGCTTTCCAGCTTCCGCGCCAGCTCGAAGCCCCGACCATCGTCCCCCAACAACGCCATCGGTGGGGTTCAGTAAAAACGCTTCAAAATCTTTCTCAGGTTTTACATGTATGGACTTCTTGTGAAGTTAATAATTTTGATAAATATTATGCTTTTTGTACTATTAAAATTAATAATGAAAGAAAAGAAAGTTTTAACATACAATTAAAGCCCTATAAATTAGTAATGTTATGACTGGCAAAATCTATTAATTTTAGCGATATATTAAATAATCGATAAATTAATAATATATTGATTTGTAGAAATATAGAAATGTTTTTTGTCTGTGGATGATTGTCATCTCATTTAAAAGCTATTGAAGAATTGCAAAATATTTGATTATTTATCTTGCCACAAAATAAATCATCAAAAAATTCAATTTTGTAATGCGTGCAGTATACCGACTGAAGAGATGTTGAAACTATAGAGTTACTAATCGACAAATAGATAATCGAGAGCGACGTGAGAATTGAGAAGTTAAATATAATAATTCTAATGTAGATCCATCTTATCAAAAAAGAAACACGTTGAATAATTTTTTATCAAGGTGCAAGAAAATCACACTAAAATTAAATTCTTATTACCTTAACAAAAGTCAAAGAAGGGATTCAAGATGACACCAATTTCAACAAAAAATAAATAACAAATTGAATCCCTTCAAAAAAAAAATTAATTGAATCAGATTTTATAATGTCTTCATAGATTAATCATAAATGTATTATGTATTAAGGAATTATTAATTTATATTTTGCATGGGACCTATAAGAATTCTCATATATATATATATATATATATATATATAGGGATTGGATCAAATGAGACCAGATAATTAGAGTGAGACAGTGTGGACTAATCCTGACCACAAATCTGTAATTTTAGATGGTTAGGATTTATCTGAATTAATAATTATTTTTGATTTATTTTAAATCTAAAAAGGGCAGCATTGTAATTACACAATTACATATTATCATTTAATTTTGGTAACATATTGAGCGGTACCGCGACGTCACCAACCATCGGTCCATTCAATAACTTTTTATGGAAACAAGAAAACTATCGTCCCATAACTATTCCTCTCTTCTTCCATATTTTTATCTCTCTTCTTAAATCAAACCAATAATTTTGTATTATTTGGAGCAATTTCTACAATTTTGGTACGCATTTCTCCCCCAAATTCTTGAAATTTCATCTCATTTTAGTTAAGCCACCTTTCAATTTCAAAGTGTCTTAAAATTTTGGTCACCACAGCGCTCAGCAAGTTCCGCACTCTCCCGACCGCCGTGTCGCTCATGTCGTCGCTCGCCGATTTCAACTCGCTGGAGATGAGCTCCAAGTAGTCGACGTTCAGCTCTCGGAGCTGTTGGCAATCGAATAGCGAATTTCTTGGTTCGAATTGGAATGGTGAAGGGCGATTTGGTGAGGAGAGCTCTAGCGGCGTTGATTTGGCCGTCTTCGCATAGTTTTTTTTTCATTTTTTAATTTGGTTTGAATCGGAACGGTGGAGGGCGATTTGGTGAGGAGAGCTTTGGCGATTTGGTTTGAATTTCTTTTTTTCATTTTTTATTGATGTGAGCATGATAAATAGCACATATTTTTGACAAAAAAAATTGTGTAATTACGAAGAGGATTGGTGAAGAAGACGATGCTGACGTGGAGAAAACGAGGGCCTACGAGGAGGCAGAGAGGGTTATTGTACACTTATATGTTTTTCTATGTATATTTATATGTGTTTTACTGTATAAGTAGTTAATTTTTGATATATGTATTTATGTTGATGTACAATTGTGTTTTTTGCTGTATACTTATATGTGTTTTGTTGTATACTTATATGTGTTTTGTTGTACACTTATTGTTTGATACACGTTTTTATCTTAATTTTGATGATTTTATTTTGTCACCAAAACAATATTTTTTAAAGGTTGTCCAAATACTCCTAAATGATTTAAAATGGTTTTAATATTTTTCGGAGTATTTCCTCAAGTTTATTTTCGATAATATTGGACAACACTTTTAATGATTTTATGTCAATGGGCTTTTACTTCTAAACAAGGTTCCTAAATGTTGTCTAAATATTTCCGATTGGTTTAAAATGTTTTTACTAAAATTTCGGAGTATTTCTTGAGTTTTATTTTCGACAAAAATTGGACAACATTTTGTCTCTTGGTCGACCGACGCCCATAGGCAACCCGCACCTAAAGATGATTTTGAAACAAAAATGAGACGGAAGAAAAATCAAATCGTCGGTCGACCGCATCGGGCGTCGGCCGACGCCTGGGGATCGACCGACTGCACTGCAAAGTTTGTGTTGAAACAGAACAATTTTTTCACTCAAACCAATTGAGGGGACCGTTGAGATGGGGACGACCGTCGGACACTACGTCGACCGGTCCGCCTCGTGTTAATTTGTGATATGTTCATTTCAACTTCTATTTTTGTGCGACCGATCGCCCTGTGCTTTGAGAGCAAAAATATGACCGTTTGACAGCAGACACATTTCCTTAAATTGTGGGATTGATTTCTAACAGCTATTTTCTTGATTTTAATTGTATTTTTATGTAGATTTTCAATCCCCAAGAGGAGCCTATGCTTGATCAATCATCTCCTATAAATAGAGGAAGTTTTGGAGCAACCAACACACCCATTTAGATACAACACAACAAGATACACTTCAAGCAAATATTTGTTCTTCATTGTTATTGTTCTTGTTGTAATTTTGCTAGCTTTTCACTTTCACATTCCCGAGGTCTAGGCTATTCTTGATTACACTTTGCACTCAAATTGTAATATTCATTATTGAGTTGTAATCTTGATTTTTGGTTATCATTCAAACACAAGATATCCTTGTGAGTGTTCTTGTGGTAAGAGCACACTTGGATGATCTAGGTGATAGGTGCAAGAAGATTGTGGTGATCTTCTTATTGAGGTGTTGAAGAATTTGGTATTCTTCAAGGTTGAAGATTGTGGTAATCTTCACAAGGTGCCGTCGAAGGAAGATTGTGGTGATCTTCAAAGGAAATTGTGGTAATGTCTAAAGGTGTTGTTGAAGAAGAGTGTGGTGCTCTTCAAGGTGTTGTAAGTTGAATTTGTATTAATTTTGGTAATTAATAAAATTCTTTTTCTTTTGAAATCCATCCCGGATATCTTTGGGGTGGTAGAGGATTAGGCCCTAGGTGGGTTGAACCTCTATAAATCGACGTGTGTTGTTTACATTCCACACCTTTATTATTGTGTTTGAGCATTTGGTTCGAAAAAGAGGGCGAAATCGAAAAGATGGAGATAATCTATTTACCCCTCCTCTAGATTATCGTAGCCGCTGGACTTACAAGTGGTATCGAGCCAAACTCTTTGGCAAGCTCGTTTCACATCGCGAGTGAAGAGAAACGATCGTCGGCTACGAACGAAGCTCAACTTTCCTAAGCACCTCCATCACCAAGCCACCACTATTTGATTCCAAAAATTTTACTTTTTGGAAAGAAAGAATGGAATGCTACTTACAAGGTTGCGGGTTTGACATTTGGAACACCATCATAAATGGAGAATCCATTCCGATGAAAGATACACCACACACCTCAAAAGGCTTCAAAATGCTCAATGATGAAGAGAAGAAAATCATCTCCTTAAATGGTAAAGCTCTCAATATTTTGTATTGTTCATTTACTAATTTGGTATATGAACATATTGTAGGAGTTCGATCGGCACATAAAGTATGGCAAAAATTAGAAGCCATCTATGGAGTATTTGCAAATGAAAGGAGTCAAACAAAAGCATCTACTTCTCAAAGGAATACAATGTCATATCTAAGAACAAGCCTCTTACAACTTCCAACTATGAAGAAGTTGAACATTGTTTTATGGGCATCGAAGAAGAAAATGAGGCATGTCTTAAACCCTCTACTTCCTATGATATTGTTATTCAAAATGATTATAGTGATTTACAAAATGATTATAATGAACTTCAAAATGAATTTCAAAGCTTACTTGTTAAATACAAAAATTTGAAAAAGGAATTCAATGTTTTGAAAAATGATAAGGATAGTTTATTTACTTCCTATGAATCACTATCATGTGCTCACACCACCACACTTGACAAGGTTAGAAACCTTGAAAAAGATAATAATACTCTTGTTGAGGATATTAATTGCATGAAAAAGGATTTATCTAAACCCAACTTGAGTACAAATAGAATGAAATTGTTGATTGTTGTGATAATTCAAACTAGAACTTGATCATAAGTCTAAAGTTGTCAATCATATGAAAAATAATCAAATCTCTAAGCATGTTGGTCATTATGCTCCTAGAATTATTACTTGCTTTTATTGTGGTAAAAAGGGTCATACGGTAAATACTTGTCGAGCTAGAAATAGCTCTAATTATTGTTGGAGACCTAAAAGTCTCAAATGTAATCCTAAAGGACCCAAAACACATGAGGGTACCACAAAATAATGTTTTATTAGGTACCCGCAAAATCGGAGAAAATTCATGCTACCAAGAAACATCAAATGAACATCTCATTTGATCAAAGAAGGAGAAATCACTTTCAACAAAATCAATTTTCAAGAAGAGGATTTAATCAAAAATGGGAACAACACAATCCTTGAAATGGCAAAGAAATCATCAACAAGATGATTTTCAAAGAAGAGAGACCATCAACAATGGGAAGGTAACAAACCTTGAAATGGAGTAATCAAAGAAGTCATCATCAACAAAGTAACTTCTCAAGGGATAGATATCATCAATTGGAAAGACACAACCCATGGAAACGGCGTAATTGGTAAACCGTATCTCCTCATTTATATATGCATTTTGCTTTTAATTCTATGCATGTTTTTATTTGTGTCTTAATTGCAAATGAGTTTTCAAATATTTATTTTTAATTTAGGTCTTTATTATATTTGTGAGTTTCAAAATTTTTAAAAGAAGACCTTGCATGATATTTCCAAAACTCTTAAGCATTTAACTAGACTTATGTGGTTTATTATCTCTTATGAATTTTTATAGCATAAGCATTTTTTTGATATCTCCTATCACTTGCCTACACTTGTGTTTTTTTGTGCAAATTTTGTTTAAGTATTGTGTAGGATATATATATCTCATATTCATTGGCTATTTCGTCATCAAGTTTCTTAAACTATCGAGGTATGTTCACTCGTATTTCTCTTAACACTCGAAATTATGCTTATGCACACATCTTTCAAGATATTTCATGTTAACCCTTAAGTGCCCCAAATGATTTTGCAAATATTCTCTTAAAAGGGCACTACTTGCTAAATCTCGATTTTCTCAAATATATGTTTTCCCAAAACCCGTATTTGTTGGATTTGGTCCAAAATTATCTTTTTGCAAAGTTTTAAAACTTTTGGGTTGAAAAATCGAATTTTGGAAAATTACTGGGAAAGAAAATTGCACTTGGGGCGGTCAAAAGCGAGGCGACGGCCGTCGCACTTCGACCGATCTCCCCACACCTCAACCGTCGCCCTGGCTATTTTTTCTTGTTAAAATCGCCGTCTGTCTTCTTTTTTTTTTTAAAAAGAACCCTCAATCCTCAAACCTCGAACAATGAAAAATCCATCCCCTTTCTCTTAAAACTTCAATTCTTCATCAATCTTTACGATTCTTGTTGCTAATCCTCTTATTTTCACAAGAATTTCACATATATGGCTCCTCCAAGAAATTCTCACGGTCGAAATCCCATCTCCAAGCGTAGAAGGGGCGGAGAGGGTTCTTCGAGAAATCGGCAAGAAGAAGCCAAACAAAGGGATATTCGAGCGCTCAGAAATGTGGCTCAAGAAGGTGATGACGTTCAAAATCCCGTTCTCTCTCGGGCCAAATTACCGAGCTCATGAACAATTTCGCTCCAAAATTGCCGTTGGGCGAAAGGTAAAAATCTTTTATTCCTCAAGCTCCTCATTCCCACAATGTTCTTAATTTCATCAATAAGTATGCGGAATGGTACTATGAGGATTCGGGATGGGAGAAAATCTATTGCTCGGACTAAAATGTGTCGTTTTAGTTCATTTACAAATGAATATCCTACCATTAGAGGATTCTTTGAGGAGCAAGGTTGGATGTATTTATGGGAGCATGCTTATGTTTTGATATTTATTCAACATTTTTATGCTAATATGTGGGTGCAATATGATAATGAGAGGAAGCTAGGTTCTTTGTTAATTCGCTAATAAGGGGTCGTCATTTTAGATGGACTCCTAATGATATTTGTCGGCTTTTACATGTTAGAGAAGGTGGTTGGGACTATTTCTCTTGTGGTACTTGGAATGATGAAATGTTGGGGGTGTCCATGAAAGAAGTTAAGACATATTTGGGGTATGGCCAAAGTATTCATTGTTGGCGTTGACACTTGAGCATCGTATTTTATCCGTTATTGTCGCCATGTATTTGTGGAAAGGCGGGTAAGATGCCTAGCAACATGGATTATTTTCCGACTTATAAGATTGCTAGGAGGAACCGCTTAACTTTGGCGCCATACTTATTCAATGTCTAATCGAGTCCATCACTCAAGGTAATAAGAAGTTGGTTATGGGAAATTGGATTTGTAAACTTCTTATACAGTCGGGACTACCTTCGTCGGAGTGTAACTCGGAGGTATATCAAAATGACTTTGATATTGATAACATCTCCCAAATGGTCACTATGCGTAAGAATATGGACATCCGACCAACTAAAATGGCTAGAGGAAGAGGTCAAGATTCCCCCGATCCTAATGACTACTTTGATAACGCCGAGGCTGCAAGATTGGCGGAGGAAGGCGAACCGAGCAATCCAGAGGGTAATACCGGTGCTCAACCGCCTAGGAGGTATACTCAAGTCGAATTTGATGAGATGAGGGCTTTTCATGAGGCGAGGTATGAGGCCTTGGAGCAAAAGACCTCCAAAATGCAAAAGTCTATCGGCAAATTAAAGAAATTCATCAAAGACTTTATTCCCGATCTTGCTTCTCCTGACGAGGAATGATGTCCCCACCCCTTTCTATTCTAGCATTTTTATTCATGTTATTTTGTATTTTCATGAACTATCTTGTAAAACTCTTTTTCACTAATGAGATTTGCGTGTTTTCTTGAAAGGGTTAAAATTGCGAGTTGATAATGACTTATGGGTGATCATGGTATTGATGGAGTATTTAATGGTAAAAATACTCTAATTTAGCATTGGTTGATGTTGGTATGAAGTACTTGATGGTAAAAGTGCTTCTTTCTAATTTTTGCTTAAATGCATTTGAGATGCTTTAATTATTTTGCTTAGATGGATATTTTGGGACATTTGTAATGTCTAATATGCATTGTTTGATGCTTGACATGTATCTCTTAATGGCTCTTTATTTTTGCTTAATGGCATTGGTAATGCCTTGATCTCTCTTTGGCTAAATTATCTCAATTGGGTTGAACCCTTGAGAATTTACTTTGATTGTGCCTATTATTTGTTGGATACATGTTGAAAATTGCTTTTGGTGATGGTATGAACAACTTGGCTTGAGTTCATTTACAAGGGCTATATATATCTTTTTTCAAATTTTTTGACGCCCGCCAAGTGTTCGTTAAAATGCTTCTATGAAAATCTCTTCACATACATGAATCTATTATGTTCAATGTCTTAAAATCTTTTTGAGATCATGTTTTTGGCTAACTAATGAGCTTTTGGATTTCTTATGATACATTTCTCTAATTTTCCCTTGGATTCTAAGCTTAATTATTTCATGGTTGATAAAACGAATTGTTGGCGCACTTTGATAAATTTGAATGATGTTTTTATCATCCTAACATTCTTTTGATGATTCCAAAGGGGAGAAACAGAAATTGGCTCATTAGCTCAAAGAAGCTAATAAAAGCTTGTTATAAAAGCTATAAGCTATGGCTCATAAAAGCCATAAGTTGTGACTTATTTTTAGTCCAATTGTTGTTTTATGGACTTATATAATTGTCTAATGATGTTTTGTGACAGGGGAGCTTATAAGCTCTTGAACAAATTGTAAAAGCTAAAGCTTTTAGCTTATGGATAATCACTTTTACATTATTATTGATGTGCTTGTTGATAGGGGGAGCTTGTGTACTAAATATATTTACTCCCCTACTTGGTTGCTTTTATATTTTGGAAATTTTGGTTGCTTCCAAACGGTCAAATGTTTTTACCGGAAAATCATTTCTAAAATTGCTCTCTTAGTCTGTGTAAAAATTGTTTTGGTTTGTAATCATCAAAAAGGGGGAGATTGTTTGATACACGTTTTTATCTTAATTTTGATGATTTTATTTTGTCACCAAAACAATGTTTTTAAAGGTTGTCCAAATACTCCTAAATGATTTAAAATGGTTTTAATATTTTTCAGAGTATTTCCTCAAGTTTATTTTCGATAATATTGGACAACACTTTTAATGATTTTATGTCAATGGGCTTTTACTTCTAAACAAGGTTCCTAAATGTTGTCTAAATACTTCCGATTGGTTTAAAATGTTTTTACTAAAATTTCGGAGTATTTCTTGAGTTTTATTTTCGACAAAAATTGGACAACATTTCTGTCTCTTGGTCGACCGATCGCCCTATAGGGCAACCCGTACCTGAAGATGATTTTTGAAACAGAAAATGAGACGGAAGAAAAATCAAGCAGGTCGACCGGTCGCCCATCTGGCGTCGACCGATCGCCCAGGATCGACCGCACCTGCAAGTTTGTGTTGAAAGCGGAACAATTTTTTCACTCAAACCAATTGAGGGGGACCGTTGAGATGGGGGACGACCGGTCGGACACTCGTCGACCGGTCGCCCCGTGTTAATTCGTGATATGTTCATTTCAACTTCTATTTCTGTGCGACCGATCGCCCTGTGCTTTGAGAGCAAAAATATGACCGTTTGACAGCAGACACATTTCCTTAAATTGTGGAATTGATTTCTAACAGCTATTTTCTTGATTTTAATTGTATTTTTCTGTAGATTTTCAGTCCCCAAGAGGAGCCTATGCTTGATCAATCATCTCCAATAAATAGAGGAAGTTTTGGAGCAACCAACACACCCATTGAGATACAACACAACAAGATACACTTCAAGCAAATATTTGTTCTTCATTGTTATTGTTCTTGTTGTAATTTTGCCTAGTTTTTACTTTCACATCCCTGAGGTCTAGGCTATTCTTGATTACACTTTGCCTCAAATTGTAATATTCATTATTGAGTTGTAATCTTGATTTTTGGTTATCATTCAAACACAAGATATCCTTGTGAGTGTTCTTGTGATAAGAGCACACTTGGATGATCTAGGTGATAGGTGCAAGAAGATTGTGGTGATCTTCTTATTGAGGTGTTGAAGAATTTGGTATTCTTCAAGGTTGAAGATTGTGGTAATCTTCACAAGGTGCCGTTGAAGGAAGATTGTGGTGATCTTCAAAGGGAGATTGTGGTAATCTCCAAAGGTGTTGTTGAAGAAGAGTGTGGTGCTCTTTTCAAGGTGTTGTAAGTTGAGTTTGTATTAATTTTGTTAATTAATATAATTCTTTTTCTTTTTGAAATCCATCCTGGATATACTGGGGTGGTAGAGGATTAGGCCCTAGGTGGGTTGAACCTCTTTAAATCGACGTGTGTTGTTTACATTCCGCACCTTTATTATTGTGTTTGAGCATTTGGTTCGAAAAAGAGGGCGAAAATCGAAAAGATGGAGATAATCTATTCACCCCCTCTAGATTATCGTAGTCGCTTGACTTACACTTATATTTTTATTTGACAATTGTAATACGCAATACAAATATGTCAAATATACAACATAATAGTGTTAAATATACATTAAATATATGTTAAATATATAGTACAATAATGAGCGTGATTTTATCTCTCTCTATAACTGATTTTACTTAATCCACGGTCCCCACATGTTAATGAGCGTGATTCTCTCTATAATTGGTTCCTTGATTCACGGTCCCCACATGTTTTTGTTTGACCATTTTAATATGCAGTAAAATTATGTTAAACATACAGTAAAATAGTGTTAAGTATACAACAAATATATAATAAGTGTACAACATACTGCATGGCAGAGCACATGCGTGATTTTCTCTCTCCAACGCGATTTTCTCTCTCCCCACGTGATTTCCTCTCTCCTAATAACTGATTCCATATTTGGATGGTCCCCCACTTGGTTAATTTGACAATTATACCCTTATATTGTCTTAATTAAATGTTTAATGTAATTTTAACTCCTATTTATCTTAGCCATTGATATAGATAAAGGAGGGTTGAGATGAATCCATATTGTCTCATTATAATATGTGGTCTCATTGTATCCTCCCTATATATATATATATATATATATATATATATATACAAGTGAGACCATGTCTTTAGGTGAGACACAATGGACTAATCTCAATCATCCCCTACTATTAATCAATGGGCATGATTTAATGGATAAAAAATATATTAAAATATTAATTTAATCAATATAAGGGTAGTAGGGTAAAATAACATAACAAATTAGTTACAAAAATGGAATCAAATCTCTTTCTCTCTCATACATCTCCCAATTTCCCCAATCTCACGTCTCTCTCTCTCTCTCTCTCTCTCTCTCTCTCCATCCATTAACGCAAATAAAGAAAATTGTGAAGAACTCGAAAATTACAGTTTATGAAAATTACAGAGAAAAAACAAGAAAAATCGGTGCAATATTATAGAGAAATAACGAACAGTGAGTTCGAAAACTAAATATGCAACAAAACTCAACTAAATATGCATTATCTGAAAACTATCTATGCAGCGTAAAAAAACTAATATGTAGTACAATATATCCAACTATGGAAGACGTCATGAACTATGCAACAAAATCAACTAACTATGTATTATCTAGAAACTATCTATGCATTGTGGAAAAACTAAATATGCAGTATACCATGTAACATCCCATTTTTATAATCTCCAAAAGCAACATCCCATTTTCATAACTAAATATACATTATATTGAACCTATTTATGCAGTGTAGTATAACTACATATGCAGTACGTTATATTCAATTATATCTTGTTTTCGTAAACAATGCCAACAAAATAACTAAATATGCATTATTTGATGTCTAATTATGCAAAGAGAAGAACCCTAACTATCTCAGTAAAATAAAAATATTTGGAAAGAAAACAGGGTTCCTTAAATTCCACCATAAAATCCTAAGAGTGTCAATTTCAGCCCATAAAATCCACTGGGACCACTAATTCTAATTACAAAATTACAATCTTACCCTTAAAATCAGCGAAAATTAGGAAATAATTAAAAAACTGAATTAATCACATCCCTTTATTTTTTAAGATCAATGGGTAAGATGAGTCCACACTGTCTCACCTAGGGAGGGTGGTCTCATTTGAACGGGAGGATACAATGAGACCACATATTATAGTGAGACAATGTGGATTTATCTCAACCCTCCTTTATCTATATCAATGGCTAAGATAATAGAGGTTAAAATTATATTAAACATTTAATTAAGGCAAAATAAGGGTATAATTGTCAAAACAAACATGTGGGGGACCATCCAAATATGGAATCAATTATTAGGAGAGATAAAATCACGTGGGGAGAGAGAAAATCGAGAGAAAATTGCACTGGAGAGAGAAAAATCACGTTGTGATCTGCCATGCAGTGTGTTGTACACGCTTATCATAACTTAACACTATTTTACTGTATGTTTAACATAATTTTACTGAGTATTAATATGGTCAAACAAAAACATGTGGGGACCGTAAATATATGGAATGAGTTATAGATCACGCTCATTAATATGTGGGGATCGTGGATTAAGTAAATCAATTATAGAGAGAGAGAGAGGAAATCACGCTCATTATTGTACTGTATATATAACATATATTTACTGTATATTTAACACTATTATGTTGTATGTTTAACATATTTGTACCGCATATTACAATTGTCAAACAAAAATATAAGTATACAACAAAACACATATAAGTATACAACAAAAAACATAAATATACAACAACATAAATACATACATAAAAAATTAACTACTTATACAGCAAAACACATCTAAGTATACATCAAAAAACATATAAGTATACAATAATCCTTACTGCCTTCTCGTAGGTCCTCGTTTTCTCCACGCCAGCATCGTCTTCTTCACCAATCCTACAACAACAACTACACCACTCAATGCCAATATGATTGCCATTAATGTCCTCAAGATCGAGAATAAAGCTCGTATCAAATTCTACAGCAAGATAAGAATCTTGATCAGAGGAGGATTGAATATCCACATGGAGGCCCATGTAACCATCGTAAAGACTGAAAGAAGTCGTATTTGAAGTGATTAAAAATGCAAATCCATCGCCAAAGGGGCAAGAATTTGTGTTTTTTTTTTGCCCAAATAAAAACTAGTTGTGATCAATTCTTAGATTAATCTGTCATAGGTAGAAAACGAGAGTAAAAAACACAATAATCTTTACATGATTAGACTCCAAACCCGTAATTAGTACAATTAACCAGAAACAAGCTAACATAAATTTCTAAAGTACTGCTACAAATTAAGTAGCACAATATTGCTTTCCTTTTTCCCCAAGCAACAATTTTGCAAAGGCAATAATATTTCATTTTTCTTAAATTATAGTAGTATTAACTTCTTTATTGTTCTGATCAACCAGTTTTGCAATCAAACCCTCCAAATCCAGAGCAATCTTGGCCTGTTGGCGATGGTGAAAGCGAAGACGCAGGAGCAGGAGAAAGAAGCGGTGGCGTTGGCTGAAGGATTGAGAAATCTCAACCAATTGAGGGTGAAAACACTAATAAGAAAATGACAGATGTGCCCTTATTTGATTTAAAATAAATTAAGAAAGCTATTAAATTGGGTAAATCTCAACCATCTAAAATTACAAATTTGTGGACAGGATTAGTCCACATTTTATGGTGAGACAGTGTGGACTAATCTCAACCCTCCCCCATTTACATCAAAGGCTAGGAATAATAATACATTAACCATTTAATTAAATCCCAGAAAAGGTAAAATTGTCAAAACAAATATGTGGGGATCGCCCAAATATAGAATCAATTATTGGGAGAGAGAGAATCACACTGGGGAGAGAGAAAATCGCGCTGGAGAGAGAGAAAATCACGCATGTGCTCTGCCATGCAGTATACTATACATTTATCATATATTTATTGTATACTTAACACTATTATACTGTATGTTTAACATAATTTTACTGCATATTAAAATGGTCAAACAAAAACATGTGGGGACTGTGAATTAAGGAATCAATTAAAGAAAGAGAGAGAGAGAGAATCACAAGCTCATTAACATGTGGGGACCGTGAATTAAGTAAATTAGTTATAGAGAGAGAGAGAGAAAAAAAAATCACGCTCATTATTGTATTGTATATTTAACACTATTATACTGTATATTTAACATATTTAATGCATATTACAATTGTCAAACAAAAACATGTGGGGACCGTGAATTAAGGAATCAATTACAAGATTATTCTGGGCATACCATTAATTACGGTATACCAAATAACAATAATTAAAAAAATCAACAACTAATAAACACAAATCAATTAACTAAATTATTATACAGTAAACTATGTCCAACTATACAATAAAATCAGGCTATGTATACAATAAACTATGTCTAATTGTACAACAAAATCAGACTACCTATACAGTAAAACTATGTCTAACTATACAATAAAATCAAACTACCTATACAGTAAACTATGTATAACTATACAATAAAATTAGATTATGTATACAGTCGCTCTCGACGCGTTGTTCACTTTTTCCACCCCTTTTAGCCATGATTAACAAAATACCAGTCCTGGCACAAAAAACCAAAAATAAAGTGTCAAAGCATAATTTATAAAATATACAGTAAAAATTATCTAAATAAGCATCAAAACACATATAAGTATACAACGAAAATCTCCTAATTTTTTCAAAACCATAAACCATATTCTTCAACAAATTTAGGTATACGACAAAACACATATAAGTATACAGCAAAACACATATAAGTATAGAGCAAAACACATAATTATACAGCAACATAAATACATACATCAAAATTTAACTACTTATACATCAAAATACATATAAGTATACATCGGAAAATATATAAGTATACAGTAAACATATAAGCCATAATCCGTCTTCTTCGACTAGAAAAGAACCTAGAACCTCCATTAACAATGGTTTAACCACTGGCTGTCCCCTGAACCCAGTGAATAAATCTTGCAAAATATGAATTTCTAGAAAATTATATAGAAATACAATCAAGATAAATGAAAATCTCAATAGATAGTGAGAAATTGGTATCAATGACGCCGCTCCGAGCAGCACTTTGTACGAGGATTCAGCCGCCATTGACTCTGTTGGACTCAATAAATCCATTATCGACTGAAAATTATGAAAAACAAATGATACAACGAATATACAAATATATAGGGATTGGAGGTTTTGCAATGCACAATCGCACCCTGTATTGCACTCTGCAACTCCTCCATTGACGAAGCATCCGAACTGCAGCTTCTTCTTTTTTTGGGGTACCTCAAATTCCAAGAAAATGAATGTGTAAAATCCGTATTGAAACGGATGAGCGAATTGGGGGGGATAAGAATCAATTAGGAACAGTTACCAAATGAATTGAAACTGTCTAATTATACAATACAATCTTACCCTTTACTGATTTAAAATAAATTAAAAAAGGCCATTAAATTGGATAAATCTCAACCAACTAAAATTTGAAATTTGTGGACAAGATTAGTCCACTCTATCTCACTCTAATAATGTGGTCTCATTTGATCATATTCCTATATATATATATATGGATGGGATATCGTGTGGCAACTTCTTACCGTGTGGCAGTGTGGATTGATCCCATCCGTCCACACCTTTTATTCAATGGTCCAGATTGCTATTAAAAATAATTGATTTATCAATTAATTAATAGGTGGAAAGGGCATAATAGTAACTAGCAAAATGCCATAAATCACGCCCCTACAATCAAGGTATTGATTAATATCACATTTCCATAACTGAAATTGTGCATCATTTTAATAGCTAAACTGTACACCTTTAATAACTGACTGTACATCATTTTATATCTAGCAATTGATGATTGTATAACTAATTGTACATCATCTAAAGGAACTATAAAAACAAAATGGTGTAACCATCTTCCCATTTAATAACTTAACTGTGTACCATTTTATATCTAATATTGCATCATTGTATAACTAATTTTACATCATCTAACAACCCTATAAAGACAAAATGGTGTAACCACCTTCCCATAATGACGCCCTACAATCATGGATGTGATAAAGATCACGTTTCCATAACTGAATTATGCAACATTTAAATAGCTGAATTGTGCACTATTTAAAAACTAACTGTGCACCATTTTATATCTAATAATGCATCATTGTATAACTAATTGTACATCATCTATAGGAACTATAAAGACAAAATGGTATAACCATCTTCCCATTTAATAATTTAATTGTGCACTATTTTAAATATAACAGTGCATCATTGTATAACTAATTGTACATCATCTAAAAACCTTATAAAGATAAAATGGTGTAACCACCATCCCATAATGACGCCCTACAATGATGGATATAATAAAGATCACGTTTCCATAACTGAATTATGCACCATTTTAATAGCTGAACTGTGCACCATTTAATAACTGTCTGTGCACAATTTTATATTCAACAGTGCATCATTGTGAGTAAACCATAATTGAATGAAAAGCGGGAACAATCGTAAAATCAAATTCCATAAAAATCGCTGGGATTGAATGGTGTACAATTAGTTATACAATGATGCACTGTTAGATATAAAATGGTGTACATTCAGTTATTAAATGGTGTACAGTTCAACTATTAAAATGGTGCACAATTCAGTTATGGAATCGTGATATTAATCAATCCCTTGATTGTATGGGCGTGATTTATGGCATTTTGCTAGTTACTATTATGTCATTTCCACCTATTAATTAATTGGTATATCATTTATTTTTAACAACAATCTGTACCATTGAATAAAAGGTGTGGATGGATTGGATTAATCCACACTGCCACACGGTAAGTCCCCTGCTACATTTGATTCTAACCCTATATATATATATATATATATATATTATCTTATAAATTTAGTGAATTATTAATTTAGCATGTTGTCCCCAAGTCGGACCGGATAAAATATTATTTAAGCAATGTTATTAATTAATTAAGTATTAAATTATCGAGGTTTTGTATTGGCAATACAAAACAATAAAATTAAGGTTGCTAATTAACCAAGCTGCTCGTGAGCTATTTGGAACTCGACTCTTGAGTTCGTCTAATGAGGCTCATTAAAATAAATGAATCAAACTCAAACTTAGAGATCTTCGACTTGTTAGTTTGTTAGTAAGCTCATATAAATTAAACTAATAGTTTGCCTTTAATTTTAATTTTTATATGTCTAGTTATGATAAATATAAAAATATTTAAATTAACTTATTTGTTTGAATAAAATCATAGGTTTTAACAGATATATATTATGCTCTTCTCAATATATATATATATAAATATATATCTAATATTATGCATTTTAGAAATATATAATTTTATTTTTGTAATAAATTGAATAATTATTTAGTTTATAATTGATATTTACTAAGATCATTTAGGCTCGATTAAGCTCGAAAAAGTTCATGAGTCATCAATATATTCGATAAATTCAAGCTCTAGTTCGACTCGATAACAAACGAGTCAAACTCAAACTTTGATAAACTTGGCTCGATTCGATTCGATTGCAACCCTACAAATTTAAAATGATAATTTGTCACTAAAATATAAGATATTTTGATTTTGTATTTTGATTGAATACGTAAATGCATTCCTTTTAAATTCTGCAGTTTATTTTTTTATTTTATCTCAATTAACATTTAGACCCAACACTTATATTTACAGAAAGACATGACTATTTGAAAAAAAAAATCAAAACCTAATATTGCATCAAGAGATTTATTGGAGGAAAAAAGAATTGCTGATGGCTTTTTCTTTAAACGAACTTAGATGTTAGGATTTATTTAATCTAATAGCTATGTTTCATTCACTAGATAGTCTAACAAAATATATAATACTCTAAAGTTCTGTATATTTTTTCTTCTCCAAATAAATTATAGTAAATTCACTAGAATTTGAAACACTATAATGGGTTATTTGTAAGCTTCCAATATAATGTGACTTTTGTAATAAATATTAGGGTAATTAGAAAAACACCACCGAGGTTTAGCTAAAAAGTACCCCCGAGGTTTAGCTTAATTACAAAAAAACTTTACTTGTCTTTTAAACTTATAAATAAGGGTTGATCATTTCGTACTAAGCCAAAATTGAAAAAATCCATAAATCATGATATCTAAATAACCCAACAATAAAGATAGCTTAGAATATTGAATACAAATATTCGAATAGATTCATATCTATTCGAATAAATTTCAAATAAGAATAAAAGGGGAGTTGACGCCAGTTGCAATGGCGCCTATTATGTTTGCAGATTATTAACACCTCCCACAAAAATAATTTTATGGGGTATTTGTAATAATCGGTTAAATTAGTTATTTATCCTTTTTTCTGTATTCTTGTCTGATTTTTTATATGGTGGATTTTTTTTTAGCCATTCACATCAAATCAGAATATTTTTTAGCTATCTTTTTCTTTTTTTTATCGAACGATAGTATTTTATTATAACAATTCAAAAACTAAATTGCAGTGATTTGACATCTAGTTCTCTCACTTATTATAACTCAGTTATTTTGGTTTTCTCAAAAAACTTTGAACTCAAATAACTTTTTCGTTTTAAATCCGTTTTGCATGTATAATATATCAAATTAATCATCTTTCTGATATCTATAATTCAACACAAATATTGCATATTTTAAAACAAAAAATACAGATTCGTTTTTTTAAAAAAGCTTGAAAGAAAGAGTAAGAGGATACATGGAGATAAGTGAAAGAGAGAGAAATAGACCAAATATCAAACAAACATGCTAGAAGGGTATGAATGTCATTTGCTTGGCCAAAATAGCTAAAAAAGATATGTTTTCAAAAGATGGCTAGTTTTTATTTTTACATTTTGGAAAGGGTCATTTTGACCCATTTTCACTTTTATTTATCCCAGACGTGAATTGAATCAACGACTAGGGTTCAATTTTTTTTTTTAAAATAAAAACTGTTCAGTCATGGATTGGATTCACGACTCAGCTTTAGTCATGGATTCAATCCACGATTCACTCTAATTTTTTAATGGTCCCAAAATCCACCCCAATTGTGTAATCTTTTTCACAATTTGTAATATTCTGTCAAAAAACCCTACAAGTCTTTATTAGATTTATTGAAAAAGACAAAAAGAAAAAAAAGAAAGAAGAAAAATAGACAAGAAAAATCTAATATCACCTTACTACTAATATTTAGGTAAAGGTTTGAATTTTTTAAGGAAACAAAACTATTATTTAGGGTAAATCACAAAACTAGTCCTAAATTTACTCTAACTATTAAAAAAATATTATATTTAAGAATTACAAATACTCGTTTTATGAATTACAAATAACCCTAATAGGTGAAATTTTAAAAACAAATGTCAATAAGTTATTTGTAATCTTGAAAGATACTAGCTTTTTTTTAATAACCTAAGTTCTAAGTTCAATCATTATAATTTACCAAGGGATTGCAACGTGGCGGGTTTGGGGTAGTCCGACCAGACTCGGGACTAGGGGTGTCAATTTTAGACCCGACACCAACCTAACACGATATTAATGAGTATGAATCCAGGCTTCATGGGTCTGGGTTGAAATTAGGTCTAACCCGAATAACCTGCCAATTAAATAGGCGGGGTCTGGGTCAACCTACGATGACCCATTTAACCCGTCTAACCTATTTGTATTTTTAAAAAATAAATAAATAATTAATTAATTGAAAGAAAAAACCAAAAACATGACATTACCTTAAAACTTAAATGCTAAAACATCCTTAATATGTATGTTGTTATTATTTTGTATGTATTTTTGTATGTTGTCCTCAAAATATGATTAATATGTTATGTTATTTATTATTTCTTTTTATATGTTGTGAATTGTGATATATTTTTATTAATTGAATAGTGTGTCATAATGATTGATTTTAAAAAAAATATTTATTCAATTGAAAATATTAAATGTATATAAAGTTAATTTTATTAGACGGGTTAAATGAGTCGGGTCCGGGTTCAAAACTCTTACACAAATAATTAAACAGGTCGGGTCCTGTCTGGCTTATTCTGACACGCGAACCCACGAACTCGTACCCGTTAACCCACGAACCCAATGCATTGACACCCGTACCCGAGACCCACCCAACCAAGGAAAAACAAAACCTAGGACCCACCCCGACCCACTCCAAGACGCGTCGGGTCATGTCTAGAGCCGTTGGGCCCATCCAAAATGAACTAAGGTTTACAGACATGATCTCACCTCTTCTCAAACTTTTTTCTTGCCTTCATATTATAACTATAACCATTACTTGACTTATTATTATTTTGTAATATATTCAAACTAATAGACTCCAAAATCGAACCTGTTTGTAATGATGTTGTTGGGGGCAAAAATGTCCTTTTATTATTATTATAATATAACTTGATTTATAATGCTACAGATGTTATAAGTCGGCCCACGAGATCCGGAGGGCCACGAGTCATTTTCTCCTACGCGGTCCATGAGGCACGCTACCCAGATATATAAAGGTCTCTACATCTCATTTGTAAGTCATAATCTAATAATCTCACATAATTCATATTAAGTATTCTATATACTGTTTAATATTCTCTCTCATTTAGCATGCCGACTTGAGCATTGGAGAGGCCTCTTTGGGACAATCCGAAGGCCCGTCTAATGTTTGCTGGTGTTGCAGGCAAGTTCCCATCATTGAAGATTAGCTTTGGGAAAAGAAGACTTAGACTAATTCAGAAACCTTAACTTGGAGTGATCTGCCCTAAAAACAACATCATTTTAGTGACGTCTGTGGGAACGATGCTAAGACACTCGCATCATCTTCCGGAGCACATGGACGACCATAAGGTGATAAATGCCATCTTCAGAGGACCGGTGTATGGAGGCTCGGCTCGCGCTAAGAAAGCCCTGCTATGGAGCTCAAGAGGAACACATTTCCAGCATGCTATATCTCACCAACAGATATACTGCGGGAAGAAACCTTAGGAGGAGATAACTTTTAACAAAGAAGATATGTCCCCGCAGCCCATGGAGGGGAACACCCAGCAGCTCCCCTCATCATTTTCGTAGCCATAGCCAACTTCTGGTTGAAAGCGTGTTGGTGGACACTGGTAGCTCCATGGACATACTATCATACTGCGCATTCCGCTATTTAGGATTCGAAGACTCATGTCTGACCGAAGTCACCGATACTCCACAGGATCTCAGTCAATAGAAGATCCTCATCCTCAGGGAGATAACGTTTCCCCTCTCGTTAGGAAGTTACCCAAGCCAGGTCATGAAGATGATGAGGTTTGTAGTGGTCAATACCCCCTGCAGTATAATGTGATCCTTGCCCGCCCATTCTTGAATACATTCAGAGCCATTGCCCCCATCTACCACCAGAAGATAAAATTTCCCACTCCGGAGGGACTTGAAGAAGAGTGTGGAGACAGGAGTGTAGCCCGAGAATGCCACTTTACCACCTGTAAAGAGGATCCCTAAGCTTGGGACCCATAGCTTTAGAACGCACTAACTACACCCATGGAAGTGGTCTCCTCCAAGAAGAAGAATGTCCCGAACAACCTCAAGAAGAAGAGGATCCTACCGTCCGTAAGCTGAAGAAGGAACCCAAACTAGACACAGTGGAGAAAATCAAGCTGGTGGGCCTGGACCCAACCGACGAGAAGAAGATTATACGGCCTAGCACCGAGCAAGAGCCCAATGTGGAACAAGAAATCATTAAAGTCCTCAAGAGGAATACGTAAGTGTTTCTTGGGAGATGAAAGATTTGCAGGGATTCCCCTAGAGGTCGCCCTACACTAGGTGGGGGTGGACCCAACCTATAAGCATGTGAAGCAAAAAAAAAGCCTTTGGGCTGGACATAAGGAAGGTAATAAAAGAACAAGTGAGCAAGCTGCTTGAGGAAAAACACATCAACCCGTTCAGTCCCCGAAGTGGTTGGATAATGTGGTGCACGTCCCTAAACTCAACGATAAATGGAGAATGTGCATCGATTTTATAGATCTAAACAGGCTTGTCTGTGGGATCAATTTCCACTCCCCCAGATCGACCAGTTGGTCGACACAACCTCCGAATGCGAACCCCTTACCTTTTTGGATGTCTTTTAGGGGTGTTCAACCACTAAGTACCTAAATTAATCTAGCGATCCTCGCAAGAGTACGAGATCAATTGTAGGTAGCAAGTTAATACCAAGTCGTCTCTCATGGAAGACTTAGCCGACAAATAATTATTATGTGTCACAAATAACAAAAGGGGCAATCCAAACACTCTAATCCAATTTTTAAGGTTTGTAAATAACTAAATTAATTATTGAAATGAATATTCAAATCAAACACACGAGATCTAGATTAAATACGAATCATAAAAACATCTAGAGGTTCAGATTCTTTTCTTCAAATTACCAAGCAGAAGATCAAGCAATTGATAATATAGTTAAACAATTAAGAAAACATAGATAGATCCAATTCACCAAATTATTTAACCAAGTTAGATAATACATTACTGAATTATATCAAACCCCTAACTGAATTTAGTCCGAAAATAATATAATATCTTGATCTCAATTATTCCCTAAAAATAATCGAAAGTTGATAAGACAATCAATTATAAATAAAACAATTCAATTAAGAAAAGCATGATCAATCACCCAATATTCATACTAGTTTATTTGATTCTAGAACAAAGAAATTAACTCATGGATAAATTCATCAATTCAATTTAAATAAGAGATAATAATCATAAATATCATCATGAAGTAATTAATATAAAAAGAAAAATCAAATAGGCAAAAATAGGAGAAGAAGAATTACATTTTTTCAAGTTGTAAAGAGATCCCAAGAGAAAAATCCTAAATTCACGTTAAGAGAGGGAGAATAGGAAGAGGAAAAAATCCAAATCTTGTATCTAGCTTGAATGAATATCTAAAGCATAGACTCTCCTTTTATAGCCCAAGGGTCGTCTAACAACTCGGGAGAGTCCAAATCCAAATGGAATAAAATATGAGAAATCACGTTAAAATGCGATGAATGGTCCTCGAATGACCATTCCCTTCCTTATTCTCTTGAAAGGTCATGGAATGGTTGTTTCCAGCTTAATTCCCAAGCGAACAGCCAATGAACGACCATTCACGGAGTTTTCTTGTTGTTCGTTCACTGCTTGTTCTCAAAATTGTACTCTCAGCTCCGTTCAATCATCGTTCGCTCCTTCAAGACATTGGAATTTGCTCTTGCATCCTTCATATTAATTATAGATCTATCTCTTAGATTACCATAGTCTCTTAAATAACCTCAATATCAATTTTATAGAGAGAATTATGGCCAGAATACTAAGACGTGTCATTTCCGAAAGTTCATGGCAATGTTTCCATTTGCACATGATTTTAACACCTCCAAACATCTTCATTTGCATTTAGTAGCTAAATAGATATTGTAGAACTCTCTCTTATCTTTCTAATAGAATAATAATCAGGTCAATTGGACTTCGGATGAAAAATATACATCCAAATTACGAAGACTGCCACAACTGCCCACAATTACTTTTTGATGATCCTTGCCCCAAAACTTGTTTTATTCACCAACACCTAGAAAATCAATAAAATAACACAACATAACATCAAGACATGCAATATGAAAATAAATCACACAAAAAAATGCTCAAATCATCACACAAAATACACACAAAAACATGCAAAACAACTCCACCACACTTAGCCTTTTGCTTGTCTTCAAGCAAATAATACGCCTACAAACCCAATAAGAAATATTATGGCCAATTTGAGAATCAATTTATTCATAACACTACTTTCCATCCACATCGGAAATATCCCACATTGATTCTCAACCTCCACGACAGACTCACTTGGCTAAGGTTAGTAGTTAGTCAAAGTATTCGACCCTCCTTACTAAGTTTCAAATCTTTGTCAAAAGATGCAACCCTGCCACACATAATAAAATGCGCAATCACTAGCCATGACCAATGCTCTTTCTTTTTTTTTTTTTTTTTGCTAGAACTCTCGAGATATCTTCCACTAGGTATATAAACTTCGGATTTTTTTCAAAGGCTCATATGGTGGTTTTCTATACTCATGTTTGTGCCGCCATTTTATGTAAAAGACAAACATGGGGCTCATGAATACTCCTAGTTACTAAGTAGTGCAACCAAAGGAGTATAATCTCAATTTCTCAATATTTTTTTCGATTTTCTCTTTATATGTTTTTTTTTCAATCATTTTTTTCCTCTTTTTTTTCATTTTTTTTCTTCACAAGGCTAGCAATCTTATGTACACACACAAATCAAAACATGGTCTTAGCTTAATTCACATCAACGAAACCTCGCAATTCCAACCCGACAACCCAGACTATCATTTAACCTTTGCTTAATATGTCTACCACGAAGATTGATTGATGAGAATCCATGGACGAAGGATCCAAAGAATAAAGAATGATGCGTTGGTCCGATAACAAGGGCTCGAGCAAGGAAGTTTAAGGATGCGCTCAATGGGTTGATCCAAGCCATGCAGAATGAGACCGAGAGTGCATTACCGACAGAGGAAGAAGTTTGGGTGGTCCAGTTGATTGGCGTCATCGACATTCCGGGGTACACCTCAGACTGAGCAAGCTAAAGGATGTCGAAGATACGAGTCACTTTGTGTCTTGAAGACATTGTAATCAAGTCTCATTAGTGTCTTGTGTTCGTATATCTTAGTTAGTTGTAATTTTCATTATTTGGGAGTTGTTTTTGATGTTTAGAGGCCAAATAAACCTTTAAGGCAGCGTCTTAAGTTTATATTTTGAGTTTGGGACGAGCAGGGGATCAAATTCGAAGACAAAGTAAAGTTTCGGCTTAACGCACGGGCAGCCCGTGCCTATACGCACGGCCCGTGCGTCTATACGGGACAACACTAGCAGGGTTTAGTATTTGGGCCATAACGTTCTCTACAAAATTGATATTGAGCTGATTCAAGTTGCTATGGAAAGCTAAGAGAAAGGGCTGCAACTTTTATGAAGACTCCAGGAACTGATTTGAAAATCCCGAATGCGAAATTGCGCCCATACGTGGATATTGACTGCGATTGAGTTTCCTTTTTGGGTTTGGACTTCTTTTCCTTTCTAGTTTGTTTAGGTTTGCTTTGAGTCGCCTATATAAGGCAAACACTTGTTTATTTTTCATAAAAAGTTTGATATTGAATATTGATTAGAGATTTTCTCTTCAACCCTTTGGGTTTCTCCAAGTGCTTCAAGATTTACGTTTCTTGTTGCAGTTATCAACTTATCAGGCAATAATCCATAATTGCTTGTGGCTTCTTTGCATACCGAGGTTCTTGCTTTGCTAAGCAATGGGTCGAGGTTTTCACCATCTTTAACCAAACTAGTGAAGATCTTGGGTTAACAACATATTGTTATTGGGTCGTATGTACAATCGTTGCTGCGGTTCACATCATTGATTCACAATTTAGTCAAGTCTTACGTATCAAGTTCACGGTGAAATTTTATAATCGAAGCTCAAATCGGTACATCTATTTCAAGTTAGCTAAACAACACCATTATTAAGCTTATAACAATCATAAGGCTAATGAAAGAATTAACCAAATGCAGCCATAACACCTATACAATGACTAATCAATCCCCCACACTTAAATCACGCAATGATCTCAATGCGTAAAAAAATTAAAAGAGAATGAGAGAGGCATGTGCCTGGAAAATGCTATAATTGACAAACGGTTAAGGCAAACATGTGAGCCGTTAAACCTATAAAAGCTATGTGGCAGGAACAAAATAATAATACCATGCGCATGCAAACGTAAAAAAACACACAACTCACACAAACTCTTTTTTCTTTTTCTTTTTTAAGAGAAGACAGTAAAATGCTTGGGTTACCTCCTAAGAAGCGCTCTTCTAACATCATCATCTTGACGGTAGCAATTGATAAAATAAAAGTGAAAACATCAAAGTTTTGCCAAAAACATTCATATTAATTTTCTATTTTTGACATCAATAAAAGTGTTAGTGGTCGCCATGAGCAGTCTACCCAATAGTATAGTATGATCTTTAAGATTACCTTTATCCTTTCCCATATCCAAGACAATAAAATCAATGAAAATTTTAAGACCACCTACTTGGACTAAAATATCTTTAACAATGCCTTTAGGACACATAAGGGACCTATCAACAAGTTGCAAATGTAACCCAATGGACTTCCATTCCCCTAAATCTAATTGTTTAAATATAGAGTAAGACGCAAGGTTAATTCCAGATCCAAGATCAAGCATACTTGTGACTTTCTTTCCATTCCCAAAAGAAATATTACCAATGAAACTACCTGGATCTTGTTATTTTTGGAGTGGACTTATGAATGGAATAGGAAGTGTAGGTCCCAAGGGGTGATGTAAGGTTTAGAAGGGAGGGGTTGAATAAACCTTACCAAATTTTCGATTTTAGTCCTTTGAAATATTTCAACAGAGTTGACTCAAATCAGTTGTGTCCTTGGGGGACAGCTAAGTTGGCTATTCAGCTAAGTTACCCACTCAACAGACTCGATTGAACTATTGATAGTATAACTCGGCTTCTTAAGCTAAATACTTAACTTGGCTTATTTGGTTTTTAACAGCGGAAGACTTAACACCCTTTGATTTGTTTAAAGTTTGTTTTTAACACTTAGTTTTAGCACTTAGTTATTTATCAATTGGACAACAAATGTAAACTAACATCAATATTAAATAGATATGCAGGAAAGTAAATCTTTGAAAGTAAATTGCCACAAGTATTTTTTTTTTTTTTTAGAGGTTCAAGATGTAGTAATTCTTCTAGTCCTCTCTTCTCCAACTCCCGGAGGAATCCACCAAGTAATGATCGGTTTACAAAGCGGTTGTCGGTCTGGAGACAACCTTGATCACACAGCTGGCTTATCTTGCGACTCATCTTCTTCACGATGCGGCTGCACGGCTACTACAGCTCACTTCTCAAGTTCTTAGATTTGATCACGAAGCCCTCCAACAAACTTGATACTTGGTTCGACCTTGAACCTTTCTACGATCCTTCAACTTGGAAAGTAGACCCCAGTTGTTTCTTCAAATGTTTCATCTTCAACTGATTAAAGTTATCTCTCCTTCACAGCTTGTGTTGGATCGAGTTTCTTCGAGTTTTAGGCTTGAGGAATTTTTGATAAGCTTTGAGAATATTGCAGAATAATTGCTTGAATATTTCTTGCTCTTGCTAGGTTCAGGTAACCTTTTCTCAAATGCTTCCTCAGCCTTTTATAGTGCACATTTGAAATTTGCCTGTTGAAGAGATAGGCTAGTTTCAAATGTCACTTTGTGTTCGTTGGCTTGTCTTGGTCTACAGCCCTTGTGATGTTGACATTTCCTCGTATTAAATAGCATTTCAGGTTTGTAGGTTCTGACACATGGTGCAGTGTTTCCTATTGGTTCCTTCCTTTTGCACAAATCTCGGCCAAACACTTTTAGACTTGGCAGCTAGACATATTACTATATCGAGTAATATGCTTGACTTTATTCCAATGGATCTAAGTCAGTTGTTTTCACTTGACTGCTGCCTTTAACCCAGGTGACTTGAGTCTGCTCCAATCATGGGATTGACTCAACTATCACTCCAACTGATAGACTTGGCTTCTTGAGTTGACTTGACTGACATTTCTCACAACTGTTCCTCAGCTGAGTCTCCTTCAGTCGAGTCCTTGACTTCCTTCTAGGCCATACTCAACTGACACACATCAGAGTCTTCATTGCAGTCCGCAGTTGACTTCTTGTAATTTGACATAACTGACTTAACTCAGCTCTTCCAGTCCTATCTATTACAATACATAATTACAAGAAAAATGGGGTGCCAACTTTCTAGTTTAAGTTTTACATGGTATCATCAAAATCTAACAAATAAATTTCCTAACAGGAAGTTTGTGGGGATTATCAGTTTCGTAGAAGGATGATCCCTTACTTGCCTCCATATTCGCATTTTATTCACTTGCATAATCCTTCTTTTCTGCTTTCGCGATACCTGTGGGGTTAGACGATACAGTAGAATATGGATTCTCAATTTTATTATCATAAATCTCACCAATTTCAAGAACGTTGATGGCTTGAGCTTGCACCGGTTCACTAGGCAATGTGTCCTTCTTGAACACAAGTCGAGCTATCTCACCAACTTGAGTAGCCAATTGGCCAACTTGAATCTCAATTTGCTTAACAAAGGATTCCAAGGAATCGCACCGCCTATTGTTACCCTCTTGTGTTTGCTGACTAACTTGAATAAAGGAATTCAAGCTCTCTTCAAATGTAAGTCGTGGTGTTGCTGGGGCTGCTGAACTTGTGGAGTAGAATTTGCCTAACCCAAATTGGGGTGATTCCGCCAACTGTTCGCCAAAAAATATTTGGATCTCGATAATGCAAGTGTACAGTGTAGTTTATAGGACAATGTCAAGCAATGTCGTATTCATCAGGGATTGACTACGAAACACTTAGGCTATAATAACATCGCATTCCAAATTTTTTGTAGCAACCGAATATCAAGTTTTTATAAAATTGAAAATTAAAAAATAAAAGAAATAAATTTCGAACCCCACAAGTATTTTGAACAAATACTAAAGCAACCCTAGGCACATAATCTAAACATGCTTCTTCAATATTAAATTCAAGTAATGTTTCAAAACCAATTCATGCGTTTCTATGGATTCAATTCCTAAACTAGTTTATGCCCCCTCCCGGGTGGCGCATAAACAGTAGATTAATAATAATTTAGGTCTCCCGATTCATCACAACTATTATTAACTTCAAATAGATCTTTGAATTGAAATACTCCCCACAAATAGAGGTAGTCTCCCGATACATTACCCTGTTTATGTCTGAATTCGATTTTCGTCTTGATAAAACTCACCCCGGATTATGGAATAACAAGTATGACATGCAAATTATTGGCCAAATAATCGATAATTGTAAATAAGCACTCGAATTCATAAAATAGAACACATGAATCAATTAAAAAAATAACTAATCAAGATTTAACATGAATCCACAGTTTTGATTATGCCCTAGGATCTTAAAGATTAGCCAAATATTGATAACAAATTCATAGACAAACTTGAAATCAACATTGTGACATCGTTTAAGCACAGATAAGAGATCTAAACTAAGAAAGAAAATCCCTTCTTGTCAGGATGGATTTTCTTTCCAAGCCTTCGAAGCTCTTTCGCTTTCGTAGATGTGAAAGGCCTTGTGGTGTTCTTCGTAACCTAGCCCTCCTCTCTCAGAAGACCTTTGATCTTGTGTTCCTGTGTATTTTGATGTGTTGTATGGTATATGAATGATGATAGATTCGTGCATCCCTTGGGTCCTTTATATAGGTACTTGGAGAGATCACTTGTAGAGTTTGAGTGGGAAGAGGACACAAAAATCCGCCACAGTCAGTCGCACGGCCCGTGTGGCTTTCGCACAGTCACTCCACACGGCCATGTGGTCTCACACAGTCCATCCGTGTGGCTTGATTTCGTCCCTATTTTTTCCTGAACACTTCACACGGACATGCTCTTCACACGGGCAGATCACACGGTTGTGTGGTCCCACATGGTTCGACCATGTGACTAGTTTTTGTCCGGTTTCTTCGTCTTTTTGATCTTCTCTTCGCACTCGTCAATATTATCCGGGTCTTCTAACTGATATCCTCTCAATTAAGCTTCGTTTCCTGTAAAAAAAGTTACAAGAATACGCAGTATCATGGCCTTCTAAGGAAACCAAGTAAAACACACTAAATATACATGCAAATGTATCAATTATACATCATTTTAAGCCCATAAATGCACGTATCACCAACCAAGATTATATGTTTGCAAAAAGGGGTCATATTCCTTGTCCGATGTTGGAATCCTTCAATGGCATTAGCTTGTGTTTGTTCATCAACTGACTGCTCAAGAACAACATTACAAACATTGGCACAAGATCCCATAACCACCACAACCTCCACAAGACTTAGTAGATGGGGTGTTTGGAGATCCACGAACTGCAAGTAATTGGACCTGCTTAGTGAGTTCTGCTAAGTGCTTGGTTATTTCATAGGATGGAGTCACCTCATTTTCTATAGCTTGTCTACTCCTTGCGCTCTTTTTGCTACGAATTGCTGCCCATCATCACCTCCGGCTGCATTGTCAACCATATACTAACAATTATGTGCCAACCCATCATAGAAAAATTAATTTAATAACTCCAAGGGATAATGATGGTGCGGCCACTGAATCACTAAGCCCTTAAAGCAATCCCATGCCTCGTGAAAGGGTTCACCATCCGATTGGCTAAAAGTTGGGATCTTAGCCCGTAGATCTATCATCTTCTACTGAGAATAATATTTCCCCATAACTTTATTGTAGATCGCCTCCCAATTAGTTAGGGAATTAGGAGACAAAGACATAGGCCATGACTTGACTTGATATTTTAGTGTGTAAAGGAAACATCTCATCTGCAACTGATCTTCATTCAACCCTTGTAGAGGAAATATTTGAATGACTACATAAAACTCTCGGATGAAGTTGAGGGGATCTTCGTTTGCCATCCCATAAAAATATGGCAGCTAATTGAAGTGTATTATTTTGAGCTCGTAATTTTGGGCTACCTCGCTCAATTGGATACACAAAGTTGTCATCCCATTGACAGGTCTAGCAAAATCCCTCATCAAATGTTGTGGTTGCTTTAGATTATTAGCCATTCCCAGTGCCTGTTCTTTGGGTTCTTCTTTTGGAACTTGTTCTTGATATTTCGAAGTGCTCTCAGTACTTTCAGAAGAATCGTCGACTTTGTCTCTTGTATGTTTCGTAACCCGATGGATGTCGTTCACGTAAGGCACTAGATTTAGTCCAAGGTTTCTGCGTCCTTGCAGAAACAACACCAGAAAAACAGATCAAACGCACGAGTGGAATAAAATAAAAAATAAAAACAATCATAATCTAAATGTACGAAAAATAAACACAATAATTATTACGCCTAAAGCCATCCTCGAATACGGCGACAAAATTTTGTCCAATCGCTAAGTACCTAAATTAATCTAGTGATCCTCGGAAGAGTTCGAGATCAATTGTAGGGTAGTAAGTTAATCCCAAGTCGTCTCTTACGGAAGACTTAGCTGGAACATAATTATTATGTATCACAAATAACAAAAAAGGGAAATCTTAAACACTCTAATCCAACTTTAAGGTTTGTAAATAACTAAATTAATTACTAAAATGAATATTCAAAACCAACATATGAGATCAGGATTGAATACGAAGGGTAAAATTGTCTAGGGATTCAAATTCATTTCTTTAAATTACCAAGCAGAAGATCAAACAATTGATAATGCAATTAAATAATTAAGAAAACAGATATAAACTAGGCCTAGATCTAATAACTTTTGTATTCACAGACTAAACCTAGAAAGATCCAATTCACCACATTATTTAACCAAGTTAGATAATATATTATTGATTCATATTTAACCTCCTAACTGAATTTAGTCCAAAAATAGTATCATCTTTCGACCTTAATTATTCCCTAAAAATAATCAAAAGTTGATGATATAATCAATTATAAAATAAAATAATTCAATTAGAAAATGCAAAATCAATCACCCAATATTCATACTTGCTTATTTGATTCAACTCATCCTAACCCTAGAACAAAGAAATTAGTTCATGGATAAATTCATCAATTCAATTAAATAAGCAATAATAATCATAAACATCATCATGAAGTAATTAATATAAAAACATCAAATAGACAAATAACGAAGAAGAAAGAATTACACTTTTTCAAATTGTAAAGAGATCCCAAGAGAAAAATCATAAATTCACGTTAAGAGAGGAAGAAGAGAAAGAGAGAAAAATCCAAATCATATATCTAGATTGAATGAATTTCTAAAGCATAGACTCTCCTTTTATAGCCCAACGGTCGCCTAACAACTCGGGAGAGTTCAAATCCTAAAATAAAATGGAATAAAATATGAGAAATCATGGTAAAACGCGACGAACGGTCACGAAATGGCCGTTCCCTTCCTTCTTCTCTTGAACAGTCATGGAACGACCTGGGAATGGCCATTCCCAGCTTCTTTCCCAAGCGAACGACCATTGAATCGCTGTTCGCATCCGTCCACGGAGTTTTCTTCTTGTTCGTTCACTGCTCGTTCTCGAAATTGTACTCTCAGCCAACTGTTTGTTCAGTCTCCATTCGCTCTTTCAAAATGTTTAAATTTGCACTTGCATCCTCATATGAATTGTAGCTCTATCGCTTAGCTTTCCATAGCCGCTTGAACAACCTCAATATCAATTTTCTAGAGAGAGTTATGACCAATCTACTAAGACGTGTCATTTCCTAAAGTTCATAACAATATTTCCACTTGCACATGCTTTTAACACCTCCAAACATCTTCATTTGCATTTAGTTGCAAGTAGACATTATAGAACTCTCTCTTATCTTTCCAATGGCATACGAATCAGGTCAATTGAACATCGATGAAAAATATATTTCCAAATTATGAAAACTGACACAACTGCAAGTAAATGCTGTTTGACGTTTCTTGCGCCAAAACTTGTTTTATTCACCAACACCTAGAAAATAAAAAAAACACAAAATAACACTAAAAAATGCGACATGAAAATAAATCATACAAAAAGAAATGCTCAAATCATCACATAAACCATACACAAAAACATGCAAAACAAGGGGTGCAACCTAATACAATTGGTAGAAGAAGATCAAGAGAAGACTAGTTTCATAACTAAGCAGAGGATTTATTGTTACAAGGTCATGCCCATTTGCCTGAAAAATGCAAGAGCAACTTACTAGAGACTGGTTAACTAAATTTTCGAAGATCAGATAGGCCGAAACCTGGAGGTCAACATAGATGATAAGCTAGTAAGAAACACACGGTGGGTTTAACACATCGCAGACCTAGGAGAATATTTCAATGTGTTGAAGACCTACGGGATAAAGCTAAATTCTGCGAAGTGCACCTTCGGAGTGCATGGAGGAAGATTTTGGGATACATGATCTCCAAGCGAGGAATCAAAGCCAACCCTGAGAAGATCAACGCCATCCTGAATATGCCAATGCAAAAGACGTGCAGAAGTTGACTGGTTGCATGGCTTTCTTGAGCCGCTTTATCTTCAAGTCCACTGACAAGGGCTTATCATTTTTCAAGTTGCTACGCACAAAGAAGAAATTTGAGTGGTAGAAAAGAATGTCAGCAAGCATTCAACGACTTGAAGACATACCCAGCCTTGCATCCACTCCCGACAAAGCCGAGAGAAAGGGAGACCTTATATCTGTACCTGTCAGTATATGAAGAAACCCTCAGTGGCGTTTTGGTCCGGGAGGAGCAGCAAGATCACCATCTGATATACTACATTAGCAAATTCCTCTTGGATGTAGAAACTCGTTATAGTCACATAGAGAATCTAGCATTAGCCCTAGTTACTTGCTTCAGAAACTCAGACCTTACTTCCAGTAGCATCCAATTATGGTCCTGACCAGTCACCCATTAAAGCGAGTTCTCACCAACCTTCATGCCTTAGGAAGAATAGTGAAATGGGCAGTAGAGCTTAGCGAGCATGGAATTAAATTCCATCCTAGACCCACCATCAAGGCCCATGTTTTTGCTGATTTTCTGGTGGAGATGCATGAAAAGAGGATAGATGATCCGCCTGCAAGAATAGAGACTATACGTGGATGGTTCATCCACCTCTTCTAGAAGTGGGGCAGGAATTGTTCTGGAAAGATGGTTGGGAGACCAGCTCGAGTACATAGTCAAATTCAAATTCCCTGACTACAACAATGAGGCAGAGTACGAAACATTACTGACTAGAGGAAAACTAGCCCTCACCGCTGAGGCAAAGAAACTCATAGCTTTCAGTGACTCTCAACTTGTGGCCAGCCAAGTGGATAGAACTTATGCAGAGAAGAAGATGATCAAGTACATTTGCGCTGTCAATGAATTGATGAAAAATTCGAGAAGTTCGTGGTAACACGAATCCCTCGCAAGGAGAATGTGAAAGCCGACCAACTTGCTTGCCTGGCCAGCTTAATGGCCGCAATCAACAAACAAAGCTATCACACTCTTAGAGTCAAGCCACCCAGAACTAGAGAAACCTGAAGCTGAAGTGCTTAACACCACACAACAAACCTCGTCATGGAAGGACGAGATCATTCAATACTTGGAACACAAAGTCGTCCATGACTCCTCTGCAGGCACTCGAAAACTGAAATAGGGCATCCCGCTTTGTGATGATAAATGGAGAATTGTACAAGAAAGGTTTCTCCCAACCTTATTTGAAGTGCTTAACTCCTGAGGAAGCTCACTACGTACTTAGGGAAATTCATGAAAGAAGCTTTGGCAACCACTCTGAAGGAAGGGCGCTAGCCGCAAAAACCTTGAGGCACGGCTGCTTCTGGCCAAGTTTCTTGAAAGATGCCAAGCCATTGGTGAGGTATTTTCTCCCGTGCCAAGAGCATGCAACTATAGCACATGTCCCTGCTGAGACACTACAACAGTTGGGAAGCCTTTGCCCTTTCGCACAATGGGGGATGGACATAGTGGGACTTTTCCCGATAGCTCTGGCCCATAAGAAATTCCTGATTGTGGCGATTGACTACTTCACCAAATAAGTAGAAAAAGAACCACTCGTAAAGATATCAGAGAAAGAGATTATAGACTTCCTCTGGAAGAACATCATTGGTCGGTTCGGAATTCCCTAATCACTAGTATCTAACAATGGAACTCAGTTCCAGGAAGCCAAGCTGAGACGATGATGCTGGGAGAAAAAGATCAAGCAGTTCTTCACATCAATGGAGAACCCTCAGGGCAAACGGGCAAGCAGAAGTGACTAATTGCACCATTCTTCACCACATAAAAATCAGACTAGGGGAAGCCAAGGGGAAATATGTAGGAGAACTGCCATCTGTATTGTGGGTTTATCGAACAACGCCCCAGATAGCCACAGGTGAATCTTCTTTCAGTCTATCCTATGACTTAATCGAAGAACTTAGAGAGAAGGCCTTCACTAGGTTCGAAGGTTACAAGAGAAGGGTGACCCGAGCTTACAACTCTAGGGCGCGCCCCCGGAGCATCCAAGTAGGACACCTCATCCTAAGGAAAGCTGAAGTTTCTAAATCGATCGGAAAATTAGACCCCAACTAGGTAGGGCCATAAAAGGTCGTGGAATTGGTGAAACTAGGAGCCTACAAGCTACATCGCTTATATGGCAAGAATGTGTTAGTCCAAGTGGCTACGATAATCTAGAGGGAGATGAATAGATTATGTCAATTTTCCGGTTTGTTCCCTCTTATTCGAATGTTGAAACAATAGCAAGAATGTAAGTGCGGGAAAAAAAACAACACTCGATGATTTAAAGAGGTTTAACCCACCAAGGGTTTATTCCTCTACCACCCCGGTATATCCGAAGTGGATTTTGAAAAAGAAAAAGAAATTTTATTAATAGATACCAATGCTATTACACCTTCACCTTGAAGAGTACCACACTCTTCTTACAATACCACCAAGAAGATTACCACAATCTTCTTTCACCTATGAAGAGTACCACACTCTTCAACACCTAAAATCACCCAAGTGTGCTCTTACCATAATAACACTAACAAAGATGTCTTGTTTTGGATGATTAAAAGAAATTCAAGATTACAACTCAATAGAAGTATACAACTTTGAAGTGCAAGTGTAATCAAGAATAAAGACTAGTACTCAAAATGTGGAAGTGAAAGACTTAGGCTAAACACAATAAGAATATGAAAGTGAAGAACAAAGTTTGCTTGTGTTGTTGTATCTTGTTGCTTCAATCCTTTATCTATCAATAGGAGAGGTCTTGGATTTGATTTCCAGGCATAGGCTCCTCCTTGGAGATTGAAATCTACAAAAAATTCTGATTTTGGCTTTGATACCACTTGTTAGTCCAAGTGGCTACGATAATCTAGAGAGGGGTGAATAGTTTATGCCGATTTTCCGATTTGTGCCCACTTTTTCGAATGTAGAAACAATAGCAAGAATGTAAGTGCGGGAAAATAAACAACACTCGATGCACCTAGGGCCTAATCCTCTACCACCCCGGTATATCCGAAGTGAATTTCGAAAAAGAAAAAGAAATTTTATTAATAGATACCAAAGCTATTACACCTTCACCTTGAAGAGTACCACACTCTTCTTACAACACCACCAAGAAGATTACCACAATCTTTTTTCACCTATGAAGAGTACCTCACTCTTCAACACCTAGAATCACCTAAGTGTGCTCTTACCCCAAGAACACTAACAAGGATGTCTTGTTTTAGATGATTAAAAAAAATTCAAGATTACAACTCGATAGAAGTATAAAACTTTGAAGTGCAAGTGTAATCAAGAATAAATCCTAGTACTCAAAATGTGCAAGTGAAAGACTTAGACTATTCACAATAAGAACATGAAAGTGAAGAACAAAGTTTGCTTGTGTTTGTATTGCTTGTGTTGTTGTATCTTGTTGCTTCAATCCTTCATCTATTTATAGGAGAGGTCTTGGATTTGATTTTTCGTACATAGCTCTTCCTTGGAGATTGAAATCTACAAAAAAAATGCAAATCAAAATGGAGATTATAACTGTTAAAAATCAATCCTTTAAAATCATAAAAAGTTGTCTGTTGCACAACAGATAGTTTGCTGATAAAACATTAGGTCGAATTTGGTTGACCTCTAATACGTAATTTGAAATAACATACAAAACAACACTAGTTGGACCTGGTCAAAGGATGCTCGACCCCGATCGACCTTGGTTCGACCTGGTCGGCCCTGTTGGATCGGGTCCAAAGACCCAAGATTTTCAATACATGGAGTTCTAATTCGATATTGAACTTCGGCATTGGGCGACCTCTTGTCGACCTGGCCGACCTCCCTAAAAATCTTTTCGTTTCTTTTATGTTTCAAAAACAAACTTTCGTGCACGAGGGCGACTTGCTGACCACGAAATGTATATTGTCCAATTTTTATCAAAAATAAACTTCAAGAAATACTCAAAAAATTAGTAAAAATATTTTAAATCGATTATGAGTATTTGGACAAACATTTAGGGACATTGTGTTGGTGAAAACTCGATTAAATAAAATCATCAAAATTACGATAAAACATTTATTTAGCAAACTCCCCCTTTTTGATGATTACAAACCAAAATAATTTTAAGAGGTCAATTTTGAAAAACGAAACAAGTTTTTCCTTCAAAAATAACTATCCATTTTGAGCGACACTTTTCATGCATAAGAATCATATGGATGAGAGCAAAGTTTTTGCAAAACAATTTGTAAAAGCTTCCCCTATCAACATGCACAACAAGAGTAATTATAGACGCAAAACAACTAAAAGCTAAAGTTCAGCTTTTTACACTTGAGCTAGGATGTCAAGAGCTTAGAAGCTCCCCATCGAAAAAAAATCATTAGTTATGTATAAAGTCCATAATGCATCCATTGGACTAAGTTATTTCCTCAACTAGCTTTTTTCGCGAGCTGTTTCAAGCTTCTTTGAGCTTATGAGCTTATTTCATGTTTTTTCCTCTTTGGAATCATCAAAAAGAGTGTTAGCACGATAAAAACATCATATATTAATATCAAAGTGCGCATTTCAATCGAACTATAGAGCTTTTTAGCTTAAAGCTTAAAATTCCAAATAATAAGGGAAATCTTGAGAAAATGAATTGTAAAAGCTCATTTGATTGATAAAACATGATCTCTATATAGGACATCTGAAATCAAGAGAATCATGTAAATGATGAAATTTTCATCGAAACATTTTGTCAAACACTTGGCGTGCGTAGAATAAAAACAAAGATGTATATAACACTTGTAAATGTAAAGATGCCCAAACTTCATCACCAATCACAGTTCTATGAATATAATCCATCAACAATCAACATTCCCAACATAATGATACAACAAATTCATCAAAATACCCAAGTATAAGCACTTTCTCTAGGTTCAACCCAATTGAGATTAAAAAGGAATTAAATTACCAATTAATCGGAGAAGTCGGGTAATAAAGATGATATACTTGTAATGTAATCTCAATAATATAGAATTTTCAAGAAAGAAATCATTTTGAGTGAATTGTGTGTGAAATTTGCAAAGGGATGCGAAAAGGGACGAAAAACAGTGAAATGGCTAAGTCTTGGAACAGAACCGATTTTAACAAAAATTTTGGCTTGTTCGACCGATGGAGGGTGAGGTCGATCGGTCCATGCTGAGGTCGACCGGTCGACCTCACTTCATTCGGTCCCTGGAGACTTCTTTTCTTGTTATGTCCGAATTTTGAGTTAAAAATTTGATTTTTCAGCCCTAAGTTTTAAGAACGCACAAAATGTAAACATAGACCTCATTCGATATGCATTATGCCTAAACGAGCTCGAATTGAAGCAAAAGACTCAGCAGTTAATAGTTTTATAAAAATATACACGAGTTGATCTTGAGACGGAACGAAACACATCTCAATTTTCTTATAAAATCATGACGAACCTCAACATGTTTAGTTCAGTTATGATGAACAGGTTTTTGAGCAATATTTATAGTGGACGTGTTATCACAAAAAATAGGAACATTTTCAAAAGAGCATTTGTAATCTGCTAAGGTTTGTTTCATCCAAAGTAATTGAGTGCAACAAAAGGCCGCGGAAATGTATTCAGCTTCGGCCGTTGATAAGGATTCACAATTTTGCTTTTTTCAAAAACCAAGATACGAGGCAATCGCCTAAAAATTGACATGATCCGGAGGTGCTTTTGCGATCATCAATATTTCCCGCATAATCCGAATCACTATATCCTTTAAGAGAAATTTTTTTGTTCTTTGGATAAAACAAACTATATGAAATAGTGCCTTTCAAATATCGAAAAATTCTTTTAACGGCACTCATATGAGATTCTTTGTGATTGCTTTGAAAACAAGCACATAGGCATACGACATGAAGAATATCAGGTCCACTTGCGGTTAAATAAAGTAAACTATCAATCATACCTCAATATTTTATTTGATCAATCGACTTGCCCTTTTCATCCTTGTCTAGCTTGACGCTGGTTTCCATTGGAGTAGTGATGGTTCTTCCTTCTTCAATTCCGAACTTCTTTAGAAGTTCTTTGGTATACTTTGATTGTGATATGTAAATACCTTCTTGGCATTGCTTAATTTGGAGTCCAAGGAAGAAATTGAGCTCCCCCATCATATTCATTTCAAATTCACCTTGCATCATCTCGGAAAATTTATTGCAAAGGGATTCATTAGTAGCACCAAAAATAATATCATCGACATAAATTTGAACTAATAAGCAATCTTCCCCTTTTTCGAAAACAAAGAGAGTAGTATCAACTTTACTTCTTTTAATTCCATTTTGCAAAAGAAATGAGCTAAGTCTATAATACCAAGCTCGAAGTGCTTGTTTTAAACCATATAAGGCCTTTTAAGTTTGTAAACATCATTTGGCCTAGAAAATTTTTCAAACCCCAGAGGTTGTTTAACATAGACTTTTTCTTGAATAAAACCATTTAGAAATGCGGATTTACCATCCATTTGGTAAAACTTGAAATTTTTGAAACAAGAATAGGCAAGTAAAATACGAATAGCTTCTAAACGTGCAACGGAAAAGTTTCATCATAATCAATACCTTCTTCTTGACAATACCCTTGATCCACTAACCTTGCTTTGTTTAGAACAATATTGCCTTGGTCATCGAGTTTGTTCCGGAATACCAATTCCCAAACATCATTCCTTTCGAATTGATTCAACTCCTATTGCATTTCTAACAACCAATCCTCATCTTCAATTGCTTCCTTTGCATTTTTTGGCTCTTTTTGAGATATAAGATCTTTCTCGGCAAATTTCCTTCTAGTCATTACCTTGTCTAGAGGGTCCCCAATTATGAGATCTTTTGGATGATCTCCTTTGAATTTTAGAGCAACGGAAGATCCGAGTTATCACCTTTGTCTTCTTGTGGAACATTTGAAGGTTGATCATTTGATGTAGAAGGTTGATCATTTTGAGCATCATTTGGAACAATTGGTTCTATATCATCTTCTTCATCACTTTCATCATTGGGTATCCTTACAACACCCGAAGCTTCATTAAATTTGACGTGAATAGATTCTTCAACTACCATGCTAGTCTTATTGTAAACCCGATATGCTTTGCTCTTGGTAGAATACCCCATAAATATTCTTTCATTGGCCTCGTGGATCAAGTTTATCCAATTGATCCTTGGTATTCAAAATGAAACACTTACATCCAAATATTTTGAACTAATATTTGGAGTTCTTCCTTTCCAAAGCTCATATAGTTTTATTCAACTTAGGACAAAGGTAAACACGATTAATAACATATCATGCGGTACTTACGGCTTCGGCCCAAAATAATTTTGGAAGTGAAAAATCATTGAGCATTGACCGACTCATTTCTAGAAGTGTCCGATTTTTTCTTTCGGCTACTCCATTAGGTTGTGGTGTTCTTGGAGCAGAAAATTTATGAGCATATCCCTTGGTTTCACACAAGACTCTAAATTCACCATCAAATTCACCACCTCAATCACTTCGAATAGACTTAATGGTATCTACATTTTCATTTTCAATAAGTCTCCATAACTTAGCAAACTCATTAACGACATCACTTCTATTAGCAAGAAAAATAGCCCAAGTATATCTGGAATAATCATCAACTATAACAAAAGTGTAATGTTTTCCACTTAGACTAGCCCTACAAATATCCCTGTACAAATCAAGATAAAGTAGTTGTAGAGGCTTGGTTGTGAAAATTTCATTTTTGGGCTTAAAACTACTTTTAACTAATTTATTCTTTTGACAAGTGTCACATAAGCCAAGATTTTCAAAGCTTAATTTGGGTAGTCCTTTTACATGTTGGTTTTTGTAAATATTTTGCAAATTTTTTGTATCCAACATGTCCAAGTCGCCTATGCCATAAACTAGTTAAATCATTATTGGCAACAAGACAAGAAACATTTTGACTAATCAAATCACTTGTACAAAATTTGTAAAGATTGGCTAACACTTATCAAATTAAACTTAAGCCCTTGAACGAAAAGAACATTACTAAGAGAAAAAGAAGAGTTACTAATTTCTCCATTTCCAAGAATTTTTCCCTTGCCATTCCCGAACATAACCATGCCTTCTTCTTGGAGCTTGATGTTGGTAAAGAGTTCTCTTTATCCGGTCATGTGACGTGAACACCCGCTGTCCACGAGCCATTTTGAATCTTCCGTAATGGCTATACCCCCTAGCACCTACAAATAAATCATTTTAGGTACCCTATAATTTTGGGGTCCATGAGGGTTAGTCTTGAGATCTTTGGGTCTTCCGAAAATGACTAAAACTATTGTTCAATTTACAATCATTGGCATAGTACCTATTTTTACCACAATAAAAGCAAGTAATAACATTAGGACTACTAGCACGTATAAAAGTCGGACCTTTGTCATTTTTCTTAGAAATATTTTGAAAACGTTTATAACCAAGTTCTAATTTAGAATGCTCACTTCTTTGTGCATCAAGAATTTTTGTAACTTTATCCGTGCTTAAATTAAAATGATGCACATCATTTTTTCAAATTTTCAATCTCTTTTGTGAGCATTTGTTTTTCGGAATCAAGAGCATGCATTTTAGTAATGGTAATAACATGTGCACGATCAAGTGATTCATAAGAAGTAAGTAATTTTTCTTTTTCCAATTTGAGCTCTTTATACTCCTTTTCCAAAAGTTTGTATTTGCATATCATATCTCTAAATTCATTTTGGAGTTCATCATAATCACATTGTAATTAATCAACTAAAGAAGAAGATGAAGAATTAGAGCGTACCTCATTATTTTCATCGTCTATGGCCATGAGACCATGTTCGGCTTCTTCTTCCTTGTCGGATGTGGCGAGTAGCTCATCCCATGTTTTTGCTTCAACATTTAGACCTTTCTTATTGGGAAAAGGCTTTTTCTTCTTTTGCTCCTCCTCCGCTAATTTCAGGCAATCGGCTATGTAGTGCCCGGGTTTCCCGTATTTGAAGCACGAGGTGTCTCTTAATTTTCTTACCTTATTTTTATTTACAAACTTAGCAAATTTTCGGACAAGAGTGGTCGTCTCTCCATCATCTTCATCACTAGCATAATATGAAATATTAGAAGAAGATGCTAAGCCTTTAGGAATAATTTGCATACCCGATTGAGAGGTCGATGGTTTGGAAGTTTTCCTCTCTTTAAGATATATTTCGTAAATGAAGAGGTTTCCAATGAGCTCATCGAACTTGAGAGTTTCGAGATTTTGAGCTTCCGTGATTGCCATCACATTTTCCGACCATGAATCGGGGAGAGAATTTAGAACCTTGGTGACTTTGCCTTCTTCGGATATGACTTTCCCAAGTGTCACAAGAGGATTGACTATGTTGTCAAGCCTTTCCACCATTTTTGAAATATTTTCTCCATCAAGCATAATGAAGTTTTCAAAGTCTTTAACAAGCATGGTTTTTCTGGCTTGTTTAACTTTCTTTGTACCCTCATATATGGTTTTCAATTTTTCCCAAACTTCATGTGCGGATCTCATGCCTCTAATACGATTATACTCAGTGGCGATAAGAGAGCAATGCACAATATTTAACGCCTTACCGTTTAGAGAAAATGACTTCTTGTCATTATCGTCAAATTCCTTGAAGGTCTTGAGAATCGAGGTGCCATCATCCAATTTCTTGGTTGGTTGAGCTATCCCTTCAATAATCGCATTTTATATATCAAACCTAGACCTTTGTAAGAAGCACTCTATTCGGTCTTTCCAAAAAGCATAATTGTTGGCGTCGAATAGTGGTGGCTTGTTGGTGGAGGCGTCGTTGATGAGGTAGCTTTCACTCGTAGCCATGGATCTTTCCTCTTTACTCGCAATGAAGAACGAGCTTTCCAAAGAGTTTGGCTTTGATACCACTTGTTAGTCCAAGCGCTCACGATAATCTGAGGGGGTGAATAGATTATGCCGATTTTCGATTTGTGCCCTCTTTTTCGAATGTAGAAACAATAGCAAGAATTTAAGTGCGGCAAAATAAATAACATTGGATGATTTAAAGAGGTTCAACCCACCTAGGGCCTAATCCTCTACCACCTCGGTATATCCGAAGTGGATTTCAAAAAAGAAAAGGAAATTTTATTAATAGATACCAAAGCTATTACACCTTCACCTTTAACATTACCACACTCTTCTTACAACACCACCAAGAAGATTACCACAATCTTCTTTCATGTATGAAGAGTACCACACTCTTCAACACCTAGAATCACCCAAGTGTGCTCTTACCACTAGAACACTAACAAGGATGTCTTGTTTTAGATGATTAAAAGAAATTCAAGATTACAACTCGACAGAAGTATACAACTTTAAGTGCAAGTTTAATCAAGAATAAAGCCTAGTACTCAAAATATTCAAGTGAAAGACTTAGGCTATACACAATAAGAATATGAAAGTGAAGAACAAAGTTTGCTTGTGTTTGTATTGCTTGTGTTGTTGTATATTGTTGCTTCAATCCTTCATCTATTTATAGGAGAGGTATTGGATTTGATTTTCAGACATAGGCTTCTCATTGGAGATTGAAATCTATATAAAAAATGCAAATCAAATGGAGATTATAGTCATTAAAAATCAATCCCTTAAAATCATGAAACGTTGTCTCGCCGCACAAATGTATAGTTTGTGATAAAACATTAGGTCGACCGATTGACCTCTAATAAAGAATTTGAAATAACATACAAAAAAACACTAGTTGGACCGGTCAAGGGGTGCTCGACCGGCCGACCTTGGGTTCGACGGCCGCCCCTGTTGGACTCCGCCAACACCCAATATTTTCAATACAGGAGTTCTAGAATTCGATATTGAACTTCGTGCACCTATCGGTCAACCTCTTGAGTCGACCGGTCGACCTCCCTAAAAATCTTTTTGTCTCTTTTCTCGTTTTAGAAATCAAATTTCCAGCACGGGTTGCCCTCTGTATAACCAGTTGACCACGAAACGAAAGTATTGTCCAATTTTTATCAAAAATAAACTTCAAGAAATACTCCAAAAAATTAGTAAAAATATTTTAAATCGATTAGGAGTATTTGCACAACATTTAGGGACATTGTTTTGGTGAAAAACTCAGTTAAATATAATCATAAAAATTACGGTAAAAATATTTATCTAACAAAATGTTCCCCACACATGGAACATCGATAATATGCGGAAGTTCTATCGCTGAAGAGTCGCTCAACTCCAAGAGTAGTTTAGAAGTTACTGCTTTTTTTCCTCTCGTTTATTGCAACAAGTTATCAAAATTCAATAAAAGACTTGTTACGTTTTCCTCCAACCATTCTTACTTACTTGAGCAACGAACAATCCCAATATTTAGCAACAAGAAAAGTCCGAGATACTTCCCGATAACCTCCTCCGGCGTTCCCGGAAGAGAGGGGCTCCTCACAAAGGGATTCCTAATAAACTTCCCTCATCCCATTAAGACCCCAGAGAGGTGCTTCCTCACAAAGAAGGTCCTAATAAACTTTCCATCCTCGGGCTAAGACCCCAAAGTGGAGGGTTTCCCCACAAAGGGGGTCCTAATAAACTTTCCCTCATTCGGCTCGGAAGGGAGGGGCTTGCTCACAAAAGAGGTCCTAATAAACTTTTCCTCCTCCGGCTAAGACCCTGGAGGGGATAGGTTTCCTCAATAAACTTTTTCTCCTCCGGCTAAGACCCCAGAAAGAAGGGGCTTCCTCACAAAGGGGGTCCTAATAAACTTTCCCTCTTCCAGCTAAGACCCTAGAGGGGGGAGGGCTTCCTCATAAAGGAGGTCCTAATAAACTTTCCCTTCGCTTTTAATTGGTTTCATATTAATTGGTTTTTAATAAGAATCAAACTAGAAATATTTGCAGCCACCTCCAACTTTAATGTTGGGAATTAAGGTAGGTAAGTGAAGCGGACAAGAAGAAGCCATCTTTGGATGAGATGCTGGCCTCATTCATTGGAGAGACAAGAGCAAGATTAAACAAGGATCAGGCTAAGATTGATAGGATTGAGGATCAAGTCACACAACTGAATACCAATGTGAATCATTGCAGACACATGTGGGGCAGAGAGCTAATACGCAGTAGGCGGCCAACACTAGAAAGACAAATTCCCGAGTGATACAGAGGTTAATCCAAGGGAATAGTGCAAAGCCATTCGTCTGAGGAGTGGTGCAGAATATGAGGGTCCAATGATGCCAATCGAGCAAGAGCATGAGATTGAGGATGAATCAGTGGAAAGCAAGGAGGAAGAAGTGGTAGAGGCTGAGTCAAAACCGATTGAAAAACCCAAGACAACTACTACTATGTTAATTCTGAGAACCGAGGTACCAATTCCCTTCCGCAGAGGTTTTAGAAAATAGAAGTTAGATGATCAATTCGCTAAATTTCCTCCAATCATTAAGAAATACAAATCAATATACCTTTTGCGGATATCTTGGAACAAATGTCAAACTATGCAAAGTTTTTAAAAGATGTTATGGCAAAGAAGAGGAAGATTACGGCATATGAGATGGCAAAGTCGACAGAGTAGTGCAGTGTGATTATTCAAATGAAGTTAACCCAAAAGCTTAAACATCCTGAGAGTTTCACAATTCCTTGTGCAATTGGGGGTGCAACATTTAACAAAACACTGTGTGACTTAGGATCAAGCATAAATCTAATGTCGTAATCAATTTTCCAGAAATTAGGTTAGGTGAGGTGAAACTGACGACTGTCACATTGCAAATAGCAGATCGATCAGTGACTTATTTGAATGGGGTGATAGAGGATGTTTTAGTAAAACTAGATAAATTAATCTTTCCTATAGATTCTATAGTGTTTTATATGGAAGAAGATTACGAAATTTCATTGATTTTGGGATGACTATTCTTAGCCACATGCAGAGCTCTCATAGATGTGTAGAAAGGGGAATTAACGTTGAGGGTGAATGATGAATATGTACTGTTTTGATACAGTGATGCAATTTTACAAGAATATTGAGCACTGCAACATGATAGGTGTCATAATAGTGCATAAAAGCCCAATTCGAGAGGGTTGTGATGAAGGATGCATTGGAGTACTGTTTGACTCATTCACAATGGTCACAAGGTTTGTGTTTCAATGTTACTAACAATGATATACTTGAATATGTGCTTGATTTATATTCAACACAAGAACATGTGCAAAAGAAAGAAGTCCGGACAGACGCACACGATCATGTGCCTTCACATAGGCGTGTGAATTCACACGACCAGGTCGTGCGACCTGACTCAGAAGATAACAAAGAGGACGCTCACGGGCATGTGAATTCACATGACCCGTTCGTGCGAATTGAATCTCCATATATGGATTCGATGGACGAACTCCCTTCTTCACCGGAATGAAAATCTCTTTCGGACCACATCCACTATGCATTCTTGTGCGAAAACGAGACCCATACGGTAATAGATTCTTCTTCCCTTACTTTAATTCAATTGGATAAACTTCTTAGAGTCTTGAGGGAACATAAATCTACTATTGGTTGGTCAATCCCTGATCTTAAAGGTATAAGCCCATCGATTTGCATGCATAAAATTAGGTAATTGAATAATAATCCCCTTTATTAGGCAAAAAAACTTGATAGCTAAAATCTTCTATGCTAAACCGCAAGTGTATGGTGTAGTTTATAGATAGTGGAAAGCAAGGTCGTATTCCACAGGGATTGATCTGAACTCTAAAGCAAAAAAGTGTAACAAATCTCGTAAGCCAATTTTATTGAAGCGATTGTAAATCGAGAAGTGTATCTAAATAACCCTAAAATTATTAAACTAAAATATCTAATTATTATAAATTGTCAAACTTCACCATATTCAATCAATCACAAAAGCAATCCTAGGATTATAATCTTGACACGCTTTATCAATATTAATTCTAATTAATATTTCACAATAACCAATTTCCGTATATCTATGGGTTTAATTCCTAACGTAGTTTATTCCCTCGCCCAAAGCAAACAGACCGTAGATCAATATTGAATTGCTAGTATCTCTACTCACAATTAGTATCAACTCCAAAAAGCATAGAGAATTAAAGTAAACCCCCACAAATATCGTAAGCCTCACGACTCTATGCCCGTTTGTTTTATTATTAATCTGTTATCTAATGTTAGATCTCATCTCCCGAATTATGAACGAACAAATTAATCATGCAAATTATTGGACAAATAATCTACAAGAAATAATCCCACGAATTCATAAATAGATAACGATAAACCAATTAATATGAGACAATAAAACTAGAATTAATATGAATCTACAGTCTTGATCATGTCCTAGGATCAAAAGATTTAGCCTAACATAATTGTTTGCAAATCCACAGACGATGCGTGATCGCGCATGCCTCACGCTACACCGCGATCGCGTACCCTCAAGACGTCCAAATTTGCTCTTGGTCCTTCATATGAATTATTGCTCTATCTCTTAGCTTTTCATAGCCTCTTGAATAACCTCAATATCAATTTTCTAGAGAGAGTTATGGCCAAATACTAAGACGTGTCATTTCCAAAATTTCAACACATGATTTACACTTGCACGTGATTTTAACACATCCAAACGTCTTCTCATTTGCATTTAGTAGCAGACATAGCCATTTTATAACTTTGTCTTAGATTTTCAATGGTGCATGAACAATGTCAATTGGACTTTGGATGAAAATATTATGCCCATAATACGATGACTGTCACAGTTGCACAAAATGGCTTTTTAATATTTCTTGCTCCAAAACTTGTTTTTGCACCAAAACCTAGAAAATCAACAAAATAACACAACACAAACACTAAAACATGCAACATGCAAATAAAACATGCCAAATATATGCATATATTATCACACAAAATACACACAAAAACATGCAAAACAGTTAGGATTGCAATGTCTTGGAGGGATGGGGAGAATAAGATTGATTGTGGCGTATTTGCAATGCCTAGAGAAGGGGAATACGACATTGATTACGAAAATGAGGACACATTATTGTTCTGCTATTATTGAAGACGATATGAATGAAGTAAAAGAGTCGATTTTGGCAAAGGCCATAAATTTTGGGTACAATGTGTTGGTAAATTGTTATTTTCTAAATATTTTAGGATGTGTTATTATTTTTTATATTAGAATTGCAGTTCAAGATGAAGTTTTGTAGTTTAACTGTCGCGGTATTAAATGAAGTGATATTTTTTTGGGGTTTGAAGGCATATTGTATTAGATAAGTACTTTAAATATTATGGTTTTTACATTTAAATGAATGTATATATATCTTAGAAACAATGCGTTTTTAGTTTGATTTTGTTGTTTATTTAGTTATTTTTTCTGTAAACATGTTGATGTGTGTGATTGAGAATATATTGCTCATTTAACTCCTGATTAGTGTTTCAATACAATAGTGGTATGATTTTTAATCAGAGATATGTTTTATTGTGACATATAAGTAAAGTGTGATTAATGCTTAATACGTTAAATATGGTCTCCCAATGTAAACATATATTATACATACGGTATAATAGTGTTAAATATGTAATATATATGTTAAATATGCAGGATAATCTTTTGCAGAGTACATACACGAGCTATATGCAGTATATATATATATTATTTGTATAGTATAATAATGTTAAATATGCAGTATATCCAGTGTTAAATATGCAATATAGTATATTGTGGAGTACATCCACTGAGTCAATGCGAATGATTTATGCATTTGATTTTTGTACGAAGTGTGTTCAATAACCTTCAAAATTGTCGAATTTATAAATGAAACACTAGAAAAGGATTACTACGATGGAGTAACAGACTGTTTGGGGCATGTCCTCGTTGTTATGTGATGTAACCCCACCGCATGTTCCGCAGTGTCTCTTTAAATTGGTGTCATGCGTGATAGCCTTCCTCGACGTTTTTGCATACGACTCTTTAATCGGTTTCCACTTCCTTTATTCCTCACTTGTATTGGCGACAATACTGTGATGTCTAATTATTATGTAGAGCCGCACTATGTCTCAAACACTGTTTTCTTGCTAATGTGTGACTTGTGATGTTGTTTCTCTTGCAAAATCTTGTCTTTCTATTTAGATATTACATGCGATAAATCTCTTAATTTTTCTAAGTTTCCATGCGCGATTCCTGTGCAACAATGAAAATTTGACCTAAGTTTGTTCAAAGTTGCATTCTCCTCTTCTCCACCAGCAAATTGGTATAAGCGCCCGTTATTAGGAGTGGCCACGAACGAGGCTGATTTCATCCATTTTGTAAGCATATGCTTTTTGGGAATAACTTGAAAATCCTTGAAAACTATAAATATATGTTGACATATTATCCCATGTTGTTCAAACATTTTGTAGGAGCATGTTGCCACATTTTCAGCAGTATAATAGACGACATCGAATGTACAAATGGTTGCATCCCTTATTGAGTATGATCACTTATTGGTAGCATTGTTTACTCAAAGTACTGAACATTTATAACTTGTCGCTGCAATTTTCGTGCTAATTTCAGAACCTCGAGCAAAATAAGAAAAATAATCGAATGCAATGGAGTAGATTATACAACACAAGAACATCACAAATACAAAATCTCATTAAGATCCATTCCTTAGCAAACATGTAACTCATTCTCAAAAAATTCTCAACTGCAAATTAGGCATAATCAATATTGGTTCGGGTATTTGACATCGCGACTGACTAGATAAGTGTATCACTCACACTCTCAAAGTAAATAAGGAATACTCTCAAATCAATTCAATGTTGCAGAATTACTATAAGCTTGCAACTCGTCTTATATCTCTACCACTCAAGTGTGCACAATCTAAGAATAAAAAAGACTTTCTCATTTGGTTGTAATGAAGGTTCTTTGGTTAGGGTAGGAAAAATATAGATTAAATGACTCAAACTTGAGCAAATAGAACAATAAGTACTCACAACTCCAAATCACCAATCCACTTCATCTAAGAAGCATTCACTTGCTATTTCACTTTCACTCCATACTTCTTACTTCCCCTTATTTTCTTCTTTTTTCATTCTTTGGCCATTGCCTTTTTTCTTTTGCCTTAAGCTCGATTTTCAAAGATTTGTTTTTTCATAGGATCGATATTTCAGTCATTTTTTTTCGAGCTACCCTTATTCACTTATTCACCTTTCATCACTCTAACCATGCTTCTTTTCAAAAGTATACCACATCTTTCCTCACCATGTTCATTTCTAAATGCTCAAGTTTTGGGACAAAGATATATCAAGTTATGGCTCAAAACGTGGCTAACAATAAATTGAGGCTAATGCTTAAATTGGCTAGGGAATCGTATATTCATAAGTAGGCTTTTAGGCTAACAGCTTAAACAAAAATGGCCTTAAATCATTTTCCAAAATTGCACACACATGTGATTTCAATAAAGATATCAATGCAAGTTCTAGAGTTCAAACAACATGAATGACACACTCAACAAAAAATAAGACTGCATATGATAAAAGCAGTACTCAGCACAAAAGCTCACAAGTTTATTAATCAATACCCCACAAACAACATAAATCTTTTCTCGAATTCAATGTATGCTTACCAAGTATGTCTCCTCATAAAATCAAGTATTTATAGTAAAAACACACAAAGTCACTCCATTCTTATTCCATGACTTTACCTAATTCACACAAAAGTAGTAAATGTACTAAAGCGATAATCATGCATACAAAAAAAAATTCAAATTTTGTCAGAATTTACATGCAACCTATATGATAAGCGAATATGCGACAGTACACTATCATGCATTCTTATCAATCCCCCAAACTTAAAATCATTTTACGTCTCAAAAAACACAAGAATTTATCAAAAGAAAGGAAAGCATGATAAGTACTTACATCACTTACTGTGGCGGAGGATAGTGACCTTGCTGAATGTGCCACTAATCCATACGGTAAATCATATCATACATCTATTATTGATGTTAAGTAATATCTCTAAATATTTGTAAGTACTCTGCATGATACTCATCAACCATTGTAGATAGATGGTATCCACAACAAAAATAAGACTTACCACTTTGGGGTTGTAAAACGATTTTCATGCATATTTCCTTTCGCCTTTAATTGGTTTCATGAAAGGGGTCCTAATAAAACACAAATTATGAAATAATCTACAAAAAACTTGATCTCTAAAATCTTTTACGCTAAAACGTAAGTGTACGGTGTAGTCTAGAGATAGTGGCAAGTGAGATCGTATTCCGTGGGGATTGATCTAAAGCACATAAAGTATAGAAAATCTCGTAGTCCGATTTTATTGAAGCGATTGTAAAACAAGAAATGTATCTAATTAACCCTAAAATAATTAAACTAAAATATCTAATTATTGTAAATCGTCAAACTTCATGAAATTCAATCAATCACAAAAGCTATCCTAGGACTATGATCTTGACATGCTTCATCAATATTAATTCCAATTAGTACTTCACAATAACCAATTTCCATGTATCTATGGGTTTAATTCCTAACGTACTTTATTCCCTCTCCTGAAGAAAACATACCATTGATCAACTATAGAATTGCTAGTATCCCTACTAAACAATCAATATAAACTCCCAAAAGTATAGAGAATTAAAGTAAACCCTCACAAATGTAAGCCTCCCGACTCTACACCTGTTTGTGTTATGAATCTGCTATCTAATGTTAGCTCTCATCTCACAAATTATGAACTAACAATTTAAGCATGCAAATTATTGATCAGATAATCTTCAAGAAATAAGCCCATGAATTCATAAATAGATAACGAGAAATTAATTAATATGAAACAATTAAAATAGAATTAACATGAATCCACAATCTTGATCACGTTCTAGAATCAAAAGATTTAGCCTAACATAATTGATTGCAAATCCATAGACTAACTTATAAACAAAGAGTTAAACATGGAATTAAGAACGAAACAAAAAGATCTAGACTATTATGAAACCCTTTTCACTAGATGGATCCGTCTTCACAATCTCGAACATTCGTGCCTTTGTGGTTGATAGATGTCTCATGTTGTTCTTCATTGTAGCCATCTCTTTCCTCTCTAAGGTATTTTATTTTTTCCCAAGTGTGATATATCTGACTTTAGGGTTAAGTCTTCCTTTTATAGTTGTCTTTCGGGATCCCCGTTACAGTCCTTGCGAAATAAGGAAATAAAATCTGTTGTGCATCGCACTTCACACGCCTGTGTAATTTCACTCTGTCAAGTCGTGTGAATCATCTTCAATCTCCGAAAATCGCATATCACACCTCACATGGTCATGTGATTTCACACGGCCCAACCATGTGATTTGCAATCAGTATTTCATTCCATGCCTACTCACACGGTCGTGTTATTTCACACGGTCCGGTCGTGTGAACTTGTTTTCCTTGTTTCTTCGAGTCCTTGACTTTTGACATTCTAGTCCAGGTTATTCTACTGATATCATTTCAAATATGGCTCCATTTCCTACAAAGTACACAAAGATACGCAGTATCACACCCAACAAGAGAAATTAACCTAAACACACTTAATATTCATGTAAATGTATTAATTATGTACCAAAATATATATCTAAATTTATGCATATTTACCACTTATCAATATTTCGCATCAAGAAAAGTCTGAGACACTTCCCAATGAACCTCCTCCGGCGCTTCCGGAGGGGAGGGGCTTGTTTGATACATGTTTTTATCTTAATTTTGATGATTTTATTTTTACACCAAAACAATGTTTTTAATTGTTGTCCAAATACTCCTAAATGATTTGAAATGTTTTTTTACAGTTTATTCGGAGTATTTTTTTAAGTTTTATTTTAGATAAAATTGGACAACACTTTTTATGATTTTATGTTAATAAGTTTTTACATCAAAACAAGGTTCCTAAATGTTGTCTAAATACTTCCGATCGGTTTAAAATAATTTTACTAAATTTTCAGAGTATTTCTTGAGGTTTATTTTCGACAAAAATTGAACAACATTTCTCCTCGAGGTCGACCGGCCGCCGATAGGCAACCCGCACTGAAGATGATTTTTGGAACAAAAAATGAGACGGAAGGAAAAATCACCAGTCGACCGGCCGCCCGGCGGCGCGACCGCCGCCTGTGGTACGACCAAGACTGGAGGTTTTGTTTTTGAAATGTAACCTTGTTTCTTTGAAATACATCGAGGGGACCGGTCCTCCAAGGGGTTGACCGGTCAAGACCCCCGACCGGCCGCCCCATGTATTTTTGCTTGTGTTTCTTGTTTTATTTCTATCAAGACGCGACGGTCACCCTCAAGTTTGACAAAGAAATTTATAATCACAGTGCAAGAGACAAACATTCCTTAAATTGTGGAATTGATTTCTAACAGCTATATTCTTGATTTTAATTGTATTTTTTTGTAGATTTTCAATCCCCAAGAGGAGCCTATGCTTGATCAATCATCTCATATAAATAGAGGAAGTTTTGGAGCAACCAATACAACACTTGAGATACAACACAACAAGATACATTCAAGCAAAGTCTTTAGCTCTGTATTGTTATCATTCTTGTTGTAATTTGCCTAGCTTATCACTTTCACATCTTGAGGTCTAGGCTTTCATTTCTTGATTACACTTGCACTCAAATTGTATTATTCATTATTGAGTTGTAATCTTGATTTTGGTCATCATTCAACACAAGACATCCTTGTGAGTATTTTTGTGGAAAGAATACACTTGGGTGATAGGTGTTTCAAGAGTGTGGTGCTCTTGAAGTGTTGAAGAATTTGGTATTCTTCAAGATTGAAGATTGTGGTGATCTTCAAAGGTGCCGTTGAAGGAAGATTGTGGTAATCTTCAAAGGGAGATTGTGGTAATCTCCAAAGGTGGTGTTGAAGAAGAGTGTGGTGCTCTTCAAGGTGTTGTAAGTTGAATTTGTATTAATTTTGGTAATTAATAAAATTATTTTTCTTTTTGAAACCCATCCCGGATATACTGGGGTGGTAGAGGATTAGGCCCTAGGTGGGTTGAACCTCTATAAATCGACACGTGTTGTTTACTTCCCGCACCTTTATTATTGTCTTGGTTTGTTTTGTTCGAAAAAGAGGGCGAAATTGAAAAGATGGAGATAATTTATTCACCCCCCTCTAGATTATCGTAGCCGCTTGGACTTACAGGGCTCCCTCACAAAGGGGGTCCTAATAAACTTTCCCTACTTTGGCTAAGACCTCAGAGTGGAGGGGCTTCCTCATAAACGAGGTCCTAATAAACTTTTCCTCCTCCAGCTAAGACCTCTCCGGGCTTCCTCACAAAAAGGGGTCCTAATAAACTTTCCCTCCTCTGGCTAAGACCCCAGAATGGATAGACTTCCTCATAAAGAGGATCCTAATAAACTTTCCCTCTTTCAGCTAAGATCCCGGAGGGGAGGGGCTTCCTCAAAAAGGGGGTCCTAATAAACCTTTCCTCTATCGGCGCTCCCCGAGGGGAGGGGTCTCCTTACAAACATACGCCTCATAAATGTGCATAGAAAAAAAAAGCATAAAAGTGCTAACACATGCCTGAAAAGAATACACAAATGTAATGATCTTCCATCCCAAATTTAACATGCAATCAAAGGAATAATGGAAGCAAAGGCTACGGAAGGGAGCCCCTGAGCTACGGAAGGGCGACCCTGAGCTTTTGAAGGGTGCCCCCTCCAGGCCACAAAAGGGCACCCCCGAGCTCCAGAAGGGCGCCCCAAGCCTCTGTACAAACATCTCCGGCCGTTCCAGAAAAATTAATGCTTCCTCTGAAAGGAAATAATCCATCTTCATATGAAATGCAAACAAGTCCCCATATACAACAAAACATATGCAAACACTACAAATAAAGTGCAAAATGCAAACATGCAAAAATAAAAACACAAACACATCATCCGGCCCCTCAGGGGCAATGAAACATCTCAAAGGAATAAAAGGAAAAAATATCCAAGTCTGGAGGGCAAGCTCTCCGGGAGGGCGCCACTCTCCAAGCCTCTTTGTCTCCGGAAGGACACCCCTCTTAACTCCGGAAGAGCGCCGCTAGGATAAAATTATCGCATGTCCCTTTCTTTATTACAACCTTCTTTTTTGATGTCAAAGACCAGAGCTACCTGCCCCTGGGGGGCTGAATCCCCTAGCTCGGATTTGCCGGGAAGCAAATCAGACTCCTCACTCACTCATGAGTCCCTGTGCTCTGTGGACTTTCCGTGATTCGGGAACTTCCCCTTTTAGGGGAACCACTTCTCTCAAGAACATTTTATCCTCTTCAAAGGATCAGATCCTTCAGGGATCACAACTTTGAAAGACCCTTAGTTTTGCTCGCCTCCGCGGTCCGAGGGCTAAAACAAGACAAGATAAGAAATAAGACAAGCCAAATACAATATTATTCTAGCTCCTGCACTGCTCCATGCTTCCGCAGCACCGAACCTGAGGGGCTTATATCGTGGGCAAAAATGTCTTTTATTATTATCATGATTCAATTTATAATATTTATTTAATCCCATTAATTTTCTATAAATTCTCGGGCTACAAATGGAATAACCCAGCCCACGAGGTCCGGATTTGGCCGACGAACCTGTTTCCTTTATTTTTAGCTTCACCGCAAGTGTACGGTGTAGTTTATAGAATAGGGTAAGCAAGGTCGTATCCACAGACTAATAAATTAATGTGCTAAGTATCGAACTAAGATAGCCTTATTTTTATTTAGACGATCGTAATTTGAGGTGATTGTTGTGGAGGTAAAGACAAGAATAACCACAAAAACACAAGATGAAAATAATAATGGAATTATCAAGGGAATGAAATGGATTCCTGTTATGGTTTCAATTAATGTTCCTCTTGTTGTCCCTTTTAATCAAAGCCAAAGTTATTATCAATATTCCTATAAGACGATCACAACGGTATTTTATCCCCCTCTCGAGATGTATATAAAGTGTAGATTGAAATATCTATGCTAGCATCTCTACTCAACATAAGATACACAACTCCAAAAAGCACAAAAGATCAATTGTCCTCACAAATATTCACAAACCTCTCGATTATGCAAACATTCATGTCAAGTACTCAAGATCTAATATTGAAACTCATCTCTCGAATTATGAATCAATATATCAAACATGCTAAATCATTGGCCAAGTGATAAAACAAGAATAAGCTCAAAGTACTCAAATAGCTTCAAGACAATAACTTCAACTAAGATTAAAACATTCAACAAGAGTTCAATTAATCTACTTACAAAACCCGGAAATCTCAAGAAGTTTAGCTACTCATTACAAATAAACAACCCATAGACAAATTGTTCATATTCATGACAAGCTAAAATGAAAGATTAAAGAACAAAGAATGAGAAAACTTAGGGAAATGGATAATCTCTCGATTAATCTTCAATCCTCAAGCTCCGATTCGACCCAATTCTTCCCTTGATTCTTCCTTGATGAAGTTGATGTGTTTCTTGTGTTCTTGGGTCTTTTCCTGACCTTTCCTCCCCCGGTGTGCGCCCAAGAAGTGGTATTTATACCCTTTTTGAAGTCTCCAGTCAATTTGTTTGTCATTTTTGGAGTTTTTCGCAAGCACGCACGGTCGTGCGCCCACGCACGGTTACCCGTGCTCAAAGCCGTAGGAAAACATCCAGCTCAGAGGGCGCACGGGTCGTGCGCCCACGCATGGGTTACCCGTGCGCCATCCTCGTAGAAATAATCCAGGTCCTGCAGAGGGCGCACGGGTGCGTCCACGCACGGGTAGCCCGTGCGCCACCAAAACGTCCGAATTTGCTTGCGGGGTCTTCATAAGAGTTGTAGCCCTCTCTCTTAGCTTTCCATAGCCACTTGAATCACCTCAATATCAATTTTGTAGAGAGAGTTATGGCCAAAATACTAAACCCTGCCAAAGTCTTTGGAAATTCCATACGCGTTTGGATGTTCCTCGAGATAAATCTCCTTGTAGTTTGATCATCCATGCTTCTTTTGACACACGACTCGTCACTATGACTCTGACTCCATATAGTTGGCTTCCAATTGGGTGTAATCGCCGATTCTTGATGATTCTAGGTAGCAATGCTCGTATTTGTCACAAAATCACTCCAAATATCGTTAAATTCCTACAAAACAAGCAAGCGTAATATCTTTTTCCACAAAGAGCTTAATATATACCATTTCATACACGTTATTGCATGTTTAATCACCATTTTAGTCATATTTATACCTCAAAATACATGCAAAACTCACACCTATCGTAACCATTTTCTCCAATGCACCCACGAGGCTCGCTACCATCCATCTCATTTGTAAATCATAATCTAATGATCTCATATAATTCATATTCAATATTCTTTGTACTGCTTAATATTCTCTCTCGCTCACCATGCCGACTTGAAGATCGAAAGGGCCTACCCGACAACCCCAGGTTCCGTCTAATGTGTGCTAGTGTTGCGAAGTTCCTATCATTGAAGACTTTCGCCTTTGAGAGAAAAAGACTTGGAGTAATTAAATCTTAACTTAGAGTGATTTGCCCTAAAAACAAAGATCGATGTCTACAAACAATTCTTTTCAAGTGAAGGAATATTCATGTGATTCAGTTTGAATCTGATAATCACCATGATATAAGCAAATTTCTCCATATCATGAGGTATGTTAATTTAGTTATTAATGCAAAATAATGGAGCCAGAGACAGTGGTAAATCAATTGTTCGTTCAGTGAACATGGGTTGTACGAAAGTTTGACAACATTACTATTTAAATAATAGATCTTTAAACAATAGACAATGATCAGTTACTAACTAATCACATATAAACATGTTTATTATAAACTTATGTGAAATATTTATTAAGAAAATTTGTACGTGGGCGGATCATATTGGACCTCTTATCCGCCCCAGATCCGGATGAGTTTTATATTTCTTACCAAGACCCGCTTGATCGGGTCTTAACCTGGCCCGAGCGGGGTGGGTTTGATGTGGGGGCGGATTTGCCACCCCTTAATTTAATCTTTATCTTATGCCTGGATTATTATGCTAGTGATTGTATATTAATATTTAATTCTGATAATAATTCTATTGCCCCGTGTTCAAATTAAGGGTGATAATTCGGTCAAAAGGTTGTATTCATGTTCAAATTTGGGTCAGTTTCATGTTATATTGAAAATATATAAAAATTAAGTAAAATATAATATTACTATTTTTTAAGACAAATATATGGTTACATCGTTTCTCGTATTCGTATTTGGGGTTCTCTCAATAACTTCGAACAAGATATCATATATTTGAAATCTCTTTTAATGCATGGGGTTAAAGCTTAAGCCATCAATTGGGCCAAGTCCACTGTTTTCTTATCCTCCCAAAATCTTTGAATAAAGCCCCAATTGTTAATATCTTGGGCCGACTCTTCTACTGCGCTGAGTCACAAAGACACCCTTTATGATATAACTAATAAAGTTCAACAAAAGATTTGTATTTGGTATAACATTTTTCTCATAATTTCCCTGCCAAAATATGCTATTACTATTATATTATTTATAGAAACTATTCATGCGATAAAATTTTGGGGGAAATTACTTAAAATACACTCTTTCCACAAAATATACTACAAAATACGTTCCTATCACTTTTATATTTATTTTTTTCTTTTTGTACCTACTTTTTTACTTTTTTACACTCTTGCATATTTTTCGATTATTTTTACGTTTTTTACGTTTTTTTGTTCATTTATGCTTTATATGTTATATATGTTGTTTAAATTTGTTTCTTTGTTGTTTCTATGTTGTTTCGATGTTTCAAAATAATTTTTACCTATTTTTATGTTGTTTTTTGTTCATGTATTATTTTGTTCATTGTTTCTATTGTTTTTGTGTTGTTCTATAATATTTTTAATGTTGTTCTAATAACTTTGTTGTTTCCATGTAGTGTTTATTATGTAAATACATTTTTTAAACTATTTTTAAGCTCTTTTTATTCATGTGGTGTTTTCAATATTTTTAACGTTGTTTCTGGGTTGTTCCAATACCTTTTTTTTATGTTTCTTTATTGTTTCCATGTAGTTTTCGATGTTTAAATACAATTTTTAACCTATTTTTTTTAACTCTTTTTGCTCATATGATATTTTCCATATTGTTTCTGGTTTGTTTCTATATTATTTCTTGGTTGTTTCCATGTTTTTTATGTTTTCATGCATTGAATCAAAAATTGAATTGTGTTTTTTTATTCCTGTTGCTTCTATAATATTTTTAATTTATTTGGTTACAATATGTGTTGTTTTATGTGAATATTTCTTTATTTTTTATAAAACTCGAGTATAAAATGGATTATTTAATGGAGGCAAAATTTATTTTTCACTGAAATTTTATTGAAAGAAACATATTTGAAACATGTTCAAACAAACTTGAAAACAACAACGTAAAAAGTCCAAAAAATTTTGGTGGGAGCGTAAATTTGTCCAAAAAGATCGAAAAGATAAAAAACTATCATCAGATTCAAAAAGTGGGATAATCATCAAAAGCCAAAGTTTTGTTTTGAATAACAAGCAGGTTTTTCTAGTCAAATATAATCATAGTTGCAAACTAAACATGGGCTTTGAGTTCGTCGCTTAAAATGGCTGGAATGGGAGCCTGTTTATTTGTTTTATCTTTTCAAGTCCACTAAAATTTTCTTTTATATAAGTATAAAACACACACACACGCACACACATATATAAATAAATTCATAGTTTTCCATCAAATATTTATATGTTATGTGGATAATCTATACTTGTAAATATCGATATTATTTATAGAGTGCAGATATAAACATATTCTTTAGGCAAAAATATATTTTAAAAAAACTTATATCTACTCTATATACTAAAAGAGAAAAACAAAATCGACATACGTCATTATCTCATTAATCTTGGATATTTGTCAACTTGACATCCTTATTAGCTCCATTACACGCTTCACATTTATCTACGTGACAATGTATGCAAAAATCAAGGATTCTTTCTAAACTATCTTTTAAATATGATATCTTTAAATTATTATATACAAAACAATCAATGAATATATATTATATTAACACCACGACAATTTAAAATTTTATCTTTGGACAAATCTTGTATAACACACGGAAGTTATTCTAGTATATATACATATATATTATATATAAAAAAGCAGAATAAAAAATTAAAATCATGCTTCTCCGTGCTTTCCGTGCTTTTGAATCAAGGAAACAAAACTGAGATTATTTTATGAAAATCCAACTTAGAAGTCAACAACAAATAAAAATGTGCAAGTACAATTTTACCTTCGTACACACATATAGATAGAGCTGTTAAAATGAGATCGGGGGCAAGCCAGGTGGGCCGACTCAATCTATTTGGCAACTCTAATTGCAGGCATTCGATTTGGTCATCATCATTGCGAGTAATATACGTGGCTACTGGGCTAACCCCAGTGATTATATTAAATAAAAGATAAAATACCATAGAGGTAATATTAAAGTCCTCAAAAATTCATTAACTATCATATTCATAACATATTATTCCTTTTCATCCCCTTCCTCTTTATCTCCTTCAATAATCTCTACAATATTGGATGTTTCACATTATGAAATTTTTATTTTTTTTAATATTTGTACTATTTTCAATATCTACATACTAAATACTCAAATTTAAAGGTAGGTAAAAATTAATATCACAATAAACTAATATATTAATTTTTTTATTTTTTAAAATAATTGGCCGACTAACCCACCCCGACCCACGTCAGCCCACAATCCAAATGAGTCTATTGACCCATTCCCAAATAATTGCTAAAATTATAATCCAACCCACTAGCATGGCGGGTTTGACCGGCCAAACTGGGTCTAGCCCATTTTAACACTTCTGCATAGAGACATATTAACAGAATCACTACAAGAGAAATAGCATTAATAAAAAATATTGAATGACAGTGTCGAAGTTATTACTAAAGAGACGTTTTCTATTTCGTTTTTTTTTTTTTTTTTTTTTTTTTTGAGAAAGGAGACGTTTTCTATTTTGCCACAATATAATTTTCAAACAATTTAATAGTGTAAACAATTATCTGTAAATTGTTAACATTGATAATTAACAATATATGTGCAGTGATAGCTAATTAACAATACATGTACAGTGCCTTTTCAAAAAAAAAAAAAAAAAACAATACATGTACAGTGATATATAATTTCGGTTTTTGATTTAAACCAAAATCAGATGGAAAATTTTAGTTCGGGTTTTTGGTTTTGGTCGACTGAACCGAAAACCGAATTGTACTTTTTATACATTTTTCTATAATAATCTTATAAATATTTTATAGTTATTTCCCAATTTACTTATTTTTAAAAGTTTTGGCTTGTCAAACTATAAAATTAGAAAGAATTACTTTTTTATAATCTATTCTTTTATTTACTTATATATTTTTCAATAAACATGACTAAAAATCGAACCGAAAATTGAAAAAAAAAATCGTTTAAAATCGAACTGAACTGATTAAATACGGTCCAGTTTCCAGTTTATAAATTTGGTCCCTAATATTTGTCATCAACAATAATAATTATCTTATACTCTTGTTATTATAATATAATAGAAGTTACGGTTACACTACTTGATATGTAGACTAAATGAGTGTGTTGTAAAAAACATACCAATAAAGGGAGAGTAGTAGAGATATAATAAAATGATCTTGTCATGTGTATTTTATTCATCAGTTTTATTCACTATTTATAATAGGGATAATTACACTTTTGGTACCCAGAGTTTACTGTCTTTTTTGTTTTGGTACCTAATGTTCCAACTTAATCACTTCTAGTACCCTAAGTTTCTGACGTTAATCACTTTCACTACGAGCCGTTATCTTTCCGTCCAAAACTTAAAATTGACATGTTGCATGTAAGAAGTGCTTTTAACCCTAACTAGCCCGTCAAATGTGATATTAAGAAATAGATTTTTTTTATTAACCTAATAAATAATTAAATATGAATTATTGAACTATTTATGTAGTGAAAATTGACATTTATTATTTTACAAAATAACTAATAACTATTAATTTTTTAATATCAAATATTAAAGATAAATAAACAGAATTTAAATAAATCACTATTAAGTATTACATAATAATATTAGTTAAATATCTAATGTTATTATGAATGTATTATTATATATTTATATGCTATGTTTCTCCTTTTCTATTTCAATATCTTAATTAAATATATATATAATTATTTCTCAATTTTAAAAAATAAAAAATAATATAGAATAATTTGCCAAAAATAAAAATAATGGTACTAGAATTTAAAATATTATAACTTGATAGACACATTTGACATTTATGTCTTGATTTTAAGAAATTCATGTTTAAACAATGAAAATATATTTATCTCATTTAGTTAAATAAAAATAGTCAACAGTAGGTCCCAAGGGGTGTAAGTGTAAGGTTTAGAAGGGGGGTTGAATAAACCTTACCAAATTTTCGATTTAGTCCTTTTAAAAATTCAGAGTTGATACTACACAACAAATTGTGTCCTTGATGGATTGTCAATTTAGTCACTCAAGAGAGTTAATCTTCAATGCACTCAATCGAGTTATATGGAATAACTCACCGCTTTGGCTCTAAATTAACTCGACGTTTTTGTTTTCATAAATAAGACTTAACACCCTTAAGTTTGATTAAGCAAGAATTTAGTGCTTGGTTTAGTACTTATAAGTTATCAAGTGGATAGCAAATTTATCAAACAGATATAAGCGATTAAAAATGCAGAATTAAAATGTTTGAAATGTAAATGACACAAAGAAATTTTTATAGAGGTTCAAGACGGGTAATTCTTCTACTCCTCTCTTCTCCAACTCCCGGAGGAATCCACTAGGTAATGATCGTTTAAAGTGGTAATAATCCGTACAAGTCTTGATCACACAAAGATATCGACTTGATCCTTTGGGACTCGATGAGACGCCTTGATCACTCACCGTGGCTTCTCTTACGACTCGCCTTCTTCACAGTTCAAATGGGCTTTGCTACTACAAACTCACTTGCTCAAGCTCTTTGATTTGATCACGAAGCCCTCCAAAAGCTTAAGACTTGGTTCGACCTGAACCTTCCTACAATCCTTCGTGGAATGTAGACCCTTTTCTTCAAAAGTTTCCTCTTCAACTCGATTGAAGTTATCTTTCCTTCACAAAAAATTGAGTGTTGGATTGATGTGCTTCGTAATGTAGGCTTGAGGATTAATCTTGAATGATTTGAGAGTATTTCTGGTCACAATTTGATTGATTTCTTGAATGTTCGTAGTTCAAGGTCCACACCTCTCGTAGTCATTCCTCAAATTTTTAGTGATCTTTCAAAAATTTGCCCGTTGAAGAGATAGGCTTATTTTTGAAAGTCACTTGCAATAGCACGTTTTGTCTTGTTGCGATCCTTGGAATTGCCATTTCCTCGTATGAATTGTTCTTTCACCTTTTTCGTAGTTCGACACGGTGTAGTGCTTCCCATTGGTTCATTCCTTTTGCACGCTTCGGGGACCGAGCACTCCAAGAAGGTGGTATGGGGATATTACTTGTTTAAGTAATTCTCTTGATTTCTGACAACGGATCTTTTACTGATTATCTCGACTTGACCGCATTTCCTTGCTTTCCCCAGGTGACTTAGAGTCGCCTTCCAATCATCGGATGACTCTTCCGCCACTTCAACTTGAGACTTAGCTTTTCTTGAGTTGACTTGACGATACTCCACTCACCGCATCTCACCGCTTCTTCAAGAGAGTTCCCATCTACTCTTCTTTGCCATACTCACTGTCTCCCAAATGAGTCTTTCTTTTAGTCTTCGCTTGTCTTCTTGCATGTTAGGGCGTTTTCTTGACTTAACTCACTTTGGCTATTTTATTACAATACATTTTACAAATCAAGAAGAATTAAAAAAGTGCCAACTTTCTATTCTAAGTTTTACATGGCATTCATCAAAATCTAAACAATAAATTTCCTAACATCTACAACATTTAAAAAAACTATAGTTTCTAAAATATAATTTATTTTTAAAAATTACAAATGTATAATGTCCAAAACAAATTGAATTTTCCACAAGGTGCCAATAATTCTGATTTTAATTTTTATTTTTTTGTAAAATATAAATCGTAATTGAAACTAATTTTCATATCAAGTTAGTTTTTTGAATTTTCATATCCAGTTACTTCTTAATTTTCTAGAATACATGTTTTTTATGATAGCATAATTTTTTTAATTATAATAATTATAAACAAAATAAGGCGAAATTAGGAGGAAGAAGACGGGAAAAAGAAAAGAAAGAATTTTTTTTCCATTTTATTGATAAATATAAAATATAAAAGTAAACCACTTTTTACCTACAACAACAAGTCAATCGCTAGTTTTAGATGGAAAGATAACGGCGTAGTGAAAGTGATTAACATCAGAAACTTAGTGTACTAAAAGTGATTAAATTGGACCATTGTGTACCAAAACCAAAAAGGCAATAAACTTTGGGTATCAAAAGTGTAATTATCCCTTTATAATACAACAAAGTTCATAACTTAAGTGAGTAGTTAAAACTCAACAATAAATTCTACAAGAAACTTTCAAAGGAGATGTAACATCTACTTTTATATACTATAACACTCCCCTTAGATATACATCTCATGATATACTGCCTCGGTAAAAACCTTGCATAGTAAAACCTTATGGATAAAAACCATGACTACGGAAAAAGAGCACAATATACAATTCTCCTCCTTAACTTAGCATATCTCTTTGAGCGTCGCATACCGATATCATGTATAAGAGGTTTAAACACCTTGGTAGGTAGCGGCTTTGTAAATAAATTTGCTAATTTTTCCTTCCGTTTGAAGTTGATGGGTGGAGAAAATTTAGTTGAAATATACTTGGTTCTATCACCTTTAATATACCTTTCTTTAATTTGAGCGATGCAAGTTGCATTATCCTCGTATACCACTGTTGGATTCTTTGAACTCAACTGGAGTCCACAAGAATCTTGTATAGGATGGATCATGGACCTGTGCCAAACACGTTCTCATCTTGCTTCGTATAATGCAATTAATTCTACATGATTTGAAAATGTGGCCACTAAAGTTTATTTTGTTGAATGCTAAGATATGGTTGTTCCACCATACATGAATAGATAACCTGACTGAGATATAGCTTTATGTGGATCCTTGAACTTTTGATAGAATAAACCCATGTCATTGGTTCCACTTGAAAAGCGTAGAATGTGTTTAATACCATTCTGGTGTTTGCGTGTTGGTGCAGAACTATATCTTGCTAATAAATTAACTGAAAATGTTATATCTGGTCGGGTATTGTTTGCACTTAGATATGGTACTTCAGGACCTAATATCTTTTCACTGTTTTCTCGAGGACAAAAGGATATTTTTCTAGATTAAGCGATCGTACTACTATCGGTGTACTTAATGGATGCAATTTATACATATTAAAATGTTTTAAAACTTTTTCTATGTAATTCGATTGATGGATAAAAATACCATTCTTAGTATGTCTGAACTGAAGGCCGAGACATTACTTTGTAGTACATATGTCCTTCATTGCGAATTCAATTTTTAAGTCATCAGCAGTTGAATCTCTTCTGGAGTCCCAATGATATTCAAATCATCAACATATATGGCCACAATTACATATCCTAATTTGGTCCTTTTGATAAACACGCATGGACTTATATGATTATTTGTCCTTTCTTTATTAAATATTAACTAAGGAGATTGTACCACATTCACCATGATTATTTAAGACCATAAAGTGATCTTTGCAATTTTATGGAATACAATTGGCGAGATTTTGTTTGAAATGCTAGTGGCAAGTTTAATCCTTTTGGGATTTTCATATAAATTTTTGTATCTAATGATCCATACAGATATACAGCCATTTACATCCATAAAGCGCATTTGATTTGTTTTGCAAATCGCAAAAATTAATTCAAAATCTAATGGTAATGACATCTACTACAGGGGAATATGTTTCTCGTATAATCAACTCCTGGCTTTTGTGTAAAGCCTCAGGCAACTAATCACCTTTATACCTTACAACCTAATTGCGTTCATTTCATTTTCTTACGAAAACCCATTTATAACCATTTGGGTTAATATCTTTGTATCTCAACAATATGTTTAAATACCCTTCGCTTATTTAATGAGTCAAGTTCATCCTGGATTGCTAGTTTCTTGCTTTGCTAATCACTTATATTTTGACATTCCTTGATAGATCGAGGTTCATAATCATCTTCATCTGCGATCTCCATGGCGATCGAATATGCAAAAATATCATCAATAGGTACTTCATTTCTATACCATTCAATTCCAAAATTGACATAATTGATCGATATCTCATACTTTTCTTCTATTTTTATCCATGTCTTTATTTTCTAAACCTTCGATAAAATGTCTTCTCGAATCTTATCTTCGAGCAAACTCTCTTCCAGGATTATTTCATTATGGATAAAACTTGTCATCTTATGACTATCTTCTGCTTGAACAACTTTCATAAGTTTTTCCCCTTTCAAGAGTTTGGACTCCTCCTTCGAGGTTCAAATCTTTAGATCCTAATGGTCTACCACGCCGACGTGTTTGAAATTCACTTGCTATGTGTTGTTTGGATCTTTCCACAGAATTTCTAAACGAGCCGGAACATTTTCAGCTGGTATATGAGATTGCATCACTTTCTTTGTATCAATGAACGCATTTGGCAATTGATTTGCAGATATATAATTCTATGAACTTCTAGTCCACATTGATTTGTTCTTGGATCTAAAATATTCATGGAAAAAGTATTCCACGCGATTTCTTGTTTCATTGTCTCCTTTACATTTCCACGTAAGGTTGGAAAATTGGAGTCATCAAAGTGACAATCTGTTAGGAAATTTATTATTAGATTTTGATGATACCATGTAAAACTTAAAATAGGAAGTTGGCACCCCCATTTTACTTTTATCTCTATTTTGTAATAGATAGGACTGCATGAGCTGAGTAAAGTCAGCTATGTTGAGGAATACAAGAGTCAATCAAGACTAAAGAATACCCCGAAAAGATATCACCAATGTATGTAGTCAAGAAGGAAGGCACAAACTCGACTGAAGAAGATCGAGCTACGAGATAGCTGAGTAAAGGATGGAGAAGTGACAGTCTACCAGTTGAACTGACAGTTGACTCATTCCTACAAGATTGGAGCTGACTCAAGTCAAAAGGCGTAAAGGCAGTTGTCAAGTCAAGTCGACTGATATTAATCCATTGCACGAAAGTCAAGGATATTACTTAAAATAGTAATACGTCCATAATGCCATGTCTTAAAGTGCTCGTATCAAGCATGCAAAAGAAATAAACTAATGGGAAGCATTGAGCTTGGTCGTGCCCGAAAAGCCGCATACATCATTTAATACAAGAAAATGTCACCATCACAAGTCAAAGCCAAGAAAAGACAAGCAAAATGAACAAGATGTGTTATTTGAAAATAGTCTATCTCTTCAGCGGGCAAATTTTCAAATAAGCACTGTAAAAGGCTGAGGAAGCAATTGAGAAAAGGTGACCGATCTAACAAGCAATTCAAGCAAGTAAACCTGCAAACATTCTCTCAAGCTTACTAAGATATTCCTCAAGCCTAAATTGAAGGAACTCGATCCAACACACTCAGTGAAGGAAAGAATACTTCATCCAGTTGAAGAGGAAATAGTTTTAAGAACTAAAGGGGTAACTCTCTAAGGTTGAAGGAGTTGTAGTAAGGTTCAAGGTCGAACCGTAAGATTTGAGCTCATTGGAAGGTCTGTGTGATCAATTCCAAGGGTTGGAAGGGAGCTGAAGTAGCAAGGCAACTGTCTTGTGAAGAAGCTGGGTCCCATGAGAAACTAGTTGTGTGATCAAGGCTGTCTTGAACTGAGAACTACTCTGTAACATGATCTGTTACTTAGTGGATTCCTCCAGGAGTTGGAGAAGAGTGGATTAGAAGAATTACCATCCTCGAACCACTATAAAATTTGCTTGTGTCATTTACTTACAGCATTTTATTTTCCTGCTTATACTTAAATTTGTTGTTTAAGTTATATTGCTAACCCAACTGATAATAACATTGCTAAGAACAAGTTTAAAATTATCAAGGGTGTTAAGTCTTCCGCTGAACAAAAACCAAATCAACTAAAAAGCTAAGTGTTAGCTGATCCAACTGAGTTATACTATCAACAGCTCAGTCGAGACTGCTGAGTGGGTAACTTTGCTGAAGTAAGTTAACCTAGCTGTCCCTGAAGGACTTAGCTGATTTGAGTCAACTCAAAAAATATTTTAAAGGACTAAATTCAAAAGGTTGGTATGGTTTATTCGACCCCCCTCTAAACCTTACACCACACCCTTTGGGAACAACACAATCCAAATATCTAGCTGTAAGTAGGTCACATGTCATGGGATCGAGATATTTAATAATTGAAACGAACTCAAAACCATATAGATTCCTAATCTTGTTGGTGGTCCCATTTTTGTATGTTGTAGATGAGGTATAGATACACAAAACATTATATGTGAAATGTCAAGTTCTCTTTGTTTAGTGTGAGTTTTGCATGTATTTTGGGCATGATTTTGGCTATAATGAGTTGATAAACATGCATTAGCATAGTAATATGGGTCGTGTTCTCAATGTTTGGAAAAGATATTACGCTTTGCTCGTTTTGTAGGAAAATAACGATGTTTGGAGCACTTTTGTGGCAATTTGGAGCATTGCAGTATAAGACCATCAAGAATTGTGCGATTACGCAAAGTATGGAGCTGAACCGAGAAAAAGTCAGAAGAACCGGGCTAAAAAGGGCCACGCACGGGTAGCCTATGCGCATAGGCATTTCCCGTGCATGAGCCATACAATAGGGATGGACTTTCGACTTGAAGCACGGGCCGGCCGTGCTCGCCAAGGAAAATTGAAGTTTTGACTTGACGACGACGGGCCGGGTCGTGGCGCTCGTGGCGCTTTGACCTACATGACCCGTGCGTGCATGCAGGCAGTTTGCGAGTTTCCATTCGTATCAACTTAGGTTTGGCCTGGGGATATTATAAATAGAGAGGAGGCGGACCCAAAAGAGAACACACAGACTTTTACCCTGGAAAGCAGAGAAAAAAGCATCCTTCTACTGGAGGAATCAAGGTCGAGATCGCATCCACGCTTGAGGATGATTGATTGAGAGATCATCGATATCCCTGAGTTTTTCTTACTCCATTGTATTCTTATTTTTCATCTAGTTTGATATGGATGTGAAAAGTTTGTCTATGAATTCTTCTTTTCCCATGTTCGGCTAAATATTTTGTGATTCCGGGGTTTGGGATTAGGTTAATTAGCTCTTGTTTGATGATTGATTTTAATTGAAGTTATTATTCCGAACCATATTCGAGTACTTTGCTTTATTACCTATTTTATCATATGACCAATGATTTACCATGCTTGATGTGTTGATTCATAATTCGAGAGGTGAGTTTCAATACTAGATTTTGAGTACTTGACATGAATATTTTGCATGATTGAGAAGTCTGTGATTATTTGTGAGGATTTGCTGATCTTATATTCTTTTGGGAGTTGTTTATCTTATGTTGAGTAGAGATGCTAGCATAGATAATTCAATCAACGTGTTTATTGTGTCTCGAGAGAGAGGATAAATTACTTTTGTGATCATCTTATAGGGAAGATAGATAATAACTTTGGCTTGATAAATCTGATAACAAGAGGGTGATTAACTGAAACCATAACCCTGGAATCCATCCATTTACTTGATCTTTTCAATCATAACTTTTTGCTTTGTTATTTTTATGATAAAATATTTTCTTAGTTTTATAAAACAACAATCACAATTCGATCGTCTAAATTAAAACAGTGCTATTATAATCTCTATACTTAATACAATAATTTATTAATCTCCGAGGGATCGACCTTGCTTACCATATCTATTAACTACGCCGTTCACTTGCGGTGAAGCTAAGAAATAAGGCGAACAAGTTTTTGGCGTTGTTAAAAGTATGCTCTTTTGAGGGGTATTTTGAAATTCTTGTGCTGTTTTGATTTAGGTGTTGAGTGCGAATTGATCAAGATGAGAATGGATGATATGGAGCATGTGGATATTGAAAACATGGATTTTATGCTTTGAATTACGGATATCCAAGCATGTGAGCTTTTAAACCTTTACTGCTTTCATTATATGCAGACTTGTTTGTTTGTTTTGAGGGTATCATTCATGTTGTTAGAACTCTAGAACTTGCTATAATATCTCTGTCAAGACCACATGTTGTATGCAATTTGTGAAAATAATTTAAGGCTATTTTTGTTTAGCCTTTCAATCCTTTGGCCTACCCAATGATATTAAATTCCCTAGTTAACCAATTTGAGCCTATTGCCTTATTTTTTGATAGCCACATTTTCAAATTTTTAACTTGATATATCTTTTGCCCTAAACTTGAGCTTATAGCATTGAGTAAGTGGGTTGAATGAGGATGAACTTGATGAAATAAATAATATAGATGATTGTGTTAGAGTTGGTTTATGGGAACAAAAGAAAGGAAAGGGAGATAAAAGAATGATGAATACTCATGAAAGAGTCGAAAAGAAAAACAAAATCGACTCTATGATTGAGTTTGCTATGAATAAACTTGTGGACTGGGTAATAATATGATTTGAAGAGGTTTAGTGTTACCAAAGAACAAAAGGATATGAAGAATTGATGAAAAAAAGGGTGGGTTGAGAAGCATAAACTACTATTAGTTGGCGCTTTCTAGATGGGATGTATTGATTCGAATAAGAATATGCTTACCAGTCTATAAGCTCGAGTTTGAGTCACTTTATCCATATTTTCCTACCACCGAAGAGCCTTCATTACAACCAAATGACAAAGTCCTTTTGATTCATGAATTGCATAAACTTTAGTGGTGGAATTTGAGACGATTTGCAAACTTACGGTAGTTCTTCATCATTGAATTGATTTGAGCGTAAACACATCCCTTATACACTTGAGAGGAGAGCATACTCTTGATTAGTGAGAATCGTAAATTCAAAGCATTTTCCATAATTATATTGAAACATGTTCTAACTCCGCCGCATATAGACAGGGCAACCCGTCTATATGTTGCGGTCCCAAGCCCTGGATAAAGGAGGAGGGTTATGCGTTAGGTCGACAACCAACGTAAAACTTTTGTCATTTTCTTATGGTATGGATCATATAAGACATCGTGATAAGGCTAGATGCTCCCGTAAGAGTGCGCCTTGGCAGGTCCGACAGGTGTCTTGGCAAGGACCGCTACACCTCCATAAGGGCTTGGGTGTAGTGAAAAATACACAAGAGCCCTCACACACTAATAAGAGGAACACAAATGATAATAAGAAAATTAGAAAGTATAGAATTGGCGGCTGAACATAGGTACTTTGACATAAAACTATAGAGCTCGTAGATATTATGAAAAGACGAAACATAGATATTATGTGTATCCAAGAGACTAAATGGGTAGGCGAGAAGGCTAAGACACTAGATACTACAGGTTATAAGCTTTGGTATAGTGGAAAGGATAGAACTAGGAATGGGGTGGGTATCATTGTAGATCCTCTCTTCATAGATCAAGTAGTAGGAGTAACTAGAAAAGGAGATAGAATCATATCCCTTAAAATTGTAGTAGGTAAATCGAACTTATAAATATTGTTAGTGTATATGCACCTCAAGTAGGATTAGATGATGCTACTAAGGCTAAATTTTTGGAAGATTTAGAAACTCTAATGCAATCAATCCTCAAAATGAAAAAGTCATCATAGGTGGAGACTTAAATGGACATGTTGGGAAGGATAATGAAGATTATGAAAGGGTCCATGGAGGATATGGCTTTAGCTCGCGTAACAATGAGGTAGAACCATCCTAGAACCATCCTGCGACTTTGCAATTGCTTATGATTTTATTATAGGTAATACTTTCTTTAAAAAGAGAGACGAACATTTAATCACATTTAAAAGTGGTCCTAACAAATCACAAATTGACTACTTTCTAACCAGAAAAAGCGACCAAAAATATGCAAAAATTGCAAAAGTAATACCGGAGAAAGCCTCACCACCCAACATAGACTACTAGTTTTGGATATCAAACTTATTAATATACACTTAAAGAGAAAGAAAATTAACATACCGAGAATTAAGTGGTGGAACTTAAAGAATATAGAAAAAGAGATAGTTTTGTCAAATCTCTAGTAGAAACCATTGATTGGAAAGTGGAAGACAAAGTCGATGAAACATGGAACTATGTAACTACTCAAATGAAAAAGATCGCAAAAAAACATTAGGGGTGTCAAATGGTAATAAATGGAATAAAGAGTCATGGTGGTGGAATCAAGAAATCCAAGAAAAGGTAAAGGAAAAACGAACTAGTTACAAAGTATTGTATTCTTGTAAAAACGAAGAAAACCGTAAAAGATATAAAGACACCAAAAAAAGAAGTAAAAGAGCAATATATGAAGCAAAAACCAAGTCATTGAAGATTTCTATAAGAAACAAGATACTAAAGAAGGAGAGAAAGATATATATAAAATAGCAAAATTTAGAGAAAAACAAACAAGAGATCTAACCCAAATTAAATGCATAAAAGATGAGAATGAAAACATTTTAGTGAAAGACGAGGACATAAAAGATCGATGGATGAGGTATTTCAATAATCTTTTTAATGAACCAAGAGGAATGAAGTCACATTAGGGAACTAGGCCAATCAATCGAATAGAAACCGTACATTTTATCGTAGAATTCAATCATTAAAAGAAAAAGCACTAAACAAAATGAAATCTGGCAAAAGCAATTGGCCTAGATGATATACCAATTGAAGCGTGGAAATGTTTAGGTAGAGTTGGAATATCATGGCTTACTAAATTATTTAATGTTATTCTAAAACTAAGAAAATGCCTCGATGAATGGAGAAAAAGTATATTGATACCTATATATAAAAACAAAGGGGATATACAAAATTGTGCAAATTACAGGAATTAAATTAATAAGTCATACAATGAAACTATGGGGAAAGAGTTATAGAAGCAAGAATAAGAAATGAAACTAGTATGTTAGATAATTAATTTGGCTTCATGCCGGGAAGATCCACAATTGAAGCTATACACTTAATTAGGCGATTATGTGAACAATATAATGAGAAAAACAAGATTTACATATGGTTTTATTGATCTTGAAAAGGCATACGATAGAGTCAACCGTGATATAATGTGGCGCGTATTGAAAAAAAGGAATAAAAATAGGCTACATAGATGCCATAAAAGATATGTATGATGGTATAACAACATGTATCGAGACACCAACAGAATATCTAGTGAATTCCCAAACACTATAGGTTTGCATCGGGGATCTCGCTCTAAGCCCGCCTTTTTATCCTAATAATTGATGAAATCACTAAA